>CM060948.1:67344269-67726769 GCA_030765055.1 Mantis religiosa
GTAGTCACGGAGTAGAAGAAAATAATATTACTGCTGAAGGATTACCAAATAATTCTTTTCTTGGAAAAATAACATAACTTTTGTAATCTCTGATACAAAGGACATAATATTAATGTTCTCCTTTTACAAACAGTGGTTGATGTATCAATTAATTCTACATCTATTGCACACACGCTAGTGGTGCATCCTAAATGCACAATCTTGGAGAGATATTATAATACATCTTTCTTCTCCGAAAGTCGCTTGCAGAAAGACGCCTTGATAGTTAAATTTCCTGCCCTTCCCGTTCACGTTGCTATCACAACCAAATAGCTCATCTTCTACTGGTCTACGTCACCGCATTATGTAATCTCATTTTTACAGCTACCAATACCAAAAATGTTACTCAATGTCACGTTAACATTGCATCATCTCGTGACCAACTGGATTTCACACGTTTATTTCCATACAAATCAACTTTTCCATAACAACTCCAAATTAATTTTAAAATTTAAAATATTAAATAACCACCACATCTCTGTATCAGGAAGAAGTGCTTTGGTAACATTACTAATGTTTATATCAGAAAGGGCGCCGGCAAAGCACAAAGAAAAGAACAGCGGTAGTTTTAGTGTTTCTAGAATCTGGAATAGAAGACTGGTAACGTTACTGCTGTCTCAAATAGGCAGCAAGAATTGTTTAAATATTGCTGTAGATTAGCAATAAGTCGAATGTTAGCTTATTGTTCTATAGACAGAATGAGACGATAAATTTAGTATTCCTCCGGTTAGGAAGAATGACAGTGGGATCTTACTGCTGTGTAGAAAACACGAAATACATTTGTAATTTTTCCGTTGTCTAATCCAGAAATAAGGAGAGTGGTAATGTTAATGTAGCATAATCGAGAAATGAGAATGATAACATTATTGCCTACTACGTCAGAGGATGCAGAAAGGAATCGTTTTCACAATGCAGTCTTTGACCTACCTAGAACTTTCTTCTACGAAGTTCAACGTAGGCTGTACAGAAAATGTAGCTTGATGCTATGGCTAGTGCAATGTTCTCAGAGTAGCCTAAAGTTCAAAACAATTGCTACATCTTGTTGGGAATGTTTATATTCCAGAGAGCACTTTTATCCCACCACCAACATATTTTCACAACTTAAGCATTGACATAGCCTGATCTGTTCATCCAAATAGATGCTTGTGTTACTGCCTTATTACTATAGGTCACTTTTCTCAGTGGCTCAAAAGCGGCTATTATGGCTTGCAACTAAGGGTTTAGTACGACTTTTATCCAAGTACACCCCACTCCGATAGTCAGTGTGAGGTTCCACTAAGGCTGTCATTTTAGTCGGTCCTTTTAAACACCTAGGGGTTTTCACTGCTATATCAAGATTTTTACCACGAGCTTTAAACGCCATACTGGAGGTTTTTCATCGGCAGTTTCGTGTTGCCAATATGGCCACCACATATGACTTGGCTGCAGGTTGTACCTTAGTTTTGTTGGAGATTCACATAGCCTGCAAACCAGATATTGATACCCCTTTTTTAGAGTTGCTCTATGTCGTGCTACTGCACGTGGCTATATAATACAACGAGCACGCATTATTTCGGGTATGCTTCTCCCTTCTTTATCAGGTAGATAAAGGTACGATTCCGAACGCTTTCGGTTCCGCGGCACAGCCAAAGTAAGCCCTTCTCTTCAAGGACCTTTGCCACTGTAAAATATGCTTCCTGGTGGACTTCAACATCATTTTGGTTGTTGTAATTTACCTCCTCCAATTTTAAATCCTAGGATGGTGTATTAAATAGGTGAAATCATGCTCAAATGAACCCTGGGTCATTAGAGCTCAGAGTTACCTGACCTTCGTCTATCAGTATAAGGGAAAACCACGGAAAATGTCCTTTTCCAGATAACTCACCTGATCGAGATTCGAACTCGGGACCTCTTAAACGTGAGGCTACCACCTGCTACAGAGATGGGCTACAACATAATTGGAATTGTCTACTGTTCATACATGTGTATTGATATCGTCTTACAGCAACACGAGATCTTGAGGAATAGATCTGCAGTACACCTGCAGTACAATATTGAAATGGCGAATCCTCAAGTTTCTTTTGGAGATGATGCATATACACTACTATTTGTGAAAATTGCAATACCAAGAAGGACACGCATGGATTCAATGAATTTAATACCACAGGTTAGATACATGACAAGTAACAGATGATAAACTTTTAAAATTTGTACGTGACATTTGAGCCTTATTATTCAGTATTTCGTGTAGCCTTCATGCGCTGCAATTAGAGCTGCTATACGCTGTGGCACTTCACCAGAAAGGTTCTGAATAAGTTCCTGAGGATTTCCCTCCACGCAGTTTGTATTCGAGCCCACAACTCCATGACACTAGTTATTAGAGGACAATGACGCACCAGATGACGACCAACCATATCCCAGACATGTTCGATGGGCGACATGTCAGGTGAATGTGCAGACCAGGGAAGCAATGGTACCCAATGCTCTTCGAAGAAGGTTTTCTCGTTCCTCGTAATATGTGACCGGGCATTGTCCTGTTGAAACAGGGCCTGAGAAGATACCTGAAGCAGGTGAGTATCCCAGACTCTACAACCGCTGTTAGGTACCGATTGCTGTTCAAAGTGTCCTCAAATCCTAGGAGGCGAAATCGGTTGTTGTAACCAATGGCACCCCAAACCATCATTCGTGCTGTTTGTCTTCTCCGCTGCTCCAAAATGCAGCCTTCCAGGTTGCGCCCACGACGGTACCGTCGGATACGTATGCGGCCGTCATGTAGAACACATTGAAGTGGTACTCATCCAAAAAAAACTACATTTTGCCACTCAACACCCCAGTGACTGTTCACGTGCCCATTGCAGTCGCTAGAGCTTGTGGTTTCTGGACAATGGAGGCCGACGTAATGGCATGCGTGCAACTAGTCCAACCAGTAGCAGACGGCGAAGAATCGATTATGTAGGTAAGTTCACACCTGTTGCAGTGCTCCAGCGTCGAGCCAACACTGTGGATGAAGTTGTATGGTCCGTTATGGTCATACGGACAAGATGATGGTCAACCCGTGCTGTGGTCATTTTCCTTGGTCAGTTCCTGATCTTCGCTGCGTACGACCTTCATCTGTCCACTGCTTCCACACACGCATCACTGTCGTAACACAATAACCTGTTCGAGCCGAAATGTCACGGCATGACAAACCTGCTGCGCTGTTCGAACTCGGTCAGATGCCGATATGGCTCCCTTTGACGTCTCCTAGGCATACTGGCACCCACTTTATTGTTTCCACCTTGTTTGACAGCTCTGCACAGACTACACTGGGCGCAACACTGACCTTGTCGGACAGACACGCGAGGGCTCAGCGCGGACTACGTGTACCCCATCTCTCTGCAAACCTCATCACTATTACTTGCACACTCTTTTGCACGGCCATCAAGTTTGGAGTTATTCGGATAATTCCTTCTTGGAGTTACAATTTTCACAAACAGCAGTGTGTATCGCATTTCTCGAAGGTTATCATCGTTGCAGATCATTTCACGGCAATGCAAGCCATAACCGGCTGAGGACAATTGCTGAGATTACTGGACTTTTTCATCCCTTGTTTCTCCAAATCCTTAGGAAGAATCACAGCTTCACAACCGTTAGACCTGGCAGCACTTGTTCTCAGTTGGCTATTTATGTAGCAGTTTTTGATAAAATTAACAATTAAAACTTCATGATGGTGAATGAACTGCAGGAGTCAATTTCATATTTCCTACAAAATATTAATTGCGATCGTTAATTGTATCACAACGTGAACGCTAAGCTACCTTCTGGACATAAAACAGTTACCAGAATAGCTGCAATGTAATTCCTCAAATTAATCCTCCATTTTATTCTGTAGCAAACACTATGTGCATTTCTTTCTCTTTACTTATAAGTTTATGCTGGAAAATATGAGAGGCTTTATTTCATTAATCCTTCTTTCTGATACTTTTATTTACTTATATTTCATTAATTGTTATATGCTTTTCTAGTTTTACTGTTAAGCTTTGTGGTTTGTTAATACTTATCATCTGTTGTTGTAATATTTATCTATCCTTAGATTTATTTCCTTACTGTCTCATTGTTATTCCATCTGTATATCAGACTTAATGGTTCCTACTTAGGTGACGTCTTATATGTAAGCATTAACCAGAGTGTTCAAACATTTTGATCATTATTTTCAATAAAGTTTGAATAATTACATGTAGATCTATTACAGGAACCTCTCAATTCGATATATTGGAGCCATTTGAATAAAGGAAGGTACCCCATGCCAAATTTTAAACATTAAGTAAAGTATTAAAGGTTATCGATCATTAACCAGAAGATCTATTTTACATAGGTTGAGCTTTCTTTAGGAATATATTTTGCTTAATGATACAGCTCAAGATTAAAATGTTTCAGCTGTGCATCTATTTTCTTTTTCACACTTGGCTAACGTGAAACGCAATTTCAATGTAGGTACTCCTCGAATTAATGTGATGTCTGCTGGCACATTCACATCAGATTCTGTCGAGCACGCTGGTTGCGCGTGAAAATGGCATTAGTATTGCGTGTTTTTACTCTTTTCTTTATATAATGAAACAATTGACTTCAGAGGCAGCTCCGAAGGCTGAGGCTCCATGCAATATCACTGCCACATAAATGGAGGACGGGTAGCAATTTTAAATTGTTTGTCCACTCCGAATGCAATCATGTTTACTATTCTTCAAGGATCAAAGAAATGTGTTATCTAACAACAGAAAACCACAGAAGCTGAAGGAAGTTACAACAGGTTGTACGTTTGCAACACTATTTTATTACTAATCTGTACCTCCGTGTCACCTCGGATTTGTTACAGATTTACAGCATTTTGGACATACACTTTAGACAGTACTGGTGAGCGGAGGGAGAAGGGGAAGGGGAAGGGTTTCATCCGTGCCAGTTGGTACCTGTAACGGCTATCGTTGTTTACACATACCTATCAGAGGTACGAACTAATGCAGACACTTAAGACTAGCATGCCATATAGAGAAATGGGAAATAAGCTACTTATCACTAATTTGCATGTAAATGTTGGCGGAAAATCACGTTTTGATATATCACATTCGTCATGTAAAATTAAACTAAGGTGTTCTAATAATATTACTTGGATTGGTACGAGTACAGGAGATGTTTAAAAGAGGAATCTGCTTCCGCCAGGAAAGTTAAAGCTGTTGAATGTACACGTACTCGACGTGATATTTTCTTAATGTAACTCTACACGAATAAAGGAAACGTTTTATAATAAGTAGCCCATGTTACATTATAGCTAAAAGACTAGATGTACCTAAAATATATGGGAAAACCTAGTTCTGATTTGCACATAACTGTAGAAAAAACATGACGGCTAACTACTTAGGAATTATATAGGGAATTTCAATCAGAATTAATTGCTCTGTGGATGTAACGTCAAAATGTCATATTCTGCTCCCCATGTTTGGTGGCGATAATCGCTGGTCAGGGAAAAGGTGTGGTTGGTATAGTTCACTTGCATGGAAACATTAAGGCACCTACACCAGTTCCTCTAGTGGATATGCTGCTCGGTAATTTTATTTTAAGTTTACGTAGCTTGAGAAAAAAGTCAAATTTTCGAGTCCAATGTACTTGATTAGTTCCGCGTTTAAATTTTAGGTGCCGCTAGTGTCAGTCAGACACTTCTGTAGCGGCGTTGATGTACACATTGCATCATATATCTGTGCATAATTTCATTTCATTCACCAGATCTCCTCTACTCGGTTCTTAAAGAACGTTAAATAATCATTAGAAGATAACGGAATGCACTGCTAGTGAATTCATGCTTCAATTTATGCGCCAATGATTGACTTCTAGTGTCTTTTATCTATCTGCATTCAAACATATATCAATATAAATAATGTAAGCAGCAGTGGTCAAGGGTCACTGACGGATAGGTAAAAGCGGCAGGACTGTGGGTGGTGACAGTGGTTTCATATCTGCAACATTCCTGCCTATGTCCAGAAACCTTCAACTTTATTTCCTTTCGTCCAGACTTGAATAGTTGGACACTTTTACGCCGAGCGATAAAGCTCAAGCATCTTGCAGCCTACAATGGATGATGTCAGTTGTTTTCAGTTACAATTAACTGACTCAAACTGCAGTTTGAAAACCCATATTAAGCTCTAAGAATGCTTGGCAGAGATTAGATGTTCTTTTAGAGCTACACACAGCAAATTCTCCACATACAGAAAATTCTTGAATGTATGAAGTATGAGATTGAAAATAGCACGAAGTTGAAATTGTTGTTTCCCGTAAGCGCACAGCTCAACAAGCAGCTAATTTCTTTGCTGTAAACTTTTTTATATTAATCACCCAAACAGTACTTTGTTTCTGAACAATAAGTCCCAGTTCCTCTAAATAATATCTGTGAATGTGCTGCCAATTTTAAAATGGAAAGGTTGTCTAAAGAATTGCTTACCCTCATTGTCAGTAAAACAAATGACCTTGCGAGTCTGCAGTTCCCTTTCATCAATGTCCTTGGACAATATCCATAGCGATATTCCAGTTGACAGTTGCTCATGGATTGTTTCTAAAGTAATTGGTCCTTATGTTGGACCCATTAAAGTCAGCTTGCTAATTAGATTGATCCGTATGGCTGTAGGTCTCATATTACTCTGATATAGGGAAAACTTTGTCAAACTGCCCCGCAACTTGAAAGTAATCTTGAAGGAATTCAGTCGGTCGATGAACTCCTCATTAATTGTAACAAACTATGACCGGAGTCAGCGTCTTAAGTATAAATTCCATTGTGAATGCTACAGAGTATGGATTTGGCGCATTCAGAGCACTGCTGTTGTGTTGGAGGTAAAATATAAAAAAACGAACATTGTTACAATGCTGTTGACAGTTGTGCTTAGTTTTTTATATTAAGCTTTTTTGCTATATAATGTTCACTCTAGAGAACGTGACAATGTGTGGGGACATTGGTGATATATGAAATCAAATAATAATCGGAAAGGGAAATTTGAAAGGAAAGTTTCCAGGCCTAAGTTCAGGTAACCCTCCAATATTTTACTACTTATTAAGGCAGGAAAACCTAACAGGTCTGGCGAGATTTGAATAGCACACCTCCCGTTTACGTGTTGATATGAAGAACCTCGGCTACCCATATCTGTCTGATGTGTGTTCTACTTAACAAGAGCCAATCTCAAGCAGATACAGAAATCAGGCTGTTGTCTTATTACCATGAGCCGTAAACTCCCTCGTGTTACAATTTCAGTGAGAGATGTTGAAACGAATTCCTCACTCACAAGGTTGAAAACGTAATATTCCATAGGTAGTCTGTGTCACGCACACGTAAAGACATCCAGACTAAATGGTATAGAGTTTAAATGCTCCAAACTAACGTATGCAGACGTAACGTGAATCTTCGAAAGATATGTCAATTCCTACCCTATTTATGTTTCAAGACCAATTTTGTTCTGTTTGCTTGAACTTGGTAAAACCGTATGTTTTAGCTTATTAGCGCATCCTATAACTTACTTTAGTACTACAGGACTGGCAGGAATTTAGCACAGAATGTATGTGTCAGCATTCCAGCAGGTTGCAATTTTCATCATAGCTGTCAATATATATATATATATATATATATATATACTATCACTCAACATTTTTTGAACACACCCCATTTTTAGGATTTATTGAAGCAGCGGAATAAAAGAGACAACCATAATAGTATCCACAACAGTATATTATGAAGCCACAACATATATTTAAAGAAAATCAGCAATACATCCTACATTCTGCTTTCTTCTGAACAACGTCCCCTTACTTTAATTACGGCTTTGCACACTCTGGACACATTTTCTACGAGTGCGCCAGTGTATCTTCAGAAACGTCCCTCCATACACTTTGCACATGGTTCCACAATACATTTGCATTAGCGGGTTGTTACTTTCTGACCTCTATGTCCACATAATCCCATGTAGCTCAATAGGACTGCAGTCAGGGCTTTGAGTGGGCCAAACCTTGATCTTCAAGTGTTGTTATTCTTTCAATCGTTCAACCTATCTTCTACAGAGTGAAAATGTATGCTTAGGGTCATTGTTCTTCTGCAGAGTGAAACCTTTCTCAATTAACCACATCCCAGATGGTTTAATATGATATTGGAGAATGTTGTGATAATGCCCCTTCTTCATGATTCCTTCTGTTTTCACAATATCGCCTGTCCTAGTGCCACCAAATCAATCCCATACCAGCACCGAAACATATCTATGCTTGACTGTAGCGGATATGCACTGAGGTGCCATGCGTTCACCTTCTACAAGTCGGACAAACTGGCAGCGTTTTGAGCGAAACAGCTCAAACTTATAGTCATCAGCAAATAATAGCTTTTTCCACTGATAAATAGTTCAGCTTACATGTCGGTTTTTTCAGCAATGCAACTTTCATATGTGCATCCTGAAGTCGTCTCTTCACAGACAATACCCAGATTTATCCATCAACGTGTTCAATTCCTCTGTCAGCATGGGTGTTGTATTGAAACGATGAAGTTCGCTGGTCACTATTAGATGTTTATCCTCACTTTTCGAGGTCACTTTGGGCCTAACCCTTTCGATAATGATCCTTGTTGCTATTTGTAATCACATACTTCTTTACATTGTAATGAATACTTTCCAAGGAAAGTTGTTCTTGCGTGGCAATTTGACGCATGGTGTGACCTGTTTATGTAAGCTTACTATTGCAAAACGTTTTTTCTGGTGAAACTTCCCTTCTTTTACCAATTTCAGAATTTTCAGCTGCACAATAACAATGTGTATCATTCACCTGCTTATGAAGCACTAAAGTGCTGTTTTCAGCCAATACCTATTTACATCACATCTGTGAACGACATCTAGGGAATCAGATATTCTGTGACATCCAAAACAACATTAGGGCAAGTATTCCTATAAGGATTAACATTGATACATTTTCAAAATGCACATAATTGACAAACAAAAGGTATCATAGTAAATTTAAATTATGCTTCCACGTATTTCTGCCATATATAATGATATTGTTTTCTTTTTGGCATTATACACTTGTCAATCGCAGAAAAACAGGCTGTTCAAAACCTTTAGAGCGGTTAGTGTAAATATATACACTCATTTAAATTACGTAATTAATAAGATAAATTAACAAACCAAAATACGTTATCTATTTAAATATGGATAACTGAAAGGAAATCGAAAATAAACATTATTAAGAGTAGGTTCTGTAGGGAAATGAGGAGTTCAGTTAAACAATTTCACAACAATCGTGTCACAGATTAGGAAGGGATGAATTTTCGAACTAAAATGAATTATGCTCTGAAGGAATTGGCAAACGGAGTGAAAAATATCTGTTGGACGAAGATATATGCGTATCTAAAATGCTCACCAAAGTGTTAACTGAAACGTTTAATAAGTAAAAATACCTATAAACTAGATAATTTTAGAATTTTATCATAACTATATTGATATTCCTTTTTTACTCCTAAATTAAGAAACGAAATCTACTGGACCTTTATTTTCTAAGTTCATGATGCAATATCTCTGAAAAAATGTCGCATGTTATAAATATACAATTAGATTTTCTAACCTTCAAACTTTGTATCCGAAAACAAATAATATCATTACTTTATTGCATTAAGTTTCTTAAAAGATAAGAACGCAGCCGTTAATTTATATAAATGCTGACGCTATTTTATAAATTACATTAATTAATTCTTTGAAGACAAGTACAGTTTTTAAATAGATAGAGTCAACCTGAAAAAGTCAATGCTATGGCCCGGATTTGAACCACGGATCTCCTGGTGTCCATCCAGTCACTCTTACCCATTGAGCTACCATAGCCAACTCATTAACTTCCCGATAAATGGAGTATTTAATGTCAGGACGACACCTTGGCCACGGTAGCTCAATCGGTAAGAGCGACTTGACGGAAACCAGGAGATCTGTGGTTGAAATCCTGGCCATGGCATTGAACTTTTCAGGTTGACTCTATCCATCAAAAACCTAAGCCTATATACGGCTAATGAGGAGAAATGAGTAATTTCCATCAATTAACTTAAATAACAAGTACAGTTATTTTGTTAAAATTGTTGTAAATAATTCGTGTGTACAACAGATTATTTCGTCAAAATAAATAAACATAAAGTATATGCCAATTTTAATATACTTTACAAATAAATCTGGACGAAATGTGAAATCGATTGCTCCAAATGTTATGAAATCATAATGTTTCAATTTACTCAAATATGCAAATAATTTGCAATGCAAGAAAAAAAGGACTGAAGTACACCTCATGCTTTCCTTGTCCTGTATAGAGTAGTATTGCCAAACAATATTGTTTTGTAAGTTACACTCTGAAATTACTTTTAAAAGAAATATCTGGAAAAAAGTTCCCACAGATGTTAGCCTTTCTTCACCAAATCTTCATTATTAAAGAATTCACAATTACCTTTGAAGGCAGTTTTCAGTGAGGAAGCAATCTTAAAGAAACAGCTCAAGTATTTTAAACTGTGTCTTATTCATAACAATCACTGCAGCCTAAAACAATTGCATATTATACTACTGATATAATTATGACCTTAACTACTTCAGCTACCGGAAATCTATTACTGTATGCACAACGATAAATATTATTAAAATTTACAACAATAAATAAAATACATATAGTATCACAATTAGGGACCTCGGCCTTGACTAGCAGGCTGTCGCCAATAGAGGGACTGCATGATTAAGTGTGACGGCACTCCCGAAGCCTTGACCTCAGCTTTCAAGACCATAATTCGCCACCTCTCTATGAAGCAGATCTCCAGTTGAACCACATTCCAAATACCCACCTACGATAAATTCTTCAAAATTCCCATGAACGGAAGCTACAACTTTCACACTGATAATTATAATTAAACGAAAGATGAAATATATCATTCCTACAGCCACTGCCATCATCACTGCCATCATTATAATCAGAACCATTCAATTAGTGTAGTTAGAATGTAGTCCGCTGCACCATAGCTGAAGTTTATTGTTAATACTTCTATCATAAACAATTTTTACCATTACCATGTATTATCTTAAGGTAGGGGCACAGAAAACTAGATCACAAAAGAAGTTTACTGCTAAGACTTCTATCGCATACATTTCACCACCATTACTCTTGTGTTAACTCAAAGCAGAAAAGAGGAAACATGACTACAGAGATTTACTGGTAAGGTACCTGTCATAACAATTTTATTAGAATTAGTTTATTTTATCTCTAGGCAGGATACAGACAAGACCACAGAGGAGGTGTACTAGTAATGCTTCTACCATATACATTTCATTACTATTACTTTGTAAATAAACTCTAGAGGGTCTAGGTGACCATGAATTCGCTAATAACGAAGTAATCTCGCTCCTCTATAAACGTTAATAATTTAAATTCAACAGTTTAAAAGATTAATTTGATGCCTTAAACAATTATAGCTTCTTGTTTTGTGTCACTATTATTATAAAAGCCTAGTTCTTTTTATATTTAAAATGCGAGTGTTGTGAAAGTTCCCTATCTACGTATGGACACAGAGATACATTTCTCGTTAGTTAACAATCATATAAATAGAAATTAATTATTCTTTCACACTGGACGTGTGTAGGCTAAATTGTGGAAACGTTGAGTCAGACTGAAAAATTCAATGCCATAGCCGGGATTTGAACCACGGATCTTCTGGTTTCCGTCCAGCCGCACTACCATTGTGCTACTATGGCCAACGTGCCGATATGCCGATATACGAGTCAGTTGGAGAATTTGATGTCATATCGGCACGTTGGCCATAGTAGCACAATGGTAGTGCGGCTGGACGGAAAGCAGAAGATCCGTGGTTCAAATCCCGGCTATGGCATTGAATTTTTCAGTCTGACTCAACGTTTCCACAATTTAGCCTACACACGGCCAGTGTGAAAGAATAATTAATTTCCATTAATTAACGTTATAGTGGTTAACTATAAAGCCCGGGCCTTAAAGTACTTACATGTAGTAAGTCGCCATTAAGGTAGTTGTCTCATGTGTTTATGAGAACTCCTAAGTGGTTTACCGGGAAAATACGAGTCAGTTGGAGAATTTAATGTCATATCGGCACGTTGGCCATAGTAGCACAATGGTAGTGCGGCTGGACGGAAACCAAAAGATCCGTGGTTCAAATCCCGGCTATGGCATTCAATTTTTCAGTCTGACTCAACGTTTCCACAATCATATAAATACTATTGAACATCGAGGTAATGGACATCCAGGTAGGCCTCGCCGTGGCTCAGTGGTTAGACCGCTTGGCTCTCACCAAGGCGGCCCGGGTTCGATCCCAGGCGACCGCAAAGTGAGAATGTGGTGGACAACACGGTGCTGGGGCGGATTTTCTCCGGTATCTCCGGTTTCCCCCGCCATCTCATTCCACCGGTGCTTCATCTTCATATCATGTATCATCAGTGCCATCGCCTGCGGTGCCGTATGTAGTAAAAGCGGGCGTTAAACACTACACACACACACACACACACACACACACGATATCCAGGTAAATATAGGAGAATATACGAGGGTTGAATGAAAAGTAGTGTCTCCACCTTCGTAACTCCTCAACAGATGGCAGCAATTATGCGGCAGGTATTAAATTGTTCAGTATAATTTCCTTTACAGTTCCACTTGGCGGGAAGCCTCACTATTGCACAGTTGTGTTAAGTATGGACCCTGCGCTGGCCGTCGGTTAATGCGATTTAAGCAACGTGCAGTCATTGCATTCTTGACAGCAGAAGGTGTCATCCCAAAGGATGAGAATGCAAGCTGAACAATCCAGTACCTGCCGCATAACATTGCTGCCATCTATTGAGGAGTTACGAAGGTGGAAGAATCACTTTTCATTCAACCCTCCTATATCCTACTAAGAATAAATAGTAACCATTAACAAGCAGAGATGAATTTCTGAAATTCAGGAGAAGCCAAAACCGAAAGTGCTACCAATTGATTTTAAAAGAATTGAAAATTACTAGCTTCTTGTACAGACCATATGGAATCACACAAATTCAAAATTTCAGACGGAATTAAGTCGTTCAACAATAAAGGTATTCTCACCAATTTCAGATGATTTTCGATCTTAAACTATATATTTTGAATTTATACGACAACCGTGTTATACTCGTACATACGGGAATACGATTAAAGGTTTTCTGTAATAAAACCAAACCTTCCTTACTCCATTAGCGATGCTAAAATACTAAACGTACTACAGGAAGAAGGTAGGAACGTGGTCTACCCGGGAGTCGAGACTGCCCCTCTAAACCAGAAGAGTTTCTATTAGCGCAATACCTTATACCTTCAAAAAGCGCCCCCTTACGGATGGAAGTGTGTACGCCACATACGCTCGTCAACCAACCCGGGAAGACTACCGATAACCTCGGTCGGACAGCTGGTGTTCTAGCACACCATGCTACTTGCTATCCAGGCTAGTACCGGATATTCTTTTAGGCGTCTCTCAACCCCGTCTGGGCCGCCAAGCCAGTCACACTGTCCAATACCCATGGGTATCGGGAACCACTACCCCGTCGTGTCCTACCCAATCCGAACAACTCCCTTGCGGGAGGGCTTCGAAATGGTTGGCCCGACGTAATTCCAGTAACGTCAGAAGGATCACGAGTTCTGATGTTCCGCAGCGCCCTCAGCACAGTAGCTGAAGCCATCGGAATCCCTCCCCTAGGGGAAAGTATTGCAGGAATTTCAGTAGCCTGTACAGAAATTAGCACGACTTGTAATAATGATAAGTGCGTTAGGGGCGCTCAACTGCACGGTCATGCGCGACTTATAGGAAATCAATCCAAATCAATCCTAAAACATGTCTGTTTTACAGTGTCGCCAAAATTGAACCGCGCAGAAGGTCCAGAAATACACCACAGTGTATTCACTGCCAGGGTATACTGAGAATTATTGTCAGCTTACAGCACGATGTGTATGCTCTCTCCCAGCTCATCATTTTTAGAATGACGCTTACCATAAACCACTCTTCAGAAGTTTGTGAACTGCAACGAGGAACATTCAAAGAACTATAGGGGATGCCAACACTGCTTACTGTAGTGGTCCAAGCTCTGTGTGGCTGGAAAGATGTGCTCAAGTATACGTTGAATAAGAATGGCAATAGAGAGGGGATGAGGGTGCTAACGGTCAGATGGGCAGTGGCATTTCAGTTTTCTAATGAATGCATAAAACTGAAAAGTGCAAATAAATGTCAAAACCACAGTAACTGGCTCTACTAGTACTATGTAGTATGACATCATTTAAGGACGACTTTTTTCACTACACTGTACATTTAAATTTAACTTAGTTTGTGTAGCTCTAAGCTCTATGTACCTTGTAGTAATTTGAACATCATTGCATTCATCGTCCGATATGACTTAACGTTGGAGATTTTCTCTTATCCTGAAAGATGAATGTCAGTTAACTCTAAGCTCTATGTACCTTGTATTCATTTGAACATCATTTCATTCAACGTCCAATGTGACTTTACATTGGAGGTTTTCCCTTATCCCGAAAGATTAATGCCAGTTAACTCTAAGTTCCATCTACCCTGTACTCAGATGAACATTATTTCATTCATCGTCCAATATAACTTAATTTGCGTGGTTTTCCCTTATCCTGAAAGACGAATGTCTGGTAACTCTAAGCTCTATGGACCCTGGACTCACATTAACATCATTTCATTCATCGTCCCATATGACTTAACATTGGAGGTCTTCTCTTATCCTGAGAGGTGAATGTCTGTAGCTGTAAGCTCTATGTACCCCCTACTCATTTAAACATCATTTCATTCATTGTCCGATATAGCTTAACGTTGCATGTTTTCTCTTATCCTGTAAGATTAATGTTAATTAACTCTAAGTTCTATGTATCTACCCTATACTCATATGAACAGCATTTCATTCATCGCCCTATATAACTTAGTTTGGGAGGTTTTCCCTTATTCTGAAAGATGAATGTCTGGTAACTCTTAAGCTCAATGAACCCTGGGCTCACATGAACATTTCAGTCATCGTCCGATATTTACTTAACGTCGGAGGTTTTCCTTTATCCTGAAAAATTAATGGACTCTGTTGAACATCATTCCATCCATTTCATTCATCGCCCGATATGACTTAAATATATTATATATATTCCGCTTGCTGGTATATGTTGCTGCCTGCTTGAGTGGCATATTTAAGGAACAATTTTGCCTAGATTTCTTGCGACATTCTTTTATTGTATTCCAACTGACGTACCTCACTATGGACCACAAGATTTCGTTTACAACTGACCTCTGATGAACCCTCATCCACAATAATTTACCTTAACTTGGATTAGAAGCGAGAACATCGCCACTGATGCTCATGTAAGGAACAATAACAATCTCAAGTAATAATTTTCTGTGTATGCAAGTATTGCCACACTTCACCAGCTTACTCCCCTCTTCAGCCCGCTCCACCCCCACAAACACACCGAGTTCGGACCCTAGCAGTACAAATAAAGGAACGGATATCTAAAAACCATTCGACAGGACAGGGAATACAAACATCAAAAACTTCACTAGCTCCTTCTTCTCCTCCTTAGCTCTATTCCTCGTCTGAAGCAACCAGCACATCCTGCGAATCCAGATCAGAGTCAACAATCTACCACACCGCTACAATCAGCATCTACACGAAACTCAATCTCACATCAGTACTGTTACAAACTATTCGTCAGGGACCTACTTCAGATCGCACAACATATTCTCTACTCACTAATTTTTTTTTAGAAACTTTTATCCCTCATATCATCCCATCCCTAACCTCAAATCTACCAGCAATTCAAGAATCTCTAACCTCACTTTTATCATCAGCTTTACAAAATGGCAAAACACAATACAGCTTCCATTCATTAACAGCTGTAAACTGAACAGTTCTTTATGTTCTTATTTGTTAACACACATCTTATTCAGCATATTTATACGTAAAGGTTTACTACAACGTAGTTTATCAGTACTATCAGATTGTCAGTATAGATTATATAGATACGGTCATTAGATACAGGAAACTATTATTGTATTAACATTATGTTGGCAATTTTTATCAATGGTTGCAAACAACGCAGCTGAATGGGCAATAAATAAACGGAAAACCAATTACTTTGTGTTAATTCAATACAGAGCAGAGATAACATGACTACAGGGATTTACTAGTAAAGCACCTATCATAACAATATCATTAGCATTAGTTTGAGTTATCTCTAGGCAGGATACAGACAAGATATATTATGTCCAACGAGAGAAAAAGTACCGTAAACAAAACATTGGTTTGTATCATTCCGCTTCCACGTGCGTTCGGAATGACAGTACTGTTACCGCTTCTTTAAGTATAAAATCAATATGTATTAATAATATGAACATTCACTTTAAACACAAAGAATACGTATTTATTCAAGCCAACCGCTTAATCACTTTGCTAAGCTTAATATTAATATAAATTTTAGACAATAAAGGCATATTTTTTGAGCTAAGTATCACGCAGCACACTATTATTATCCATGAAAATTAACTGCTACTTATGTCAATTGCATTCCTCTAATTGGAGCTGAAAATTGGTTCGATACCCTCCAGGTCCGTCGTCTCCGTGTCATTCGATACATTCAAGTAACAATTATGAGATGGCAGTCTGAGTACAGTATGACTCGCAAGTTTTGCCATTTCGTCAATTACGTATTTTTCGTACTCTTTAGCACGAGACTTGACCATTGCCAGCCATTCCACCTTAAAATGGCCCTCCTGAAAAACTATATTTTTACTCTGTAGCCATGTTATGATGTCACTTATTTTCCAAGATTTGTTGTGGATGCATTCTAACCTCACACTGTGGTAGGGGGCATTGTTCATCACAGTAACGCTATTCGGTTGTAGTTTGGGGAGAATCTTTTCAATCCAGGATTTGAAAATGTCGCCATTTATTTCTTCACTGATCTGGCACGTGGTCTCTTCTTCCCGGGAGTTGAAACTTCACCGAAGGTGGCTTTTTCCTTGCGTACACTATAAATGCTGGAAACCGACACACCAGTTAACTCAGATGTTAACTTCACCACTTCACCGATATCAAGTTCTGGAAATTTCTCACATAACTTATTAAATACATTTAATATTATTATTTTTTCACCACTTTATAAAGACTTTCCGTGCGCATGTTTAACAGTACTCGCCAGTTCCGCCACGATTCAAAACTGTTTGATTTTCTCTTTCACGCCTCCATCTTCAATATGCGCGGGCAGGATGATTTACTTTAATTACAAACTAACTTAGCTGTTTATTAGTATATGTTTTTTATGGTTGAAATATTCTTAGTACGCACTTGTACGCTTCAGTAAAACGAACTCAGACTCCACACCTCTGTAGGAGTACTTTTTCAAGGGACTATTTACACGGCGGAAGCATCATGGAAATTGTGAAGAAGGCACGCTACCATCAACGGAACGTGGTTTTGTTTACATCTGTTATGTTCTGGCCTTATGAACTCTGAAAGGAATGCGTCCACTAAAGACACACACACACACACACACACACACACACACACACACACACACACACACACACACACACACACACACACAGATACAAACGCTGGGAAGATAACATGCAGCCTACTTATTACACAAGCGACAGCCCGTTTTGCAGCTTGTGATGCTGGATATGAATATTGTTTTTTCAAAGCTTCTTCATCACATTTATCTATAACGCTACTTATAATTCCACGCCCTTCCGAATGCACAGCCTTAAATTTCTTAAGATCCTCAGACATGGTGAGAAGACTTGTAAATCTTACTGCACTGAACTAGTTCTGCAGCTTGCTACGCAAGTAGGCTACGTGACGTTCTGCAAGTGATTGCTAAATGTTTTCTGTATTGCTCACTCGCTGCGTAACCGGCCAACGGTTCCCCTCTTCCCCGAGCCACATACCGCGGAGGTCACGAGTCCAGAACACATCTATATGAATTATCTCAAGACAGACCACAGACAAATAGATTACAGAGGAATTTTACTGTCATAAGGTTCTATTATAAATATTTCGTCACCATTACTTTGTGTTGTCATAACACAGGACGCAGACAACAAAATCACACAAGATAATTACTGGTTCTGCTTCTACTATAAACATTTCGTATTGATTGCTTTGAGCTATATCAAAACAAGACACCACTATGAACAATGGCAAGCACTGTTAGTCCCACAGTCGTTACATTAGTGATATTGAAAGTGTTATACAGCTGTCGCAAAAGCAACAGGACTCAAAGATCATAATTAGCGACATTGATAATACGACAAATATAAAATACTGCTAGGTTAATCACTCAGCCGTGACTACGTTTATGACACTATTATAAGGCGGAACCAGTATTGTTATCACCACAACCATTGTGAAGAAGCTTCTTACCATTACTGCTATTAGAAAATGGCTATATTGTTATTACTATTACACTAAACATAGGACAATTTCCATTACTGTGTACCTTTATTACTAGTCACAACCCTAAGCTTGATTGAGTGTCCTCTATGGATAACGCCCTATGGAGCGTAAGTTTTAGATTGGAAAACTTCTAGGCTACGAGAAGTCCTTAAACATTTTTAATGAGTAAGGAACGTAAATAAGGTCAGTGTAACTATCTATGCTTGTGTCCAATAAAACCGCCATTTTGCCTTTATTATTTTTTTTTTTTAATTTACGCCCTCCAACGTTAAGTCATAAAGGACGATGAATGAAATGGGTGAAATGATGCTCAAATGAGTCCAGGGTCCATGGAGCTTAGAATTAACCGACATTTACCTTGAAGGATAAGGCAAAACTCCGGAAAAAAGCCTTACCTAGGTAACTCACCCTGACCGAGATTTGAACTCGGGACCTCTTGAGCGTGAGGCAGACACGCCACCATCTACGCTACCGAGGCGGGCATTTTGCGTTTATTTATTTATTTAAATATTTATTTATTTATTTAAATATTTATTTATTTATTTATTTATTTATTTATTTATTTATTTATTTATTTATTTATTTATTTATTTATTTATTTATTTATTTATTTATTTATTTATTTATTTATTTATTTATTTATTTATTTATTTATTTATTTATTTATTTATTTATTTATTTATTTATTTATTTATTTATTTATTTATTTATTTATTTATTTATTTATTTATTTATTTATTTATTTATTTATTTATTTATTTATTGCAATTTGCGTCCTCCAACGTTAAGTCATACCGGACGATGAATGGAATGGATGAAATGATGCTCAAATGAGTCCAGGGTTCATAGAGCTTAGAGTTACCCGACATTCGCCTATCAGGATAAGGGAAACCCTGGAGAAAACCTTATCCAGGTAACTCGCCCTGACCGAGATTCGAACACGGGACCTTCTGAACGTGAGGCAGACACGCTAGCATCTACGCTACGAGGCCAGCATTTTGCTTTAAGATTTGAGTTTATCTCCTATCTGTAATTTCTTACCTCTGATTTAATTGTATTATTCATAAATTTAAATAAAGGAAAATATTTCATTTTTTTAATATTAAATGGTTGACAGGGAGAGGGCGATCACTCAAACTGCTCTCTACTTATGCTCAGAAAGAAATATAATTTATGTCAGACGAGAAATTTTCTGGCAAACGGATTGAACTCGCTTTGTCAATTCAAGGATTGATATCAGAAATTGAACAGTTACTTCTGTAAGCAGCAACATAAGATTTTAAAACAACCACATATCATTGAAATACGTAGTCCCAGATCATACTTAAAATGCAGGTATTTTATAATGGTACAATGAAGCACCTAGCAGTAAGAATAAGAAAGCATTTAACCTATGCATGTGTTCAGTGGTATTTATAGATTAGTTTATTTCCTATTTCTTATTACATTATCTAGCATATACAACTTTATACACATACAACATAATTTATGTACTATTAATACAATATATTATATACTGCTTACTTTGGAGTTGCATATTCTCATGCTCCATTATAATTAAGCCAGGTTGTATGTATAATGGAGCATTTTAAAACTTGGGATCTATATTTTTTCCCTTTGTATCTTCTGCTATTTGTTCTAATTGTTCTCATTATCTTCCCTGTTTTCCAAATCCATTTTTGCCTTACCTTGCAAATAATTGTTTTTTTTTCAGTTTTGTTATGTTTTCTTCTGATCTTACATTCAAGGTTCTTTTGCCTTTTATTTCATTTGGTTTGTTTACCCACTTGTGCAAAATAAATTCGTCTCTTCAATATTTTGTTTTTTGACAATCAAAAATATAATGCCAGTACTATATTCTTTTTCAGTAATTGGACATCTTCCCTTAATATATCCATTCCTTATACTCCCTAAGTATATTACTCCTGTTCTAAACCATGCCAAACCTTCTCTTCCTACTTTATCATAGATGTCAATATCTTTTTCTCTGCCCCAATCAATTTTCAATTTTTTATCTTGTTTTTACATCTTTCCAGAATCCCTTTTCTATTCTTCCACTATCTAAACATAATGAAGCCATAACTACTTCCTGTAAAATCTTTTGAATTATATATATCCAAATCTCTCTCGCCTTTATTCTTGTTTGTGCTACCAAACACTGTTTAAAAACATTTTCCTCATCTAAATTCCATATTCTGAGCCAATATTTCAGAATTCTTTCCATTACCTTGCTTCTGTAACCTAATCTTCCTAATTCCATTAAAGCCGCCTCATTCGGTGAGGATCTAGGTAAGCCTAAAACAAGTCTACAAAATAGTTTATTTATAACATTTATCGCTTTCTATCCTTCTTCTGGCCTCCATTCTGCTTTCTATAATTGAACGAAATATCCTTTCTAACCATTTTACTTGCATATTTGATATTTTGTTAATACATGATCTAATAACACTCATAGCCATTTTGCCATCTGCCAATGCTTTCCTTTTTTGTCACTCCATTCACCATTACTAGATAATCTTACTCCTAGGTAATCAATATTCTTAATCACCTCAATTTCTGAACCTTTCCACCACCATTTTTTCTTCTCTTTTTAGTTTGCAACCTTTTTTACCACCATGATCTTAGATTTAGTTTTATTTATCTTCAAACCCCATTCTTTGTAAAACTTGCCTATTGCTTCCAAGGATTGTTTTAAGCCTAGTGTTCAATAGTAAGTGGTGCCCTCTACCAAACTGCAAAATAATCAGTGTTGAAAGAAGGAGAATTTTTGAGCAGAAATAAACTCATGGAATATAAGTGCAAAATTGTTAATGGATGACATACATTTGCACATAAAACATACTTTGCCACTTGTCCGTAAACAATCTTCCAAACTGTGAATAAATTAGAACAATCTTTGCAAATATCTTTTGACATTTGTTCTTCTGACGCTAAAAAGAAAAAGGATGTGACGAGAGACATTGTACTTAAATGAGCCAATAAACTACAAAGAGAGTTGGGAATAAATTTTAGAGTTTCTGACGTTTGAATACACACTAGAAGAGAGTCATTTGGAATGTTTTAGGAAAAAAGATATCTTGATCAGCTTTATGTGATTAGTGCCGGTAAAAAATTGTATCTGCTTTCCTGCAGGTTCAAAGAAAAATATGTGTATATTTCCTGATTTTCTGGGATATCACTGAATATTTACACGACAAGTTTAACTGATCAGAAATATTACGTAGGGCGAAATTAAAAAAGCAGTCCGAGTTTAAAAGTTTAGGAAATAAAGTTTGTTTGCCAATCTATTCTACAAAGGCTACCATACACAGTATCTTCAATCAACCAAAACTACACTGATGTGGAAGGTTTTAGACGATTATAAAATAAACACAAAAAGCGTTGGTCACTTTCGTTAACTTTATGATGCTTATTTAAATAATACTGGATATTTTAAAATAAAGGTAAAGCAAAATGATCAAGAATGTACATGTACGTTATACTAGGGTAAGTCAAATGAAAACTTAAAATATGTTTTAAATATTATTTATTGTGTAGAAGTTGTACAAAACTGTATCAGTTTTCAGCACAATCTCCTACACGCTCAATGAAATTCCTCCAGTGCTTACAAAGTGCATAAATGAATTTAGAAAAAAATTCTTTTGGTAGTCCGCACAACCACTCATGCACCGCGTGGCGTGCCTCTTTATCGGAACGGAACTTATTTCCTCGCATTGCGTCTTTGAGTGGTCCAAACATATGGAAATCACTTGGGAAAAGGTCTGGTGAGTATGATGCATGAGGAAGACACTCAAAATGCAGGTCTGTGATTGTTGCAACTGCTGTACGGGCAGTGTGGAGCCTTGCATTGTCATGTTGCAAAAGGACACCTGCTGACAGCAATCCACGTCGCTTTGATTTGATTGCAGGCCGCAGATGATTTTTTAGGAAATCTGTGTATGATGCACTGGTGACAGTGGTCCTCTAGGCATGCAATGCTCCAAAATGACGCCTTTTTCGTCCCAAAAGAGAGTCAGCATAACCTTCCCTGCTGATAGTTCTGTTCAAAACTTCCTTGGTTTTGGTGATGAGGGATGGCGCCATTCCTTCCTTGCTCGCTCTCTGCGTTTCTGGTTGGTGGAAGTGAACCCAGGTTTCTTTCCTAGTAACGATTCTTACAAGGAAGCCATCACCTTCCTGTTCAAAGCGACGAAGTAGTTCTTCACAAGCATCAACACGTCGTTCTCTCATTTCAGGCACCCATGGCGCCCATCTTGCAGACACTTTGTGAAACTGGACCACATCATGTACAATGTGGTGTGCTGACCCATGACTAATCTGTAAACATGTTGCAATGTCATTCAGTGTCACTCAGCGGTTTTCCTTCACTAGGCTTCAACTGTAACAATGTTCTGTGGAGTCACAACTCGCTGTGCCTGACCTGGACGTAGAGCATCTTCCACTATAGTCACACAATTTCCGAAATTCCTACTCCATTCGTAGACTTGCTGCTGTCACAAACATGTATCACCGTACTAAACCTTCATTCGTCGATGAATTTGAATAGTTTTCACACCTTCACTACGCAAAAACCGAATAACAGAACGCTGTTCTTCCCTGGTGCACTTTGCAAGCGGGGTGGCCAACTTTATACTGATACTGCGACGCTATGTGTACATCTGCGCTATGCTGCCACCTACAGGCCATTCTTTACGCTGTTTGTAGCACGCTTACCAACTTACAGGGTAACGGCGCAAAATTTCGATTTGTTATTACAAATTTAAGGTTTTCATTTGACTCACCCTCGTATTTAAGAAGTTTAATGCTATTTCAAAGTACATAAATTTCTTTGAATTTTGGCATTAACTGACTTTAGTAATAAAATATTCAATCAAATTTATTATAGTGATCTGTAGTTAAAAAAACACACACACTCACAGATATAACTCTAACTTTCTCCTGGAAATGTGTGCAAGTCAAACTCGGAATATTTCCTTATTCGTACAAATAATCACAATGCACTCTGGCCTAAAACAGTACACTTGCTTGTTCATTACGAATTCAATGTGCCAGTCTAAACCAGAATCTTCCTTATTCTTACTAATCTTATAAGAACACATCCTTATTCTTACATGTGGCGACTACGAAGCCATACGTCAGTTTAAATCAGAACACTTCCTTGTTCCTACAAATGGTCACTGCGATTTCAATGTGCCATTCCAAACGAGAACAGTCTTTTATTCCACTGTGTCTGACCCTGCCAGAACTGTTCTTTATTTCTTCAAGTGGTCACCATTAATTCAATGTGTCGGACTAACGCAGAACCTTCCTTATTACTGCAAGTGGTCGCTTGGAATTAAATGTGTTAGTTTAACCCGGGACACTTCCTTATTACAAGTGGTTACTACAACTTCAGTGTATTAGTCTAAGCCATAAAATGTCCTTATTCTTACAAATGGTCAATACGAAGTAAACGAATTAGTCCAAAACAGAACTAATTCCTTAATTCGTTAAGTAGAATTCAGTGTTTAGAAATAAGGCAAAACGCTTCCTAACTTCCCACCAATAAGAACAGTAGATCTGGTGTATCATTCTAACACAGATCACATCTGTAAATTATCATTACAAATACAGTGTGTTAATCTAACACAGAGATTTCCTTATTTGAAAGTGATTACTGCGAACTAAATTTGTCAGTGTAGTCCACAAGTTTCTTATTTCTGAAATTGATTGTTATTCTCTCGGAACACGTTGTTATTTCCACAAATTGTCACTTTGAACTCAGTTTGTTAATGTTAATTCAATGAACACGAAGGGCTACTGGTAAACATAACGCAACACTATAATAATACGCCTCTAATACTACTCTGGTTTGATACCGAAATTAAGGAATGCGATGTATAAAGAATCGTAATGGACTTCAAAGTAAGGTATATTTGTGTGGAACGCGTGCAGGTGCAGTTGGGTTGAATAGCAACGGAATTGGTTGAGTTGTTTAACAAAAGACACGGGAGAATCCTGAATGGATAGCACTTGACTTTGTTTGTAAAGGTATTCTTCGGACCCTAATAATGACAATGGGCAAAATTGTCACAAAGGGAATCTTTGTGTGTATAAAGGGCTTCGAGAAAGTGAAACCTACACCCCCACGCGCAGCTGGAAGGACATTCAGTCCGAGGCGTCAGGCCGATTAGGGCAGTCCTCTTCTTCTGTCTTGGTCAAAGGCAGACCAGAAGCGATGACAGAAGATATTTGTCGGTTCATATATACGTGAAGAACGAATTAAGTTTTATCGAGTAATAAACATTTCATAAACAATAACTCTAAACAGTGATAATGGTAACCCTTGGTCGGCAACTTCAAGTTTGATGTTCTGATAAAAGAAGCAGTCATTAAACCAGTTTGAAACGGGCATTCCAGTGTCATTAAAACTATCCTTCTCATACATATCCACGCATACGCGGAGATAAACCTCATTGCTTTACCCTGAGCTAAACACCATTTGCTTCAAACCGTCGCCCCATGTGGAACTCTTTGCTCACCAATATATTTGTTGCTTCAGCTTAAAGGGTTAATTAGTAAGATTTAAAGTTTTAATATTCTTTAGTGACGGTGTTCTCACTTTTGAAAGAGTATGAATATGACAAATGATATAATACCTCACATTTCCACCCAAAGCAGATCTCTTAGACGCGCGGAGGTCCTTGAAAATTTCAAGGTGAATGATTCAGGTGAACCGGCATGTTGCTTAGGGAAGGTTTCTCGTTGGTGCAGAATTGGACCTAACTGATGTGTCTCAGAGAATGCTGTCCCTTGCAGGGCCGAGAAGAACTTCTCAACCTGTGATACTGCACAGCTATTAAGTCTACCGAAACATGAAATGGAAAACGAAGTGATAAGAAAGAAAACGAAATTCACGGTAGAAGACTAACCACCCTATCCTTCACCAGAAAATACCACGAAAATCCCCATGGTCGGAGTGTCCGCCACTTCGCGAGCCTCAAACATTACCTCGGTGTCCTTTCGTTGTTTCTTTTTAATTTACATCCTCCATCTTCAAGTCATATCGAAAAATGAATTGATAAAATCATGCTCAAATGAGCCCATAGACCCGACCCGACATTCATCTGTCAAGATAAGGGAAGCCCCGAAAATATACCTTATCCAGATAACTCCCCTGGCCAAGATTTGAACCCGCGACTTCTTGTACGTAATGCAGCTACTTTACCACCTAGACTGCAGCATCTTTTAAACTGAAATATATAAGATTAATCATATATAAGCGAAACATCAATCTGAAGCAGTCACGTAAAATACCTATATATTTTTTCATAAAAATCTCCCAAGTTTATGAAGCCTTGGAGAATGATTATGTCTGAATAAATTCATTTGTAGGGCATTTTCAAACGTTTAAAGTAGAATTTGTGAGAAAAATTATTTCAGGCGTTAAGTTCACTAAAATAATCATTAAAGGTAACATGGGATTTTCTAGAATTATAAAATATGCAAAGCAAAATTGGACACAGCCTTGATAGAAAGAGACGACTAACTAAAACGATAAACTTAATATCGGGCATAAATTCAGGAAAACTAGCAAAACTCATATAACTGATATACTTAACAGAAGACGATAATTTATGACACAATTTTGTGTCTGGATATTTAAGGGGTTTGTAAAACTAGTGCATCATTAGCTCACAAATTTAATATTGCAAAGATTGTAACTCATGATCTAGTTGATTGTACAAATATCTCATACAAAAGTACCACATTTTAAAATGCTGTGTCTTGACAGTTGAACAGTATTCTGGCTGCTAGCAGCTCTAAATCAGAACTGGTAGCGTAACTCTGACATGAGCAGCACCACTTAGGATGAGCACTGGACGGTGTGACATTTTCCCATGACCTCTCAGCGTCCACGTATCGATACGTTCTGAATCATTATATTTATAGAATATATTGGAGCACTGACGGAGTTAGAGAGAAGTTACGTCATTGGTTGTAATTGGGGTCAGGGGAGGAGCAAATGTACAGGAATTGGCCTGGCCTGGCCTCCACATGAGAAGAGAAAGTGACAGCAAAGAAGGAGAGGGGGCGGGTGCCCCCTAATATACGTCACGCCAATCAGACGAGCCAACATTTCACAAGTATTCGCGACAACTGAACTTACTTCGATATTTCTCTGCTTGGGGCATTACAACTGGTCTAAAATTTATGTTTCGTGCTCCATCTTGCTCAAGAATGCTCCAGAACTTTAACTAATTGCAATGTTTGGCCCTAGTTACACAATAGAGCAGACAAAATTAAACTAAAATGGTCATTCCAAGGTTATTATTAATCATTATTAATTATTATTAATCATTATTTATTATTATTATTATTATTATTATTATTATTATTATTATTATTATTATTATTATTATTATTATTATTATTATTATTATTATTATTATTATTATTATTATTATTATTATTATTATTATTATTATTATTATTATTATTATTATTATTATTATTATTATTATTATTATTATTATTATTATTATTATTATTATTATTATTATTATTATTATTATTATTATTATTATTATTATTATTATTATTATTATTATTATTATTATTATTATTATTATTATTATTATTATTATTATTATTATTATTATTATTATTATTATTATTATTATTATTATTATTATTATTATTATTATTATTATTATTATTATTATTATTATTATTATTATTATTATTATTATTATTATTATTATTATTATTATTATTATTATTATTATTATTATTATTATTATTATTATTATTATTATTATTATTATTATTATTATTATTATTATTATTATTATTATTATTATTATTATTATTATTATTATTATTATTATTATTATTATTATTATTATTATTATTATTATTATTATTATTATTATTATTATTATTATTATTATTATTATTATTATTATTATTATTATTTATTATTATTATTATTATTATTATTATTATTATTATTATTATTATTATTATTATTATTATTATTATTATTATTATTATTATTATTATTATTATTATTATTATTATTATTATTATTATTATTATTATTATTATTATTATTATTATCATCATCATCATCATCATCATCATCATCATCATCCTTGTTATTTTATCAGTGGTTATTGCCCGACTCTACCGATACGATTAACGAAATCATTACTGGAAAAGACAATTGCGGAAGAAAAGTTTCCAGTCGGACGTTTAAGGTACCTTCTTGAAATACGCCAGTTTCAAACCTTTATATATAACCACCACAATGAGGGAAAACACTCCTGGCGTACTTGATATTTCGTGCACCTTCTCGTGCATTAACGACTTCAGCTACCTTTACAGATACTATCATTGTCATGAGTACTGTCATTATATTAATTCTTGCTATAAATATCCTTAAAAGATGGCGCAGAAGTGACACTCTGTAAGTAATTACCTAACTTTGGTCAAAAGTTGTGACAGAAATCTACCCCGAATCACTACTGTGAAAATGTGTGAGTGTACGTGTATTTGTGTGTGATGAAACCTTTGTGATAGTTCTTTCGCCATTAAAAAGCACATTTCTTCATAGACTGGAAGATATTTCCAAAAAAATTCAAATTAGGGCGAGAGTCAAAGAAGCGTGCTTCATACGCATATCAACCTTTTTATTCTGGTTTTGTTAAGTATATCCGAGCGGGATGGCTCATGCGGTTACAGTTTGTGGCCCGCTTTCGGGAGGTCAGCGTTCGATTCCCGTGGCTGACCTTCCTGACTTCGGGAGTTTCCCCGGCTCGCTAGGTGAATGCTGGTTAGGTTCTTTACTTTCCTGAATTTCTTCTTCTTCCTTTTAAGCTCATTTTTATTTCAATTGCTGCTTCATCCGCTTGGTCCTTTCAGGTTGGACCCGTGTCAAAAGAGCGGTGCATGGCAGGAATTTCTCCCTGTAAATGTTATTGCTCTTGGGACACGGTCTAGGGCTTCAAGCCCCGTGAACGGGGTGTCCAGCTCGAGTGAGTGAGTGAGTGAGTGTGTGGTGTTTTAGGGCCCGTCGAAAACAAGGTCATTTGGGCCCGTGTCCAGCTCGAGTGGGTGTAGAAGAGGGTGTAGAGTCTGACCTCTGCTATGTTGGGGCCCTGAATTGGCGTGCCATGTCTGCTTTCGCCTCATCCCTTTCTCCTACCGATTCCCTTCGGCCAGCATAGCTAACAAAAAGGCCGAGTGGCCGGGTGCCAAACTCCCGTCCAACCATATTATCTGCTTTGTTAAATATAAATAACGTCGGTGATTGTTGATAGCGAATTGGTAGAACAGGGATACAGTTTATCCCCAAACGAAGTAGAGTATATTTTATGGGCCAAGCTTCCGTTTGACTTCCCTCAAAATTGTGCAATACACTTAGTACGATTCAGATCAAATGTAGACAGCTGATAGTTCGGTGAAAACAACTTAGGTTTTTCCCAAACTTCTGTGCATTCTAATTTTCAGCCTCTTCCACACAAATAAACAAAACGCACTGTAACTGAAAGTCTGCCTAATAACACCAAAAAGTATTCAACTAGAATAATTTATTAGTCCATATTTACAAACACTTACATATAACTATGAATATTTAAATATCCTGGTCAAAAGTCCACTATGGACATTCCGTGATGCTAGAGCCCAATAACGGGTCAAGGCCTATAGCGAACGCTGCGTCCCCCACCTCTGCCCACATCGGGCGTCATGACACTACCACAGCGCCAAGGAGTCGGCCAAAATTTATAGGACAAGCTACAAACATTGATTTTACATTGCACCCCTTAGAAATGATACCTACATTAGTTTACAAATCTGTTTCATTTAGCATATATAGAGAAACTTTGTGCATTTACACTGTAGCATTCAACAAAATGCAAACTGCGCTCCTGTGCATTGTGTGTATTTGTAACATCGGGCTATTCAAGAAGACTTCGACATTTATGCTCTAAAGCATTACATAAATTTTCATAGTCTAACATATTTTCAACCTGCTGAATAAATAACTAAAATTGCATGCTTCTTACCAACTCATGTCTGAATAATTTTTATTTCTAAGTCCTATATAAATATCTGAACGTTTTAATTAGCCTAAGGTTATTTTGCACACTTACCTTATATATCTGATGGAAAGTATAGTCTATTTCCATAAAAAAGTCTGACCATACATTAGTATAAATCTCTACAAAGTTCTCTAAATAGTATAAATCTCTTCTTCTAGACAAACTTATGATCTATCTTGCAAACGTAAAAAACTTCTACACGTATTCAAGTACCTTATATGACTTTTGAAAGTGGTTAAGCATGAGAATGCTAATTTGTGGCTGTATTTTCGAAGCCTAATGTATTGTTTACATTAAACCATTATAGCTATTACTTCAAAGGGGCACCTCATTCACAGCAGCCTACATAGATCTACATATTATACATACCATCTCCGAAGTCCCTAACAAGTGCTGAGTGTTCCTAATTCCAGCGACACAGCTCACTGCACAACACTCTCCTTCGGGTTGCCAGAAACAAATGAAGTAAAATAAAATAAAAAATAAAAATCTGTGAAGTATCCCTTAGCACCTAGTTTCTTATACCAGGGCTAATGTGCCAGACTTTTAACATTTATTCATACTACATACAATATAATATGCAAATAAATTTATAAAAATAAAATATTTAAAAGTTATTGAGGTATTACAGCTATAAAGTGAAGTATATATAACAAAATAAAATTTCATATCAACTCAGTTTAAGTAGAAACATTAATTAATATTTCATTCACATCAACCTGACTCATAGAAAACTAGAACTACCAACTATTAGCAATAACAAATACACACACACACACACATATATATATATTTGAAATATATATTGCTTACTATTATAAAATTTATAATTTTAATCAACTTGTTATTAACTTTATATCTACTATTTATATCATTGTTATTCTTTGCTATATATATTGTCACGAGTATTGTTGCGGCCGGCGTGCACAAAGAGACAGATAGTGCAACGCGGAGATGAAAAGCTTGCCGAAAAAGATAAAGATAGACAACTGGAAGGTGCCGTATGGACATATAAAGCTTGCCGAAAAAGATAAAGATAGATAACTGGAAGGTGCAGCATGGACATATAAAGCTTGCCGAAAAAGATAAAGATAGATAACTGGAAGGTGCAGCATGGACATATAAAGCTTGCCGAAAAAGATAAAGATAGATAACTGGAAGGTGCAGCATGGACATATAAAGCTTGCCGAAAAAGATAAAGATAGATAACTGGAAGGTGCAACGTGGAGATAAAAAGCTTGTCGAAACAGATAAAATAGATAACTGGAAGTGCCGTCTTGTTTGTTAGAGAAGATACCGGTAATTTCTCGAAAAGTGAGCGGAGCTACTAAAGAAGCCGCGGATCGCCAATGAGAGTGGTGGTAATCAGAACTTGAGAATCGTCCGTGCAGCTGGGTTTTGAAAGTGAACTCTTTGTTTGTGGTCAACGACCTTGACGATGCATTATACCTAGAAACATTTTTTATATATTTTATTCACTTTTAAGTTAAATTTACATACCTACTATTAGGTGCAAGCAAATAAAACCCAATCAGTGCGTCTAATTTCGCATTACACATGAGGGGACATAACGTAATTGCGTGCTTGGTGGCCCAGTCTATTGGTATAGCGACTGCAGCGTGCGCAACGTTTGACGTTGGATAGAGACAATGTGGTTTGTCGCCGATGAGAAGGTGGACACACAAGTTATCGTCCACTACTGAATACGAAGGAATGTAAGCAGGAACAACGAGAAGTGATTCAATTTTTAGCGCAAATGTCCGCCGAACAAAGCAATACCTAAATGGCGCTGTCTTGAGTCATCTGCAACGTTATCACTAGGAGGAATACGGCTTTATCTCGCATATTTTTACTTTTGACAAAACATGGTGTCACAATTTTGAACCGGAAAGCAAGTGTCAGAGCAAGCGGTGGAAACATGCGACTTCACCACCTCCAATGAAATCAAAGTCCGTGCACACCCGTTCTGGTAAGGTCATGATGTCCTTTTTTGACCACAAGGGCACACTGCTTGTCGAGTTCCTGGAACGGGGAACCACAATCAATGCCCAGCGTTATCAAGCCACTTTACAGAACCTTAGACGAGCCATCAAGTCGAAACGCCTAGGCATGTTGTCCAATGGCATTATCCTCCTGCATGATAATGCCCGCCCACACACTGCCAATGCGGCGAAGACGACATTCCGCAATTTTGATGGGAAATGACGGAACATCCACCGAACAGTCCAATTTTTTCATCGTGTGACTTTCATATTTATGGACCTCTAAAACAAGCTAATCGTGGACATCGATTAACAACGGACGACTAAGTGTGTGAATCGGTCCAGGCAGGAACCAACAGCAGCCTACTAGCTTCTTCAAAGATGAAATCGACCGGCTAGTTTCTCGCAATGAGATAAATGTGCCAACAGTTTTGGCGGCTATTTTTAAGTTAATAAAAGGTTTACCGTTAATTTACACAAGGGACCGGGTTTCATTTGAATGAACCTTATACAATACAGTAAAAAGACAAAAAACTGATATCCAGTTAACTGTAACTGGTAACCAGTTATTAAACAACTACATACCACGAAACTCTAAATTGCCGCAGTTTGCGGGCGGCATACTGTATGTAATGGTTACTAGTACAATATCTACAAATGTGTAGTATAAAATTCAAGTTGTACGTGAACAAAATTTTTCAAATTGTTCAACTAACTCAAGTAACTGGTTTATAGGAGCGTCTTCCCCCCACACGACCACGCAACGCCTCTCAGCGTGGAGAAATTTATTCACAATGCGCTATCAACCGCGCCAAATATCCGGCGGCTCACACAGCACGATCTTGAAGACACATCTGAAAATGATAAAGTAATAGAATAAAATGAAATAATGGAATGGAAATCCCGATATGAAATAAGCTCCCCAGCATTCCCTTAAGTACATGGGGAAGCTGCGTAAAAAAAGAAGGAAAAAAAACATGCCAGAATGCGTGATCGATGTGGATTGAACTAGCTACCTACCAAAGTGAGTAGCATACCCTACTGCGTCGTCTCCTATGGCACAAAAACGATTCCAAGAATTCTTCGGAAATTCAGGATGCGCGTTTTGAGACTTGCTGACTGAAAAAAAAGCAGTTTCACAAATGTGCAATTACAGATTGTGTGTGCGCATGCGCCAGCACTAAAACGGGAACTTAAGTGACAGTCGTTCAAAGATGTCGGATGAATACCTTCAGATACATTTTGCCCACCACAAACTACCTTTTACACGGAGAAATGTTCAACAATTTGTTACTTAAACCAAATATAACAACTTTGATCAAAATACGACATACTTACAATATCTTCATGGCAAATAAAATACACATCGGAATGTTTCTTTTATGGTGGAATAACCTGTAAAATTCTCCTCGTTTAGAAGGAACTTTGTATTATTTTGTGTAATAAGAAACCCGTAACAAATAGAAAAAGGTGCTACATTAAAAGTTTAAGTTCTTAAAACTTTCGACTTTTTCTTATACCCTTTATGGTATCAGGAATTTACGAGATGTCCTTTATGTCCAGTTTGATTTTTCTTTCAATAGTTTGTCAATTTTACTTTAGCTGCCTTTTAAAAAGAGGAAGAATTGCTTTCCACAAAAAAATCGACCCATTCCCTTCATCATCCGATGGAACTTAACGTTGGAGGATGTAAATTACACACAAAAAAAAACTGTGACATCATCCATAATTGTGTTGTTATAAATGAATGGGGCTGCATTAGTGAAGTTCGAACGATATAGGTATGAGTGTTCCCGGAGGGAGGCTAAGAGAAGGAACGGGCTACAGGTATGAACAAATGGGAGTCTGTTGAAGAGATATATTGCAGCTTCACTCGTGGTCACATAGCCCCGCTCGTGTGTGTTAGTTGCCTTGTACCATAAAAATCAGCTCAAATCTCTGACACTTTGCTTCCGTGTAAACTTCAGGGGCGCCAGAGATACGTCACCAATGATAACCATTAGGTAGGTTCTGAACTTCAGGAGTATTGAAAGTATCTCAGGGAGTAAATTTGGCCCCATCTGAAAGAGATCATTGAGCGAGGGTCTCTTCGTGAGATGATACATCGAAAAACACCCTCCACTTTGTCCTCCCATTTTCTCCTTTTTAACTACCTGGTGGGGCAGATAAACGTTTGAGTGGATGTGGCGTTTGCAGGAACTAGTTCAACATGTCCGTTGGCAATATAATCTACCATCTGTCTATGATAGATATTTTTATGTTGTCATTCTATTCCACCCTTTTTATAACCAACAGAATTGTCTCTCCGCGTCCATTGGTTGCTGAGCAGAATGAAGTTTTCCTTCTTGGCAAGGGAAACTACTCGCCGTCTATTTTCGATGAGATAGTGATCCTTGAAATCTTGAAGGATTGCCATATCGTTTGAGTTTTTCCGTCAATCTTGGTCTTGTTCTATCTCAATAAATTCCAAATCTCAGAAGTGCCTCAGATCGTCGTACAAAGGGGCTCCTGCTAGTACTGAATAAATGTACTTGACTACCTTTGACCCCAAGGTGACATTCGATTGGTTCCCACTTAGTATCTAGCCAACTTGAAAGGAACAAACACTAGGGACGCAGAGATCCTTATTGGGGAAACGTACACCATGATGGAAAATTTAAAATTTTGCGTGAACTTTGGAGATGATTCAAAGGATCTGATAGCCAGATCCCGATGTTCGAAGGATTCTAATTTCAGGTCCTTCACCAAGACTTCAGTGATGAAGCTAAACCGGCTGCCACTATCTAGAGGCATGTGAGTTTTGGGAGTCCAGTTCGTCCTGTGACCCAAATATACATCTGCAGGCAGATAAAATCAGTTGAAGAGGTGACTCTTGGATACGAGTGTGCGGAAGGGTCTGTGTATGCGAGGCTAGTGCAGATTGATCTGTGATGAAGCGCCTTACAAGGTGTGCATTGTGCTTTGCCTCTTTTACTGCGATGTCCAACTGAGTGGCCACGACTGAGATACAGATAGCAGCGCTTCGTGTTCTTAAGTTTATTTATTTGCTCAGAGGCATTTACAAACTTCTTCCAATCTTGAGCCCAGTGTTCTCCGGACTCGCAGAAGACACAGAAGGGCTCTATTACATCCTGTCTTGTGCGGTTCCCCTTCGTCTTGGTGTCAACTTGGAGTGCTGCGGTGTTAGTCATTCTAGGGCTGAAAAGAGCTGTGCAGCGAATTCTGTGCGTCAATAAGGCGCCATCCACTTCGTCACAAAGGAACTCATTAGCCTGAGGATATATCCCTCCAATAGGCTCACTCTCCTTACATGGACTATATAGCGCGAATAAATTTCATCAGGGAACGTCCGTAATATCTTAGGCGCGAGGACTTTTCCAAAGTAGTTCACGTCCTCCCCCAGTGCTCGAAGAGCTTTTATCCGGTGATGACACTTGATATGAGGAATCTTGAGAACTTCTGGTATAACGGACTGTATGGGCCTTAAATCCTTCTGGTAATCCAAGTGTACCTGTGTGATTCTATTTCTGTCGCCATAGCGAGGCTGCGAGATCTTCTTCGTCTCTGGGTATGTTTCTGCAATTACGTCTCTCTCCTCAACCGGCTGTTTTGACTCCTCTTCTAAGTAGCCGCGAAGAAAACTATGTTTATTTATCGTGGAGGGGTGGGGATCTTTAACTGTAGAATATTTAAAGTACTCCCAAAAGCCTGACCAGGTCTCCATGTCTCCAGAAAGTGGGTCGATTTTGATGGGTGGTAGTCGGATGGAATGTGTCGCTCAGACAGTTGTAGCAGTAGAAATCGCTGACTCAGAAATGTCTGTACTCACCGTGTGGGCTGCCAATTTGCTTCCGATTATAGGCGATGCTTTCTCTACTGCGCATTTGATGGAGCCGAAGAGCTTTTCACATTTATCAGCATCTGTATCATACTCGCTGTCACCCAGGAGTTCGAGAACGCTGTCGTCGAGTGTTATTAATTTATCCAATTTATCTTTAAGCCTATAACGATAATATTCACAATTATTAAGGGTCGTCACATCTGTGAAATCATTTACTTCCGAGACGAATCGTGCAGCGTTCGTTCTTTTACGTTTGCATTTTAATTTAGATTGCTTAATGCACATCTCGGCTACGATTCACCATGCAGGTTCATGTGGAGTAGTGTGTAGTGTCTGCCCTTGTCAAAAAGCAGCTAGTGGTCGATTTAGTGCAAGTACCGCGATTGGCAGTTAGATGGTACAGGGATCGCTGAGCGCAAGTCAGCCGAGGGGCTAGCGGCGCAGTGCGCTGTGTTACCGACTGATTGTGACTTTTGGGTTCCATAGTAACATTGGCAATATGCGACTTTCACGATAGATAGCGTGCACAATTTCATGCAATTAAGACCTCTTAATTATACTTTATTATAAATTCCCCTTAAGTTAGGAAACACTTGTGCTTTATGTGCACCTTTAGTAAATGAAGTGTGTACTAGCTCAAACCCTGCTGTCAACCGTTGTATCATTGCGCGTCTTCTGTCGGCATTAGTCTGTCCGTTGGAGTCTTCTCTTCCTTCCACAATGTAGAAGGAGCGTGTGCTTCGTATTATCTTCACTTATTTCACATCCATACACAGAATCTAAGTAATGATTGCTTGATTATCTAGGAGTCAGCACAAAATGTTAGAGTAGGAATACGAGGGAAGTTAATGATAACGCCATCTTAGTTCAATACTACTTTCATTCCAAAGAGTATAGAAATATATTATACTTGTGCAAAATAAGGTTCATGAGGAAGCCGCTTCTCCACAAAACATTTAAAAATATTAAAAAGGATTGCCAAGAAGGTACAGTGACGCCAAAAATCTGTCATCTAACATTGATGGTAATCAGCCTGCTTATAGTACACTTCATTTGCTTTTTACTACTTTGTGGAAGCTTTTGGTAATACATTGAACGAGGGTTTGATAAACTGTTGTCAGCGCTATTGTTGTGACCAGCAGATTTCTGCTGCTGCCATAACATTTATTAATGTTTCTTAACTGTTGTGCGCATTCAGAGAAATCTCTTTCAGTTGTGAAGTCTACGACATTCCACGTCAATTGCTTGTATGCTCAAAAATCTACTATAATTACACAGTGCGATGAAGTTTCTTGTCTGTGATGTGTATAATCAGAAGTCTTCTGCAAATGGAATAACTGCTGATGTTTGCTGACACTGGTGTGTATACACATAGGTCTGTTGTAGTTGCAACACGTGCTGATATTTGCTGACACTGTTGTGTATACACAAAGATCTGTTGTAGTTGTAACATATGGTGATGTTTGCTGACACTGGTGTGTATACACAAAGATCTGTTGTAGTTGTAACATGTGCTGACGTTTGCTGACACTGATGTGTATACTCGAAAATCTGTTGTAGTTGTAACGTGTGTTGACGTTTGCTGACACTGATGTGTATACTCGAAAATCTGTTGTAGTTATAACGTGTGTTGATGTTTGCTGACACTGGTGTGTATACTCGAAAATCTGTTGTAGTTTTAATGTGTGTTGACGTTTGCTGACACTGGTGTGTATACACAAAAATCTGTTTTAGTTGTAACGTGTGCTGAAGTTTGCTGACACTGGTGCGTATATACAAAGATCTGTTGTAGTTGTAACATGTGCTGAAGTTTGCTGACACTGGTGTGTATACACAAAGATCTGTTGTAGTTGCAACATGTGCTGAAGTTTGCTGACACTGGTGTGTATACACAAAGATCTGTTGTAGTTGTAACGTGTGCTGATGTTTGCTGACACTGGTGTGTATACTCAAACATCTGTTTTAGTTGTAACATGTGCTGATGTTTGCTGACACTGGTGTGTATACTCAAAGGTCTGTTGTACTTGTTATGTGTGCTGACGTTTGCTGATACTGGTGTGTAAACTCGAAGGTCTGTTGTACTTGTAATGTGTGCTGACATTTGCTGACACTGGTGTGTATACTCGAAGGTCTGTTGTAGTTGTAACGTGTGCTGATGTTTTCTGACACTGGTGTGTATACTCAAAGATCTGTTGTAGTTGTAACATGTGCTGATGTTTTCTGACACTGGTGTGTATACTCAAAGATCTGTTGTTGTTGCAACATGTGCTGAAGTTTGCTGACACTGGTGTGTATACTTGAAGGTCTGTTGTAGTTGTAACATGTGCTGAAGTTTTCTGACACTGGTGTGTATCCTCAAAGATCTGTTGTAGTTGTAACATGTGCTGAAGTTCTCTGACACTGGTGTGTATCCTCAAAGATCTGTTGTAGTTGTAACGTGTGCTGAAGTTTGCTGACACTGGTAAGTATACTCAAAGATCTGTTGTTGTTGCAACATGTGCTGAAGTTTACTGACACTGGTGTGTATACTTGAAGGTCTGTTGTAGTTGTAACATGTGCTGAAGTTTTCTGACACTGGTGTGTATCCTCAAAGATCTGTTGTAGTTGTAACGTGTGCTGATGTTTTCTGACACTGGTGTGTATACTCAAAGATCTGTTGTTGTTGCAACATGTGATGAAGTTTGCTGACACTGGTGTGTATACACAAAGATCTGTTGTTGTTGCAACATGTGCTGAAGTTTGCTGACACTGGTGTGTATCCTCAAAGATCTGTTGTAGTTGAAACGTGTGCAGATGTTTTCTGCCACTGGTGTGTATACACAAAGATCTGTTGTAGTTGCAACATGTGCTGAAGTTTGCTGACACTGGTGTGTATCCTCAAAGATCTGTTGTAGTTGAAACGTGTGCTGAAGTTTGCTGACACTGGTGTGTATACACAAAGATCTGTTGTTGCAACATGTGCTGAAGTTTGCTGACACTGGTGTGTATCCTCAAAGATCTGTTGTAGTTGAAACGTGTGTTGATGTTTTCTGACACTGGTGTGTATACTCAAAGATCTGTTGTAGTTGCAACATGTGCTGAAGTTTGCTGACACTGGTGTGTATACTCAAAGATCTGGTGTAGTTGTAACATGTGCTGATGTTTGCTGACACTGGTGTGTATACTCGAAGGTCTGTTGTACTTGTAATGTGTGCTGACGTTTGCTGATACTGGTGTGTAAACTCGAAGGTCTGTTGTACTTGTAATGTGTGCTGACATTTGCTGACACTGGTGTGTATACTCGAAGGTCTGTTGTACTTTTAATGTGTGCTGACGTTTGCTGACACTGGTGTGTATACTCAAAGTTCTGTTGTAGTTGTAACATGTGCTGATGTTTGCTGACACTGGTGTGTATACTCGAAGGTCTGTTGTACTTTTAATGCGTACTGACATTTGCTGACACTGGTGTGTATACTCAAAGATCTGTTGTAGTTGTAACATGTGCTGATGTTTGCTGACACTGGTGTGTATACTCGAAGGTCTGTTGTACTTTTAATGTGTACTGACATTTGCTGACACTGGTGTGTATACTCAAAGATCTGGTGTAGTTGTAACATGTGCTGATGTTTGCTGACACTGGTGTGTATACTCGAAGGTCTGTTGTACTTGTAATGTGTGCTGACGTTTGCTGATACTGGTGTGTAAACTCGAAGGTCTGTTGTACTTGTAATGTGTGCTGACATTTGCTGACACTGGTGTGTATACTCGAAGGTCTGTTGTACTTTTAATGTGTGCTGACGTTTGCTGACACTGGTGTGAATACTCAAAGTTCTGTTGTAGTTGTAACATGTGTTGATGTTTGCTGACACTGGTGTGTGTACTCGAAGGTCTGTTGTACTTTTAATGTGTGCTGACATTTGCTGACACTGGTGTGTATACTCAAGATCCGTTGTAGTTGCAACATGTGCTGAAGTTTGCTGACACTGGTGTGTATACTCAAAGATCTGTTGTAGCTGTAACATGTGCTGATGTTTGCTGACACTGGTGTGTATTCTCAAAGATTTGTTGTAGTTGTAACGTGTGCTGATGTTTGCTGACACTGGTGTGTATACTCAAAGATTTGTTGTAGTTGTAACGTGTGCTGATGTTTGCTGACACTGGTGTGTATAGTCAAAGATTTGTTGTAGTTGAATCGTGTGCTGAAGTTTGCTGACACTGGTGTGTATACTCAAAGATCTTTTGTAGTTGTAACATGTGCTGATGTTTGCTGACACTGGTGTGTATACTCGAAGGTCTGTTGTACTTTTAATGTGTACTGACCTTTGCTGACACTGGTGTGTATACTCAAAGATCTGTTGTAGTTGCAACATGTGCTGAAGTTTGCTGACACTGGTGTGTATACTCAAAGATTTGTTGTAGTTGTAACGTGTGCTGATGTTTGCTGACACTGGTGTGTATACTCAAAGATTTGATGTAGTTGTAACGTGTGCTGATGTTTGCTGACACTGGTGTGTATACTCAAAGATCTTTTGTAGCTGTAACATGTGCTGATGTTTGCTGACACTGGTGTGTATACTCAAAGGTCTATTGTACTTGTTATGTGTGCTGACGTTTGCTGACACTGGTGTGTATCCTCAAAGATCTGTTGTAGTTGTAACATGTGCTGAAGTTTTCTGACACTGGTGTGTATACACAAAGATCTGTTGTTGTTGCAACATGTGCTGAAGTTTGCTGACACTGGTGTGTATACTCAACGATCTGTTGTAGTTGTAACATGTGCGGAAGTTTTCTGACACTGGTGTGTATACACAAAGATCTGTTGTTGTTGCAACATGTGCTGACGTTTGCTGGCACTGGTGTGTATACACAAAGATCTGTTGTAGTTGTAACATGTGCTGAAGTTTTCTGACACTGGTGTGTATACTCAAAGATCTGTTGTAATTGAAACATGTGCTGAAGTTTGCTGACACTGGTGTGTATACTCAAAGATCTGTCGTAGTTGTAACGTGTGCTGAAGTTTTCTGACACTGGTGTGTATACACAAAGATCTGTTGTTGTTGCAACATGTGCTGACGTTTGCTGGCACTGGTGTGTATACACAAAGATCTGTTGTAGTTGTAACATGTGCTGAAGTTTTCTGACACTGGTGTGTATACTCAAAGATCTGTTGTAGTTGAAACATGTGCTGAAGTTTGCTGACACTGGTGTGTATACACAAAGATCTGTTGTAGTTGTAACATGTGCTGAAGTTTTCTGACACTGGTGTGTATACACAAAGATCTGTTGTTGTTGCAACATGTGCTGAAGTTTGCTGACACTGGTGTGTATACTCAAAGATCTGTCGTAGTTGTAACGTGTGCTGATGTTTGCTGACACTGGTGTGTATACACAAAGATCTGTTGTACTTGTAATGTGTGCTGACGTTTGCTGACACTGGTGTGTATACTCAAAGTTCTGTTGTAGTTGTAACATGTGCTGATGTTTGCTGACACTGGTGTGTATACTCGAAGGTCTGTTGTACTTGTAATGTGTGCTGACGTTTGCTGTCACTAGTGTGTAAACTCGAAGGTCTGTTGTAGTTGTAACATGTGCTGACGTTTGCTGACACTAGTGTGTAAACTCGAAGGTCTGTTGTACTTGTAATGTGTGCTGACGTTTGCTGACACTGGTGTGTAAACTCGAAGGTCTGTTGTAGTTGTAACATGTGCTGACGTTTGCTGACACTAGTGTGTAAACTCGAAGGTCTGTTGTACTTGTAATGTGTGCTGACGTTTGCTGACACTGGTGTGTATACTCGAAGGTCTGTTGTACTTGTAATGTGTGCTGACGTTTGCTGACACTAGTGTGTAAACTCGAAGGTCTGTTGTAGTTGTAACATGTGCTGACGTTTGCTGACACCAGTGTGTAAACTCGAAGGTCTGTTGTACTTGTAGTGTGTGCTGACGTTTGCTGACACTGGTGTGTAAACTCGAAGGTCTGTTGTAGTTGCAACATGTGCTGACGTTTGCTGACACTAGTGTGTAAACTCGAAGGTCTGTTGTACTTGTAGTGTGTGCTGACGTTTGCTGACACTGGTGTGTATACTCGAAGGTCTGTTGTACTTGTAATGTGTGCTGACGTTTGCTGACACTGGTGTGTATACTCGAAGTTCTGTTGTAGTTGTAACATGTGCTGACGTTTGCTGACACTGGTGTGTATACTCAAAGTTCTGTTGTAGTTGTAACATGTGCTGATGTTTGCTGACACTGGTGTGTATACTCGAAGGTCTGTTGTAATTGTAATGTGTACTGACCTTTGCTGACACTGGTGTGTATACTCAAAGATCTGTTGTAGTTGCAACATGCGCTGAGGTTTGCTGACACTGGTGTGTATACTCAAAGATTTGTTGTAGTTGTAACGTGTGCTGATGTTTGCTGACACTGGTGTGTATACTCAAAGATTTGTTGTAGTTGTAACGTGTGCTGATGTTTGCTGACACTGGTGTGTATACTCAAAGATTTGTTGTAGTTGAATCGTGTGCTGATTTTTGCTGACACTGGTGTGTATACTCAAAGATCTGTTGTAGTTGTAACTTGTGCTGAAGTTTGCTGACACTGGTGTGTATACTCAAAGATTTGTTGTAGTTGTAACGTGTGCTGATGTTTGCTGACACTGGTGTGTATACTCAAAGATCTGTTGTAGCTGTAACATGTGCTGATGTTTGCTGACACTTGTGTGTATACTCGAAGGTCTGTTGTAGTAGTAACGTGTGCTGACATTTGCTGACACTGGTGTGTACACTCAAAGATCTGTTGTAGTTGTAACATGTGCTGATGTTTGCGGACACTGGTGTGTATACTCGAAGGTCTGTTGTAGTTGCAACGTGTGCTGACATTTGCTGACACTGGTGTGTACACTCAAAGATCTGTTGTAGCTGTAACATGTGCTGATGTTTGCGGACACTGGTGTGTATACTCGAAGGTCTGTTGTAGTTGTAACGTGTGCTGACATTTGCTGACACTGGTGTGTACACTCAAAGATCTGTTGTAGTTGTAACATGTGCTGATGTTTGCGGACACTGGTGTGTATACTCAAAGATCTGTTGTAGTTGTAACATGTGCTGATGTTTGCTGACACTGGTGTGTATACACAAAGATCTGTTGTAGTTGTAATATGTGCTGATGTTTGCTGACACTGGTGTGTATACACAAAGATCTGTTGTAGTTGTAACATGTGCTGATGTTTGCTGACACTGGTGTGTATACTCAAAGATCTGTTGTAGTTGTAACATGTGCTGATGTTTGCTGACACTGGTGTGTATACTCAAAGATCTGTTGTAGTTGTAACATGTGCTGATGTTTGCTGACACTGGTGTGTATACTCAAAGATCTGTTGTAGTTGTAACATGTGCTGATGTTTGCTGACACTGGTGTGTATACTCAAAGATCTTTTGTAGTTTTAACGTTTGCTGATGTTTGCTGACACTGGTTTGTATAATCAAAAGGTTTGTTGTAGTTGTAACATGTGCTGACGTTTGCTGACACTGGTGTGTATACTCAAAGATCTGTTGTAGTTGTAACTTGTGCTGACGTTTGCTGACACTGGTGTGTATACTCGAAATTCTGTTGTACTTGTAATGTGTGCTGACGTTTGCTGACACTGGTGTGTATACTCGAAGGTCTGTTGTAGTTGTAACGTGTGCTGACATTTGCTGACACTGGTGTGTATACTCAAAGATCTGTGGTAGTTGTAACATGTGCTGAGGTTTGCTGACACTGGTGTGTATACTCAAAGATCTGTTGTAGTTGTAACATGTGCTGATGTTTGCTGACACTGGTGTGTATACACAAAGGTCTGTTGTAGATATAACGTGTGCTGAAGTTTGTGGTGCTGGTGTGTTTACTCAACATGCTTCATTGTACAAGGTGTAGTAATGCGTCATGGCAATGTGGTGTAAAGTCAGACCCTTACTACATTTGTAGAATGTGCTGAAGTGTCATTTACCGTTAAAATCTATTGCATGTATAATTTTTATTGTTTCCTGACGTGGGAGTGTATTAGTGCAGTGGGCCACATTCAGTGAACTGTTTTGCCCACGCTTCCAACACACTGATTTCTCTGTGATTTCAAGCAGAGTTTAATGCCATCTCAGGATAATGCGTAAACGACTGGAATTTTGATACACCTGCTAAAACCAACTTGTATTTTAGTAATGGCATTTCTTAGGCGATTAGGTAACGCTTGTCATTGATATTTTTGTCCACTGCCAGTTTCAAATAGCGCTTTGCTCGTTGATTTTAGCAATATATTTCAGAAGAGTGCATTTTCTCCTAAATAACTTGTTTAATGTTTAGCGTCTTCTATGTGCAAGAAATGTTTCTCAAATTTAATGAAAATTTACACGTGTGTTTAAAAGGCCTGATATGAAGTTTATACACAAATATATGAAATGCTTTTAAACGGAATTTTTGAAAATGTTCCCAGGCAGCCACGGCAGGTGAGGGTTGCAAGTGTTTCATACGATGGAAGTAAATAGAGAAATAAGAACAAGATAATCTTAAGTTCTCTATCGGTTTTCGTGTAGTTAGATGGGCACAACGCCTAAACTGTCTAGTTTTGGCGATCAGAACAATGTGTATGGGACATTAACGTTATAATGTGAATCTGCATATTAATATTTTGGTAAGTAGTCATATCTCTGAAAGAATTTGTAAAACTTAGCACAAATTCCAACATAATTCTGCACAACGTGCTTAATTAGTGAGTAATATACATGGTAAAGCTGAAAGAAACTGCAAATCTTTTATAAACTCAGACTTAGCATCTATTGGTGTTATCATATTTATGACATCCTTCTTTATTTCCATAAACATAGTTCAGAAATTTCTGAAAAGTTTCTCAGAATATAAGCTACACCATAAACATTGCTGTGAAGCAAGTAGGGACGGGCAATTACGTGTAAGCAAATTAAATATATATTTATTGCAAATTTAGCACAGTTTGAACATAGTGAATTTTGCTCATTACTGTTATTGAAGATTCGCCAGAACACGTATTCTTAAATATTAGTACACTTATGTTTGAATCCTGCGCCAACAATATCTGATATCTGAGTATGTGTGCCAAAATTCTTATGAAATCTCGCGAAACGTTTGGGAAATATGAAAGCTGAAGGTGCCACTGCAGAAGCGAAGGCGGTGTTACCGACAGAATGAGATCAAAAAAGACACATGTGGAAAATCTTGGATATATTCCAAACTGTGTTGCCGTATGAGACGATGTCAAGAACCCCACAAAATGATAGCGCCGTGGAAGTGGTGGCATTCATATTCCCTAGATAATGTCCTAACCTTGATGTCAGTACCACGAAACAAAAGGGTTAGAGAAATGCGAGAATTTCTATTCTCTCGATATCTCTTATGCTTCACGCCCAGAAATTCACAAAACGACAGCTTCGACAAGTGGTGGAATTTTTGTTTCTTCTATATTATTCTAACTCTAAAATTAGGAACACAACCAAACGATAGTGCAAGGAAAGTGAAGAATGCATATTTACTTGTTACTGCCCTCCTTGATGTGAAGAGTCCCACGGAATGGCAAATAAGAAGTGGTAGACTTCCTCTTCTCTGATTAGTGTCCTATACATTTATTCCAGGCTATATTATATCACTTCGTAATAACAGAGTGGTGTTCATTACAATCTTCTCCGCTTATCAGCAAGCCAAACTGTATTCAAGATCATACCGCTATCATTTTCTGTATGTATGTACACATGTACATATGTATGTATGCATGGACTATGTGTATGTATATATGTGCATACGTATCGCATGTTTTTATGGATTACAGGATACACAATTACCTTATAATGAATTACTGCAAGCTATTTAAATTATACATACAAAATATTTTTAATGTGTGGAACACAGAGTTACGTATGTATAACTACCAAGGGGAGTGAGTTAGAGCTTGGCAAGATTCTTGGGTTTCATGTGCTTCAGCCGATGAGCACTGTCTAATCTTCACATATACTTCTACCACTCTGTATTACTATGTCTCTATGAACGAGGTCAGAACATTTTGTCGAGCGTAGGCTGTCACGGCCGGAGTCAGTATAACTGGAAGTTATTTGGAACATTTTTTTAGCAATTTTTCTTAAGGCAATAAAATTTGACCGTACACATTTTCTTGTACAAGTTATTTGAGAGAAATATATAACAGCATATAAAAATAACAATTCCTTTAGTCTCGGCTCAATCTGCTGGTGTCTTAGCTCCTTCTTCTTCTTTTTTGTTTTTTTTTAACACCTGTGCTTATTAGATGCCCACCTCAGGCAGTGACGCTGGTGATATATGAAAGGAAGTGATATTTGGGATAGGAATTTAGAACCTGTGACAGAAGCAAAGAAATGACGAAATTGCAAAAGGTATACCTACCAGGTATTAGGTAAAAGAACCGTAGTGGTACTTTAAATCATACAGCCTTAAAACCTCGAGTTTTAAATCAGTTAGTACCTTCACTATCGACAGAAATTTACATGGAATTTCAGGCTAAGAAAATTAACAAAAGCTAATGAATTAGTTCCCAAATACAGACCTTGGTAAAGGCCGCGATCTCTACCTTGACTTTATGACAAGGTTGAGAAAGGGGAACTTACCAGCATATCACCTGGACTTACAGAAGATCTTTCGTGCGTGTGTGGTCCAAGGAAGGGAGGTGTCAGATGAGAAAATACTATAGGTTGTCCGACCTGAGGAGACACCACAGAAGAGAGCAGGGTACCTAATATATATATATATATATACTCCAAGGTAGCGACATGTACACCCGGTTCCTTTTTTGTTACATAGGCATGCATAATCGTGAGTGTAAACTTACGAATGGGGGACGTAGACACAGACACAGGCCCACTCGGTGGCTTCTCTACCTCAGTATTAGACATTCTGAATATCTGAATGTTATAAGAAAATGTAAATAATTTAAAGTAATAATGCTACCATTAGTTTAGGGGTAGCTTTACATTGCAAATGCCCAAACCAAGTGAACTGGCCAGCCACCGCCATGAGATCTGAAAATAACATGAATTGCTTCGTCATTTTCTCTGTCTCTCCTATAGGTACTGTCACTGCAGCAGTTTCTCAGACATAGGAAATGCGTTCCTGATTATATATAAAAAATCTCCCTCTTCATTAATATAAACAAATTAAAATAATTTATAATTGTCTGGTTACAAATATATATGTTCTTTACTAAGTCGAATTAATAGCTTACTGAACTAAGTCATAGATAAATACATTTACTGAAGTATGAAATCGCTGCGCTACCAAGCTACTCATTTATTAAACTGCTGAGTTATAAGTTTAGTAAAATATTAAACTGCTGTCAATTTAGTTATCAACCTTGCTGACCTACGAACACTTAGTTATCATCTTACATAGTTATGAGATTGCTGAGTCGGCAATTTACTTCGTTATCAACTTACTCATGTATTAACTTGTTTGTCACCTACTCACATTTTACTTAACTATCTGAGCTACCAACTTTACTTAGTTATCAACTTGCTAGGCTACCAGCTGATCTAGCTATCAACTTGCTTCGCTATGGGCGTGCCTGTCAGCCGAGCTCTGAACACAATTATCTGCTTTCTGAGCTATACGTTTATTTATTTATAAACTTGTTGAACTGTTAACTTACTTATCAGGCAACTGAGCCCTCAGCCACGAAATTATCAAATTGCTGATGTACCTGCTTTATTAATTAACCAGTTGCTGAGATGACTCTTATTTGGTTGTCAGCTAGGTGACCATATAACTTGTACGTCCATTTACTGATTTTCCAAAGTATTACTTATCAAATTTCTTACAAGAGCCTTTAGATTTCTTGTGAACTCTTAAATGGCTTTTAACTTTGAGTTACTTAGTTATCAGAGTGCTGAGTTTCCAACTTATTGCTACAGTCTGATTTTTAAAAGAATATACGTGAAGGTCTTCTGTTTCTCCCCGTGGGGAGCTTCAATGTTGCCGAAAAGCAGAAAGCAAGTTACGCATACCTTCCTCCTCTTTACCCTCCCAATACTCGAAACATATTAACAAGCGTTTGAGTTTATCTCGGCTCAACGAAAACATGAAGGTTTAATCTGTACTAGCCTACTTTAAGAACAAAAATAAGTTGTTTTCAATACAGATTCACTGCGTTGTAGCATATTCTAGGTGTGAGTGTTTTTAAAGTATTTATTAACGACTCTATCAATTACCAGGTCACATCAATGCCACCGGTGTGTCGGGATTTTGAGCTACATGAGTTCTTTTACATGGAGTAAATCCATTGACAGGAGGCCATCGCTTCTTAAGACACTAAACGCTCTTCGGTCTGACGCAGTACCTATAGCTGACGTTTACCCAGGTTTCACACTATTTCATCCAAGTACTTTTTCAGTATTTCTCTTAAAATAAAGCCCTTAACGTTACAATATCTGATCTTTCGTATCAATTTTGTTGTTGTTTGCTTTTTTGTTCTCAAATGTCAGATCATGGAGGACTACGTACAAATAGCTAAGGCTTCCTTTAAATAACTCTGCTTCTCTAAGAGAAGAAAGATGCCTACATGTGGTAGGATGCACCTTTCAGTTGTAATAGTAATAGATGTGCTATCTTATGGAATCTTAATTGAAAACTATGGATATGCTCTTGGTCTTTGTTTTCCAGGAGTTACAATTCCTCATGAGCCTGGCTGTAGCTGATTCTCTTTAGAGATTCTAGAAACAGTCACCTCACGTATTTTCAGGGCACACCAATTTCTTACTTGGTTGAAAGGAAAAAGTATTCATTGTGAAGGAGCAAATTTCCCTGTTCCTGTTCCAAGAATTCCCTAAGTGAACAAATTCTCTAGATTGACTGTGTAAGGTAGCACCCCGAACGTAAGCTGATTTTTGTCTTGGGTCATCAACCCTCGGTCTGCCTCTAATCCTACTGCCACTAAGTCTTGCTTCCATAACGACGTATTTTGATAGTGTTTTAACAAGCAGGCTAACAACACACAACGCAACTGAACGCTCAAGCAAACTCTGTTTCCCCCACACTAGTGATAACTGACTGGAGGAATGGACAATTAACCAGTGTATTCAATGTGTGAACCTTTGTTTACCATTCCATAGCAACGACCTTACCCTCCTACCTTTCTAGTCCCATGTTTGACAGCTGTCATGTATCTTCTTTTAAAAATCAGACAGTAGTTAAGTGACACTAAGAGCTTAATCAGCTGTGAAGATTGCTCAGCTGTTTCTTTGCTCTTTAACAACAAACTGGTCATCCTCCTTATTTAGAATAAATCTTCAGAAGTATCAACATACACAGTTGTCATTCTTTCAATGTTAAAACTAATCCAGGGCGTAACAAGCGACTAGCGGGCTAGAGCCGGCCAACCCGACTACTAGACTCATGCTCATATGCGTAAGACAGACGCGGGAGATCATTCATCCGATACGGGGAGATGCCATGATCACGGCAACCCCCAGCCGGAAATTTGGCTTTCTTGGCCAGGATTCGCTACCTATAGCAGCTCTCCAATTTCCTCACAACGCTGAGTCCTATAACGGGACTTAAAATCCGCACCCCAAGAGTGGGATTAAACTCGGGCGCATTCCGTGGTAGGGAACTAAAGCACAGCACCCTAGCCCACTACGCCACAGAGTAAGACCCTTTTAATATTGACTCCCATACATATTACAAATATGGCACCACAGGCAGTGGATAGCGATAATACATGAGACGAAATTATAATTTGGGAAAGAAATCCGGAAAAGGAACTTTATAGGCTCTCATTTTCAAAGTATGAGGGCAAAGGAAAATTTGGAAAATAGCTCAGTCAGGAAGTTAAGCACAGAGGTTCTACTCCCAATAGTCCTGGACCCGTAGGACCAAGGACCCGGGCCTCCTTCTACCCGGGAGCGATGGATACTCCGGGGCTCTTTCCATATGGCAATACCCGATTTCTTAAAAAGCCCCCCCCCCCTCTGAGCACAACGCCAAGACGGGATGGAAGTGGATACGCCACTTACGCGCGTCAACCCCGCAGGGAAGACTACCGAATAACCTCGGTGGGTCCACCTGGTGATCTAGTACACCTTATACCAGCTCTGCAGGCTAGTATCCGGGACATATGAGGCAACCATCTACCCCCTCCGGGCGGCCGTAGCCTGGCCGGAGGTACCCAGTTCCCCGTGGGTGTTGGGAACACACTGCTCCCCTCGAGTCCAACCCAATCCGAACAACTCCCATACGGCAGGGGCTCGGCAGTTCGGCCCGAGGTTCCTCTAGTAACGTCAGTGGTACCATGAGTGCTAAGGGTCCGCAGCTCAGTTAGGAAGGACGGTCCTGTGAGGATTTGAACGCGGACTGTGCATTTAGTACAGTAATGACCTCGAGCATCCGCGGTTGTTGTGATTTTTCTAAGCCCCCTACTCATTTGTATAATGTTGACAAATGTAATTCAAGAACACAATTGTCATAGTAACCCCGATTTTCCACAATATGCATGTAAAATTCGTCAATAATTCAAATCAAATCACAATTTCTTTAATCTTCCTGTGTGAGTTTAGTATTAAAATTTTATGAAGCTTATTTTGTAATTATTTGTCGGAATCGATGCAGTGTTTAAATGCTCTCAGATATTGCTGCTTGAAACGTACTGCTTTAGATTCAAAACATTGAATTATAAACATATCTTAGTTTTAAGTTTTCTTTCCTAAGTGAAAACAGAATTAATTCGTCGTAACAGTTTATGTGCTGAACTGCTTATCTATAAACCTAAGTAACTGTAAAATAGGCTTAACTCATGGATTCTATAGAAATTATCAAAGAGGTTTATGGATGAGGAAATTCTACTTTATAAAGTTCACCTACTTATCTAGAAAAATGGTAAGAAGCACCTCCCAGACTACCAAACTCCATTAAAATTATTGTCATTGTTAAAATTTGGAGGTTAATAATTATGAGGCAATAATTTGTATAGTGTTTACAATCTGAAAGTTTAAGCACAGCTTGTAAACAGGTTCCCTTTACATCAAATATAACACATTTTATTTTGAGGCATGAGAATAGGTAACTAATTGTTCAATTTTTCTTGAAAGTATTTCAGATATTTATCCTTAGAGTGTAAGAAAGCTGTTCAGCAGTGGTTGGGAACACGGCAGACTAGCGGAGATGATAGATGTGCCAGCCTAACGTGCTATTAAGAATGACAGGAAGTCTATTTGTACCTGAAATAAGTAGGCAATGCTCGTGCAGTTGCGACTGGCATGTTGTGATGGCCTGTCGAAACGTGTTAAAGACTCGAGCTGAATCCCTAACACATTCTAATTGCCTATGTAAAACAGTGCTTCTTGTTGACGTACAGTTGCCTGGAAGCTGCTAGAATATTTCACAGTTTTCCTACACGAGATTACTCCTTCATGTGTAGCTAAACCGGGTTCGATAACGGTTAAAGGTTTTATATAACATCTTTAATGCATGTGGCTGTTGGATACCAAAGAATGGATTTGCTTTGCTTATGATTTCCCTCAGTATCTCGCCCAAATAGTAAAGGAATAACATAGCGCGGGCGCACTTTCGTATACGTAACAATGGGAAAATGTGTATGTCTAGGAGTGCTGACGTTGTGTGCGAGTATATTTATGTGCGCGCGAGAACATGTGGCGATGTGTGTGAGAATGGCCGCATATATTACGCACGTAGATACGCATATATTACTCGACAGAGGCTTGAGGCGTACTGACTTTCAGGTGACCAACGCTGCGATCGTTCCGTATCAGGTTTAACTGGTCGACTAGAAGAGTGAAATACTAGTAAGCTGAAGTACAGTAAATTACGAAGCACAAAGCGATTGGAAGCTGCGTGTGTCTATATCATATGATTTCTCGCGCTTGCCGATATATGACACGTTACTGTCCAGAACACATGATTATATCTGAAGGAACTATACATACACTGGACTCGCCGTGTATGTGCGATAAGCTCAGGTAAACATCTCTGTGTTGCGAATTTTTTCCGACACGCCTTCTCGCTTTGCCATGTATTGTCGTGCTGCTCGAACAGTTACCATGGATTTATCTTTGGTGATAGAAACCTTTCAGATAACGCACTGATTATTCTTGTAAGAGTGAGAGAGGAACCGCTACACTTCCAGGTCCTGTGGATCACTTCAGCCAATGAAATTCGCAAGCATTACAAATGACAGATAGATGTTTACTCCACGTGGAGCAATCATAGGTTGGCTGGCTACATGTGTGACTATGTGTCCTGTGGTTTCGGTATTTGTTTACATGTACGTATGGGAGTGTGCTTGTTATGGGTATCGATACCTATATTTGCAAGCACAAGTCCGTAGCGTGTGTTTTTGTGGGTGGGAGCACTGCGTGCCTGTGACGTGTCTTTGTGAATGTGGGGATGTTCCTGCCATGTTTGTGTATGTGTGTATAATGCGGTTACATTTTTGAGTATGTGCCCGAGCGCGCATGTGTGGTATGAGTACGAATGCACCCGGTATGGTCCGTGTTAAACGTTAAACCATGGCGCAACAGACCCTACAGGGCTAAGGCCTGCCAACCTGACTGCCGACTTCATGCCCACATACCCAAGGTAGAGGTGGGCGATCTAATCGATACGGGGAGCAGATGTAGTCAGCATCTCGGCAACACCAGCAGGAAAGTTGGCTTTCATGACCAGGGTACGCTAACTATCGTAGCTCCTCAACTTCCTCACGATGCTGAGTGGGCACCGGCCCTATATCCGGGACTTAAAATCTCTCCAGTCTTTCCCACTCCAGGGGTGGGATCGATACCGGGTGCCTTCCGTGGCAGGGAACCAAAGCAGGGCGCCTGTCCATGTACACGAGCCTAGAAGTTTTTCAAGTTTGAAGTAGTGTGATATAACTTTACGAAACAGTAAAATTCGGAAGAAAGTTATTTTTGTTAATAAGCTGCAGTTGTGTAGATTAGTACCAATTAGGTGTTGTTCAGGTGTTATACAAAGAATCGAGCTAGAAGATATTAACGATTTTCTAATGTCACGCTATCAGACAGTTCCTGTGAACCTCCGCCCACCCACGCGGTATTGGAATATAGCTTACAGTTTATTGATGGAAATTAATCATTTCTTCACAGTAGCCGTATATAGGCTAAGGTTTTTGATAGATAGAGTCAACATGAAAAATTCAATGCCACGGCCGGGATTTGAACCACGCATCTCCTGCTTTCCGTCCAGTCACTCTAACCTATTGAGCTACCATGGCCAACTTGCCGTCTTACAGTTTGTTATGTTCGCCTTTTGGAATATCGCTTGTGTTATGTCTTTAACAGTGTTTATATCACGGTTAACCTATAAATTGCGTTTTGTTATTCAAGTGATATGGTATTCCGTCGCAAACCGTACATAAGGTTGTGCTGTGGGTAGACAATCTTAGTTTCTGTCTCAAACTAGAACAATACTATTGTAAACATATGGTTGGGGTGAAAGAGACCAGCGCCTCTACATACATCCATGAATTTTCCTCCACCAATCGGTAGCCTTAGAGCGTTCCGTTAAAGTATCTCTGTCTCAAATACTCCGATGACATATATTTACAACAGGATCGTTTAAGTGTGAGACAGATTATAAAACGCTCCGTTTGGTGGAAGGTTCTCAGTTTTGCAGTCTATTGTTAAATGTTTCCCATAGGGGAGGGGATCCGTCCCTTCTGCTGCCGAGGTGCGGGCGCTGCGGACCCTTAGCACTCATGGTACCTCTGACGTTACCTGAGGAACCTCGGGCTGAACATTCGAGCCCCTCCCTGAATGGGACTTGTTCGGATTGGGTTGGACTCGAGGGAGCAGTGTGTTCCCGACACCCACGGGGAATTGGGTACCTCCGGCCAGGCTACGGCCACCCGGAAGGGGTGGAGGGTCGCCTTATAAGTCTCGCGTACTAGCCTGCAGAGCTAGTAGAAAGTGTGCTAGATCACCAGGCTGCCCCCGAGGTTTTCGGTAGCCTTCCCTGCAGGGTTGACGCGCGTAAGTGGCGTATCCACTTCCATCCCGTCTTGACGTTGAGCTCAGATGGGGGGCCTTTCAACAAGTCAGGTATTGCGCTATGGAAAGAGTCCCGGAGTATCCATCGCTCCCAGGTAAAAGGAGGCCCGTGTCCTTGGTTCGGAGTAGAACCTTTGCACTTAACTATTGTTAAATGTTCAACTTTAGGTACGCATTACCATTACTTGGGGAAAACGAAGAGGGTCTGAGCTTTACCCAAGAAGATAGTCGCACCACACGTCAGCGACAGCAAGAAACAGGAACTTTCCGAAAACGCATATAGTTTTTGGAGTCCAAAGAGATTCAAGAACAATGGCTCCAGAGGATGGAATTCTTGACCTGGTCCACAGTTCCTGTCCGCGAGAATAAGAGCAACAACCCATGCCACGCTTATAAACCAGTCTTCGGCTATCAGAATCTTGCGTGAGCAGCAATTACATCTGTATCATCTCATTCGAGGTCATGCACTGTGGCCAGATGCTTTTCCACCCCGAGTATAATTTGTTCTCTGGGTGCTTCATAAATTGCATTGTTCAACCATGACTTCGTGCAAAAATATTGTGGACGGATTACGTTTTTAAACGAGTGGGTATCTTTAAAATACACAAGGATCATGTTTGTTATAGAAATCTTAGAGCTGTTAGAGTTATATATCACAAACATCGGTTTGCAGTGGACCCTTGAACATCCATCCGATTATATTTACTATGTGGACGTATCATGAGGCTCGTTTGACTACATTTTTACAAAACTTCTAAAAGATATTCCTTGTAAGACAATGGAGCACCTGCGCACTATTCCTTTGACGCATTCTGTTAGGTAGAGCAACACAGAAACCACCGTCAGCGCGTTCACTGGATCTAACCCTTTTGGGGTATGCGTACGTGACGCTGGTTAATAACGAAGAGGAACTGGTAGCCAGGATCTTGGAGCATTTGATGCTATTCGTGGAATGCCAGGTATTTCTAAAGGAACTTGGCAGTCATTACAAAGACGCTATCAGCTATGCTTCGAAGTCAACGGTCGGCAATTTGAACATCTTTTATAAACACTTACGCACTTCATCAATTCCGACTTTGTTCATAGTTTAGCAATGTTTGAAGCATTATAAACTATATGTTTGCATCAATTATGATTGTTTTAATTCTTCTCAAGTAATTTGTATAATGGCGGAGAAACTTTTGCAGCAATAGTATGATTTACATATGTTATTGACAATGCAGCTTCAGGTAAAGTTAAAATATTTCACACAATTCTGAGCAGATGGATTTTAGTGCGAGGTAGTAGATATATTCATGAGATACTAAGAAAATTTAATATAGTTTTGCATTGTTTAATATTAAAGATACGCGGATGTCCTTATTTCGATGCTCCCAAAACTTTGTAGGAAGAAATACATAGTGACCGGTTCGATAGAATTTCATTTAACCCGACGGGGCCTTCGAAATACTCAAACATAAACCTTGAATCATGATTTAAAATTATTTGTTGTTTTTGTACTGATCTATATAATATATTCGTAGCTTCTGATCGCTTACCATTTTAAGTGAACTATTGTAGAAAAGTATTTTACCTCTCACACATGTATACATAATCACCTCTGCCTTTCTTATACACATATACGTGGGGATATATTGAAAACATTGACACAAAACATTTTAATTTTTGCTGTCAGAGCAAAATTTACCATACACAGCCTACTGTAACTTTGCATTATTTGGCAAACTCATGTGTGTAGTAAACCCAAATGTTATACATAAGTTTTCAGCACGTACTGACATGTTTTAAGTCTTATCTACTCGCTACAAAATTAGAGACAGTTTATATAGAAAGCCTCCGTGTGGATTAAAAATGACTTTATATTTCGTTCCAATTGGCGTAAAAGTAGGAATGGTTTATGTGGGTAGTCTTTTAAAATTGTCCACAATAGCAAATTTAAAAAGCAGCATTTGGCACAAATCGGCACAAATGTAGGTATTGTTTATACATAGCGTAGCGTGGATGCTAGTGTGTCTGCCTTAAGTTCAAGAGGTACCGAGTTCGAATCTTGGTCAGGGTGAGTTACCTGGATAAGGTTTTTTCCGTGGTTTTCCTTTATCCTGAAAGACGAATGTCGGGTAACTCTAAGCTCTATGGACCCTGGGGTCATTTGAGCATCATTTCACCCATTTCATTCATCGTCCAATATGACTTAACGTTGGAGGACATAAATTCCAAAAAAATATATAATAAAAGTGTCCATTATAACAAATATATCCATCATAATTGACGCACATTCCTACTCTTTAAAGTTATGAGTCCATTTATCATCTGGCATTTACGGTAATACAGTTTGTTTATGTACATGCAGACTTACGAATACTAACGAGATGCAGACCAGGGATATCTCTGAAATTGTTTTAGTACAAAGAAAAAGATGGAATAATACCATAATTGTCACGCTTTCGGTTATCGATGTTAGCAGTTCTGCTAATAGCAGCAGAAAAGTCAAATGCATGATGGCTGCGGCAATGTGCCTTTTTCAGTCAGGGTTACCACCAAACATCAGCATACTATATTACTTTTTGTGTTTTAACTTTCAGAGAAAGCGTAATGTAGATCGCAATCCCCCGTATGTGTTGATGCCGTGTGCATGTGGGCGTGAGGCCGGTGGCCTGTCTCTCTGTCGTAACATCGATAATATCGGTAATATATTACGTTGTATATGTCATATATACCTGGGTCTAATTATAATATACGTATTAAATTCTGAATAAACTCTTTAGTGCCACCGTGACTAAAGTAGTTTCAAAATTTCATATACTGATGGAGATTAATCTGTAAGTATTGTGAGCAACATACAGCGTACATGAACTGCTCATTCTTGAGTTACAGCATATGTAACACTTATGAAATTCACTTATGAAATTCACTTTGTACATTGTATCTAAACATCACGAAAGGATAAAAGTAAAAATAAATAAGTGCAACATCGAAGGCGTTTTTAATAAATTTGTTGCAGTCGTAACCCTCATACTTTATTCGACCAAGCAAATTCTATTTTCTTCTTACTCATCAGTATATATTTCAGTAGCTATGGTTTTAAGTTAGTGGGGAATTATATTGAATATTATGGAGAAAATAAGCGATGTGTTTTCTATTCATGACGAAGGTCGCGCCCGCCTCATTGGCGTGGTGGTAGAGTGTCTGCCTCACTTTTAAGAGGTCCCGAGTTCGAATCTCGGTCAGGGTGTGTTACCTGGATAAGGTTTTTCCGGGGTTTTCCCTTATCCTGAAAGACCAATGTCGGGTAAATCTAAGCTCTATGGACCCTGGACTCATCTGAGCATTATTTCATCCATTTCATTCATCGTCCGATATGACTTAACGTTGGAGGACGTAAAATTACAACAGAAGAAGAAGAATGGCGAAGGTCGAAACGAACATTTTTAAAGCAAATGAATTCAGAAGGAGCAATGCGAATTGAACCTTTTTTGTCTACCGTTATTTTAACTGTAAGGCAAACTGATCTTGGACTACTAACCTTATTTTAAACTCCAAATATTGTTTGACTATTCCAATGTCGTAGTCAAGTATTTATTATGATAATGATATTATACGCTTCATCTGGTTATAATAATAAGGACATGGATTGGTAATACGCAGGGTGGTGATTTTTCGCAAGTGTGATATAGCGCGATTGAGTGCGGAATTGACTCAAAATGCGACATAAATCCGAAATCTAAGATTTCCCAAGTAATTATTTTTTTCCAATGCTTTTTCTTGTGGAAAATTTAAATGGAGAGTCTGTGGACTTTTGCATGTTTAGAAAGTTACAAATTAAGTGACCACTCTTCTGCAATGTGGAAAGCAACCCTTCCAGCTAAATTAGCTTATTGTTCCACCATTGCCCACCATTGCTCTGCAATCCATTTGGGGTCCTACCAACAGCGTAGATGCTGAACGGTATTTCACTAAATATAATTTGATTGTGAGTAGCATGAGGTTTCAAATGCCAGAACAGAATCTTGAAATCAGTTCACTGCTTTCATTCAACAGCATTACTGAAGCATAAACATATGAGTTATGACATAGACAAGTTTTGTACAATTTCTTTTTATTGTGCTAGTTTTACATCAGTATGGATTTATCTTTTTTGTGTCATGTAGTATGCTTTAGTCTGTATCAGTTTGTTCTATATTTCTGTGTATTACTTTAACCTATATTAATGTAAAATAAATTGACACTTTATGCACTTTTAACTCATTGTCATTAATAACCCTTCATAAATGTGTTTTAAATCGTATATAAATAATATTAATATTTATCGTTTAAAAATAACTCTAATTAAGCTTTTGTCAAAATGCTATAAAATGCTAAATTGAAAATACATAAATGCTAAAAAATGTTAAATGTAAAAATCAAAATGCTAAATTTCTGATTTCAAAGTGCTAAATATCACTAGCCCTAGTAATACGTTATTTTAAATTATACATGACTGACAAGAACAGAACTGTAAGCACGCTGGTTATATTTTGAAGACTATAACAGAAATGGTAGCCGTAAAGTGTGACGTCACACAAGCAATTAAGTAGTGCTTGTGATTTCATTATGCCGAGAAATTATAAAAGATGAAATAAATGGGGAGAAACTATATATCGGTTTAATATTAAAGTGTATTAAGATATGGAAAGCTCATATATTTTAATTGATAAATACCAAAACGTGTAACATGAGACTTGATAATTCAGAAGTAGGTGGAACAAATTAGCAACTGAAGCACTCCTTTGGCATATATGAGAAGTATAAATAAGGTTCCATTGTAGGTTAACTTCTCAAATTATCAAAACATGATTACTTGAGATAAAAAGGAATTGATTGAGTAGAGCCATACTGAAAAATCAATACCATAGCCAGGATTTGCTCTAACCCACTCAGCTATTGTGGCCAATATACCGACATGACGTTAAATTCCCCAACTGACTCGTACGTTTCCCGGTAGACCACTAGGGATCCTCATATGCTATGAGACACGCACCTTTTTGTGGCAACTTACTAAGCTGTAAGTACTGTGACTATGTGGTTCGTGAAATTAAAAGTCCAGGTTACAAACACTAAAAATTGCTCTTTATTTCCGTAGAAACACAAATTCGTCACATATACATACAACTTGAAAGGTCATCGACCACAAACAAAGTCCACTTTTACAGCTGTTCACGCGCACGCGTCCAATTACTGACTGACTGTCAGTGGCAGACGGCGGCTTCTTTTATAGCTACTCACTATTCCAGAAATTCGTGGAATGTTCTCAAACAATCAAGACGGCGCTAGAAGAAAGACGAACTCTCCAGAAATCCGCCTCCTTCCCCCCACCGTTTCAAGAAGCTTTTATCTCTGCACTGCACTGCCCGTCTCTTTGAACTAGTCGCCCGCACCGCCTCTCTTCAACAATGCGCTCCAGTCTGGGGTGGCACCAGCAAGACTAATCTGCACCGACTGCAGGTATTACAAAACAGGGTGCTGCGTACAGCTACAAATGCTCCATGGTTCGTCAGAAACAAACAGCTTCATCACGAGTTTGGTCTTCTACCCGATCACCACTACATCCGCCGGCTAGCACGACCTTTCTTTTACCATCTCCAGGAGGTCCCTGGAGCTGTTACGTACAATCTCGGCGCTCGCACTCGCCAACCACCTCGCCTCAAGCGCAGACTGCCACAAGAACTTCTCCTGAGTGACCTCTCCAGTACAGAGACCCAGACGAGTGATACCTATCAAACTTAAGGTCCTCAATTTGTGTTACCGTGATCCTGCCATATTTAGCTAGAGGGGTCGTTCACGGCTACTTCAATTGTTATGTGAACTGTTACTAAGTGTCTCAATAACAAACATCTATAAAGCATACTTGCTGATCGATGGATAAAAAAAAAAGAAAAAAAAAACGTCCCACCTGGGGGATGGTGAGTTGCTGACCACATCTCCTCCCCGTATCGGTTGGATGATCGCCCACCTCTGCCGTGCGTAAGTGGGCGTGAGGCCGGCAGTCGGTTTGGTAGGCCTTGGCCCTCTTAGGTCTGCCACACCAGGGATTTCTTATGCCAGAAGTACTAGATGTGACTGGCACAATTTTAAACTGTGCCTATTCTAGCCAGAAATACTAGACATGTAAATTGTGAATACTTACACCAGAAGCACTACATGTGTTTGGCACTGTAGATAAAATATTTTGCTTGTTAATGATGCTGTCAACTGGAAGGATCATGCACACCAGAAGTTTATATATTATTATAACACAATTGTTAACTCTGAGTACTCAAAGTAGAAGGTCAGATATGGATTTTCTATATCAATCGAGTAAGGTGTTGCATTGTCAGAAACGCATAAATGATGCATGTTATATAGTAATCCATGGAAGTCACATTATGAGTTCTATATTAATCCTATTCTATAACAGTGAATGAAATGCATTATGAGATAAATGGAATGAAACCGCTATACTCTGGACGATGGAATCAACATCATATCAACCAAGAATATTCTACAAAATTAGGCTGATGGAAATGAAAAATATTATACAGCAATTACAAGTAGGTACTACGAAATTATGGGGCCACGGAATTCATGGCCGTTTTATAGTAATCAAAGCAAGTGCCACATTATGAGGATCATGAAAGGGCAACCCATTTTACAGCAATTAACCAAGCTACCGTATTATGAGACCTATGCGTGATCTTGACACGCATTATGATACAAACATAACATGTTGAAATGCCTTCAAGAAGTGTTTCGTAACAATATCTTAGCTAATAACTAGACATAATTAGCTTGAAAGAGATGCATGTGAAATCACTGCACATTCCGAAATGGAGAACTCATTGCAGCAGCACCTACATGTGGTACCTTAATAGGCTGCAGTAACGAGCCAAACACGTGGTGAGAGTCGAGAAATCGAGGTAAAGGTCAAGATGGTGATTGAAGCAAAAATGTCAGCGTTTCATAATTCAAAAAGCTTTAATTTTGTGACCCAATAAGGCGGCTGGCGTCATAGTGCAAGGGCACGAGTAGTAGCTGCTCAAATATTGTACATTCTTATAGCATCTGTTTTGTTTCTGCAGATGTTCACGTTATCTGCTTTTCAATCTCGAGATATTGAAATCGCTATCCGATCCATAGATTGGCGAATTCGATTTAATGAATGAAATGAGGTTGTGATTTGCACGCTCTCAAGGCAAAGCTGTGGAGTTTGGAGGGGGGAAGTGAAGGTCCGACCTATCGCAATAGTTTGCGAAACTTAAGACTGGGTCGTGTTGAATTATTAATATATCTGCTTGCAAATTTGTTGTTCTTTAATGGGAGTTGCGATGTAGGGTGTCCGAAATTCTAACCACGCCTCTTTACATTTTATTTAAACATTAACTTAACGTTTGTGCTTACTGTTATATCCCATTACACGGAAAGATATATCTTCGGTAAGATATAGCTGTTTTCAACAGGAATATGTCTACTTTACATAAATGGGTAATAAATGTCATATGTGTTTATCCGAAATGAAACTGGCACATTCACATACACGAGTGGTTTGGAGGGACTACTAAATACAAACGAAATACGGTTTAGAAAGCTTGTTCTGTATACTTGTATGTTCTGAAGTTCCAAACTGTATACCGTGTCTAGGCAAATATCGCGTATGTTACAAAGAAAACGGAACATTAATCAACATACTTACAACATTCTGAATCTGACAAAAGATTAGAGGGACTTAATAATCACCATGTGCAATGTAATACAAGGGTATACCTGAAAAGATAGCCCTAGGCGCTCGCTTACTGATCCTAAAGTGACGGCTTCAATCTCGGTCTATACCGATAGCTTTTAAATGAATTTGAAAGTGACAGTCCCATGTCAGTAGATTTGCGGGCAAGTTAATAAACATTTGTTGGACGAAATGTCGGCACACCGACGGGGTTTACATTATCCTGGTAGCCCAGAACGTCATTATCGAAAAGATAAGGCAATATGATTATAAGCATGGCTTTATAATATTTTACCTAACCGTGCAATGTAAGAATGACAATGTTTAGAATATTAAGAAAAGGTTTTAAAAGACAATGGAGGTGCTATACTATACAATATAACCTAGAAAGTAATGCTCTGGGGCCCGCCTCGGTAGCATACATGGTAGCGTGTCTGCCTCACGTTCAAGGGGTCCCGAGATCGCATCTCGGTCAGGGCGAGTTACCTGGATAAGTTTTTTCCGGGGTTTTCCCATATCCTGATAGACGAATGTCAGCTAACTCTAAGCTTCACGGACCGCGGACTCATTTGAGCATCATTTCACCCATTTCATACATCCTGCGATATGACTTAAAAATGCTCTGGTAGTGTTTTTGAAGTCATAGAAATAAAAACACTGATAATATTGTTGGCAAGCATTATTATAATTATACATACAACAAAATGATATGAGAAAGAGAAGAATACACAGATAAGCTAAATAGAGAACATAGCCAGGGTATATCAGGATGACAGCGGGTAAATGGAGGCGGAAATGGATGAGAAAAGTTCTTTCATAAAACCAGTGCCCAATATGTGGGAGAAAAGCGGATATATAGTACATAATATCTTAGTATGAAGAGATTGAGTCATGGAGAAAAAAATATAGAAATGAGAAATGGCTCAGAATACATAGAAAGATAAAAGGAGGAAATGGAATTGGTCATTAAAAGGGAAATGAACAGGATGTAATTTTAAGGGAAATTAATGTGCAGCTAGCAGAAGTTGTATAACGAATATGGTAAGTTAAAAGCCTGGGTTGAAACCATAATCCTCGATTTTTTTTTATTTGTAAGAAGCCTGTTACAACTAATAAATGAATATATAAACCTTTAGCTATGCTTCGAGGTAAAATACTATGAAAAGAAAAGTAGCTGTTACACAGACGTTCAAAATAACCACAAAAATACAAAGAAACATAAATTTACTAGTGAGGTATTTTATTTTTCTCAGTTTTCTAATAAAACTCCTATGAAATAATAGATAATTCGGCCTAGGTTTGTATCTTATATAGTTCTATTTCTATCGTGGAAGAATATACAATGGTGTTGAAACTGGCTTTTCACTTAGAAACATCTGCGCTGATATGAGCAAATTCGGGTTTATGTGACCGGTTTTCAGACTTTGTTCTGGTATCTGTTTCAAAATGGTAAGAAAGATGAAGCCATGTTGAAACAGGATCCTCAATCAATCTTTTAGACTCCTAATAGAATCCAGAAGTTCAGGACACAGTTGTTAATGAAAACCTGGCGTTGTGAGTTTTAATGCTAAAATACAGATCATATTTCTATTGTCATGTCAGGTATAGGCGTTTCAGTTAGATATGCAATGACACATCCTTTTTCTCATATTGATAAGAGAATAATTATGAATATTCACAAATATTCTGATTTCCTCATGTTATTTAAGTTTAAGACTAATTCGATGGGAGCCCGCCTCGGTAACGTGTTGGTAGAGTGTCTGCCTCACGTTCAAGAGGTCCCGAGTTCGAATCTCGGTCAGGGTAAGTTACCTGGATAAGGTTTTTCCGGGGTTTTCCCTTATCCTGAAAGACGAATGTCGGGTAACTCTAAGCTCTATGGAACCTGGGATCATTTGAGCATCATTTCACCCATTCCATTCATCGTCCGATATGACTTAAAGTTGGAGGATGTAAATTACAACAAAAAGTAAATAAAATAAAAATAAATAAATAAAAAATTCGATGGGGAAACGGATTCGATCCCAGTACGTTATATTTCTCACTCTGATACTTCTGGTATCAAAGATATTTACCCCATGGAGGCATTTGGATAGACAGGTACTGACTACTGATTGGAACAACATAGAAGCGTAAAGATTGCTCCGCGGTAACGTGTGAGGCTAGCTTTTGGAGGTCCGCTGTTCATATGCCACCAAGAACGTTTTCTGTAATTCAGTATTTTCGAATATATACTCAATTGTCACAATTGGCGAATGCCAAGGAAGTGCAATAAAATGGAAACTAGCTTCTCAAAATGTATTTCCCAAATATAATTTCGTTGCACGAATGGCTAATGTCTACTCCGATGGTGTCATACATAATAAACAGGCAATAATCACTACCTGTGTAAGATAACTGTAGATACGCATCCTTAGAGAGTAAGCTTTCGAACTGTAAAACATCGAATCTTATTGGTTGGAAGCAGGTGATGTAGCATTCTTCATTGGCTGGATTGGAGTTTGTTGCTATCCCGCTTCTATTTAGTAGGAATCGCTTCATAACTAGTTTTAGACAGTCTGAGACACCAGAATATTTTCCACACGCAGAGTAAATCACGTAATAGGACTTGGTTTTGTTTTACTGCTATGAACACCTTAGTTGTGATATCAGTGTAATTATAAAATGGACTATAGTACTGCCAGGCAGCCTGGAACGAATACCTGCTGAGGGCAGTGTCCTAATAAAGTCCTTGGGAGCAGCAAAGCGCATTATACGGGTCAGGGGAGCCCTGGTGCTGACCATATGTCACCCTAAGTACTGCCCCCTCCCCGTGATGTCATGTGTAGACGGAAGCAATGTATGCAAAGGTCGAGTAGCTGAATCACGTACTAGGCATATTTTAACTGTCCGTATGAGGCTCAGAAATATTTTATACTTAATGATACGGAATAATTCCTCCATACTTAATTCTTTATGCCATTATAACTGATGCATTAATAACAAAATTTCCCAGCAGCTTTTATATGCTCTTGAAAGTCAGAGCCATAATAGCTCAACAATAATATTAATACATGCGATTGAATGAATACAGTTTATTAATTTTGTATATAAACGAATGAATTATCTGACAACTGTGTAAGCCAATCTACCTATTTCTCTATTACACAGTTTCTTTGAAAAAAGCAATGGTGGTTTGGTAAAGCTTAAAGGTTGTAATTTCAAGTTGTAATGCATACCTTCCGTAAAGCTTAGTAGTTATATATTATACAGCTTGAAACAAAAACCTCTTCATTTGCATTAAACACCCTATAGTAACTACTTGCAAGCATGCAGTTCAGAAAGTTGTTACAGACTCTCAGATTCAATCTAATCCCAACAAAAGGCTACATAAAGCCTTGCAGAAACTGTACAACGCCGAAACCATTCCCAATTCCCTCAAAATAAATTTAAAACAGAGATTCTATTACCAGTAAATCAATATGTTCTGGGATATTAATATGAAGAACGCAAGATGCAAATAGGGATACTGAGGCAGATTTGGAGAAAATCTGTTCATTTCGTTAGCTGTATTATGAGCGAATTATGATTTTGCAATGCTAGGTGGTGGGTTATTAGTTAAAGCAAAATACAGCTATTTCACAGAATAACAGACTATTTCTCAGTCTTTGGCCTTATAGTTTTAAGTAACTAAATTCGGAGTCTATTATTACATCCGAGGTCTAATAACCGCGCAGCAGCAATCGGTGTAGCTCCTCCTAACTTTCCATGCTATTTGCACATTCTGAGACAGTATACGCGTTAATAATGAGTCTTCTGTAATAAATAAATGCAACAAATGTGTATGCAAATTCTTTTTAGAAGTAACTACTCAGAATAATAATTGCAATAACACGAAATATAATATTTAATCTTAAATAATAGTATATTCCATTACTTCTTTATTGTTATGTCAAGTCCCAGTTAAAGCTTCTTATAAAATTTGATATAACAATTAGCACAGAAAAAGAGATGAAAATTAACATTTTAATTGATGGAAGGTAATTAGCCAATTAGTGACTCGGATCGGGGTAAGATATTAGAGAAGTCTAGGGTAAAGATTCTTGGTAACTTAAATTAAGTATGGGAATTCCAGATAAAGTAAATATATTAGAATTATACAGTTGTTTTAGGTGTATTTGGCAGAATTTAGCTAAAAAGAAAGAGCAATTTAGGGAAGCATAATATGTAAATATTGTGCGATATATTATCCCATACCGGAATCCGGAGCGTAGCGAAGTAAACAGTTATATATTGATGTGTCTTGTTCATTGGTTGAGCATTGAGCAGTCAGCAGCTTGCACTCAACCTTTCAAAACTCGTTCCGTATAACCGGCTCCTCTGCTTCTGCGGGCTTCCACAGCACAGGGGGGGGGGGCTGCAAAATTTGGAGACTTCCGCCGATTCGGAGGATGAGGATAAAAGTGAATTTCCTACCATGCATGCAGAAGTTTCTGACGATACTCAGAGCTCTGAAACACTCATCTGGAATTAAATGGAATATGAAATGACAATAAAGTGAAACCTGGGGAGAGTAAATTTTGCGGATGGTACTATATTTCCCAGCTTTCGCTTAGCTATTGGGGGAAACCCCCGAAGAAACTCATTGTTACTCACTACCTCCTGACTGTCAAATCACTATCCCCGTAGCGGAGGGGATACGTCCCTTTCAGCTGCCGTGGTGCGGACGCTGCCGACCCCTAGAACTCGTGGTACCTCTGACGTTACTAGAGGAACCTCGAGCCGAACATTCGAGCCTCTCCTTTATTGGGAGTGGTTCGGATTGGGTTGGACTCGAGGGGACAATGGTTCACGATACCCGTGGGAGATTGGGTACGTCTCCGGACGGGGTTGAGGGAAGTCATTAATATTCCCGCATACTAGCCAGCATAGCTAGTAGAAGGTGTGTTAGATCACCATGCGCCCCCCCCCCGAGGTATAGCAGCCTCGTTCATCGCATCCCAGGCGGCATCAAAGCTTTCCCTTCTGACCACGCCTCCTCACATGTAAGCAATTATAAGGGTCTTCCACCCTTAAACATATGGGTCGTCCTTCTTAATACGTTCAGCAAGTTAAAGCACTGTTGCAATATTTCTCTTGTGTCCTCAGAAATTAGCTTAAACTGTGCAAACATGCTTCCTATGTATGTTAATTAAGTTTATATGTATAGAAGTTACATAGTGTTTTACTTAGTGTAGTTTATACATTTATTAGTGTTTAATAGTTATTGGCGTTTAGCACTTGCGTAATTTAATTAAGATGTGGAGACCGTGGGTATCGAACCTAACATGGATTTCCATTCATACTTGTAATATATATCTAACAGTATTTGTAAACTTTCTCGAGTTGTAAAGCGTTTATGACATATTTAATTATTATGCGGAGTGTACGTGATTACTTATTTAAATTGTGTTTAGCAGAAGAGCCCCCCTCCCCCAAAAAATATACTGCTTAACGTTATTCAAACTTGTAAAATTGGCAGACATCCTTGTTAAAAGCTTCGAAAATTTAAAAAGAGTTAATAGAGTTTCCTTACTAGTTTTTCTTTAATACATTGGTTCGTCTTTTTTACTTTTTTTTTTTACTTTTGAAGTGTTTATTGCTTTGTTAAATCAACAAAAATTCACCAACTGTAGCTGCCATAGAATAAAGGAAAATGTTTTAGAATAAATCGGCTCACGATTGCAATAAACAAAGCTCTAACGTGCAGTCTTTGCTTATAAATTATTATTAACTACCAGAATATCCAAAGTGCTTCTTTAATTCGCATGTAAATATCCCTCGTAAATTCATAAACATTGATGCAATTTAACCCTTTGAAAATTGTAATGATATTTTACTAAACTTTCCTTAGATATTATGCTAATAATACGCACTTAGTTCTTGTACGTAATATAAGTACTAATAGCATAACAACATAGGTGACATATCTCTTTTCAGTCATGTTACAAAGCGTTGTAACATTATCTATTACTTATAGGAAACATTAATCATTGCTTTATTTATATTTTGCCTCTAAACGTTATGTTAAACAACGGCAACCTTGGATATTCTCAGCTGTAAACACGTGCCTAGCATTCTTCACCTCTGACCCCGGTTGGTGTTTCCTAAGATGTTTATGACATTGTGGTTAGGGGGAGGAATAGTTTTTCGCTACAAAGAGAGCCGGTTGGGGATGGTTTAAACGCGGCCACTATAATATCGGTAGCCTTCCCATTTTGGAGTTGGCGCGCGTGAGTAGTGTATCCACTTCCATCATCCCGTCTTGAGTCCATAGGACCAGATGGGGGGGGGGGTGGCTTGTTAGTCTCTAGGTCTTGCCCTATGGAAAACCCCACGGAGGCACCGGGCGCCCTTTTGGGACAGCTCGGTAACTCCCTGGTCGAAGGAGGCCCGGGTCCTTGGTCCTACGGTTCCAGGAATAATGGGAGTAGAACCTCTGACATTACCGTGTCAAATCACTGTATTACCCAACAGACGCACAGGATGAAGTAGCCTGAAGAAAACAAATCACGAAAGAAATATAACGACCAACGATATCTCAGCCTTCGGCAACAATTCATATAGATATACTGACATATCAAAGGGAGAGAGAATATTAATTGAAGCGACTTGACGTTTTACAATATACGGTATTAGTACGTTATATTTGGTTAAAAAGTGTCTATCTACAAAGTACCTTGAAATAATTTCATTAGAAGTGGAAATTATTTACTCATAACTGACGTTTCAACATAGTTAAACTGTGCTTATTTTCTCAATAAAAGAACTGTCCATTCTCGACATTTCAATATCTACCTGTCAATACTCACTGAGACTGACCTAACAGTAATCTAGTAGGTTCATGGACACAAGCCCAATTATGATGGTGCTGGAACATGGGAAGTTCTCATTTCTAAAACGAATGCTACTGCGCTGTTTTAAACGTCATTTATATTTCTTCTCTGTCCATAAAAGTATCATTCACGCTAAATTTTTATAAAACATGAAAAAGAAAGACTTTTTCCTTTGATCTGATATAGTGTACTTCTGGTTGCTCTGTAACCTCCTTAAGATATTCGATCTATATAATTTTTAAAAATAAAAGCAATTCTCATGCCTTAGTAAGGATAAGAGAAGGTTCACAATGTATTACTAGAGTGCTAATTTTTAGAATTTTGAAATAAGATAATTTTTATTTGTATATTTCTCATTTTGCAATGTTTGTGTATCTGCAGTTTAAAATTTTATAGCACTTTTAAGAAAACAATTTAAATTATTTGGTATAAATGAACTTTCTATAAATGTAGTGTCTTGTGAAATAATATTAATATGGTATTATAATCTCACATGAACAGGTTTGATTCCGAGATAAAAGCAATTAAGTAATTTTTTTATTTTATTTTGAGTAGTGAAACAGAACCAATGCATATAGAATAACCCATAGCACAAAAGTATATATATACATGGAGTGTCCAGAAAGTAAGTTCTCTTTCAGTTTATCTCCGCTGCAGCGCTGCGACCGCAGTTCCGCACATGCGCGGTAGACGTTCTGTATCAAGGAAAAGAAACGGCGCCATTGTGAGATCGCTGTCAGTCACGTGCTTCTTTACAATGTCGGTGTTGATTGAAAATCCCGCCGCTTGTGAAATCAGATCTGTAATTCGCTTTCTGAATGCTAGGAAAGTGAAACCAATTGAAATTTGTCGGCTTTCAAAAGGTGTTGTGTTTCTTCACGACAACGCACGACCACACACTGCAAATGCGACCAAAACATCCTAAAGAGATTTGGCTGGGACGTGTTTGACCACCCCCCGTACAGCCTCCAACTCGCTCCTAGCGACTTTCATCTGTTTTTGCATCTGAAAACTTTCCTTAGTGGTCTACACTACCACAATGACGAAGAGCTGAAAGAAAATGTTTCCAACTGGTTGAAGACACAGGCGGCAAACTTCTATGAAGAAGGTATACAAAAACTTGTGCCTCGCTATGACGAAAGCCTGCAAAATTTCCGCAGTTATGTGGAAAAGTAGTTTAAGAGTTGTAGAATTTTGTGTAATAAATAATTTTTCTGTATCTGTACAAAATTTAATTTTATTACCAAACAGAACTTACTTTCTGGACGTAACTCGTATTTTTCTACTGATGCAAAACCAGATTACTGATGCGATACATAAAATCAAGTTATTGATGTTTCTGAATCAATATCACTGTTGAACGAAATACTAGAACATACATACATTAGTATTTTCTTTCGTCATGTTCTCTTTTCACTTACAATTAAATCGTGTTTATTGACATATCTTTCATCACCATTACTACTGGTATTGGTACAACAAAGCTAAACTGCTTTTTCATACTCTGTGTATTTAGGTAAATATTCAGTAATATTTGCAGGTAGGCTCCACCTTTATTTTTCTGGATAGTTTAAGTAGTGGGTAATAGAGGAATTCATATATTCTGAAAAGCTAATCATTTTAAAACTTGAAAAGTGGTATTCAACCAACAGTATTACAATTAGAAAGCTTGAACATCTCGGAAAAAAGAAAGAAAAAGGCATTGGTCATATTTTCTTTCGTAGGCATGCTCAACTTTTCTTTTTTGTTACTTACAGATACATTTCATAAATACGCGTTCCCTATTTGCATTTCATATTTTCATTTGAAGAATAATCCATAACTTCAGATATACAATTTGTGGATAGCCATTTTCTGCACAGTGCTTAAACTTTACAGCTCATCCGAAGTATGTGCAAAATTTTATAAAGAAACCTTCAGCTCGATAATTTATTTACTAAATGTAACTAAGACCTTAGTCACAAATTTAAGCTGACACTATGCTTCAAACTCATAATTAGAACCAGAACTTTAATGCCCAAAGTTTAATATTATAAACATCATAATTAAATGAGTTACTGTAACTCATTGCATTCATTTCACTTAATGCTTTTCACAGCATTTTTATGCATTCCAGAAAAATGGTGAAATGCCACACAAATATTCTAAGAGTGTACAAGCTCCTCAGTTAAACTTCCTAGAGGAAAAGAATGAAAGTATTTATGGGTTTCGCATTAATATCCCATTTTGAGCCAATTTCGGAGTGCGGCAATTTTCAAAACGCATTAAAAGTGGTTTACAGGGCGTGAAAATGTGAAGATACCAGAATAAAAGCCCTTATAAACATCTCGCTGCATATTCCAGCATTTGGAAAAAATCATCATCGTTACCTATGACTCATGGTTGAAGAAACCTTCAATCTACATTAGTTCGTCCAATTTGTTTCTTTTTTTAAAATAAAACCACGTATTCTAGAAATACATAAAATTTTATTTCCCTACAACCCCCGAAAAATAAGGCATCTTCTGGAAGCCAAACTAGTGATTTCCATCCACAGGCAAAACATGCACCATGTGGAAATCCACAGACACAGTTTCTTAGCAAATGTTTTAACATACCTAGAGTCATTTAGCAAGCTCTCTAATGCTTTCTCGCCACGTTTACAACTAACATTGTGCCATACAGCAAAGATATCTATGCTAAAGTTTCCCAAAACGCTTTCGACGAAACGTATGTTAGTACATACGAGTAGATGCCCACTCTTCCATAGAATCAGACATAGTGGGAGGCCCACTTACCCCTTCATTTTCAATGGTTTTTTATTTCTTCCAGATGTTTACCGGAACTATGTTGCACCTATATGTATTGCCTTAAACGTTTATATTCTATTGCTGAGTGGTATATTTTCTTTTATAATGCTGATGGCATTGTTAGACATAACTTTTAGTTATATTGATGAAAATATTCCTATTCTATTGCTGAAGCCTATACTGCTCATACAGCTTTATCCTATTACTAACCTTATATCGTACTCAGAGTTATGATCACTTTCACATTCTATTGTTAGGACATAAGTTGCTTTAAATATGAAAGTTTGACTGTTAGACATATATCTTGGCGTAATATTTCTGATAACGTTAATATTCAGTTACTAGACGGAATATTTCATGTTTAATTACCCATAAGTAACATTCAAAACGTCTTGTTAGACACATATCTTGGTGTTACATGCTAAAAAACTTCATATTCTATTGCTGAAGGCGTATTTCCTGTTGTGTTACTCATAACATTAAAAACATATTGCTAAACATATATGTTGGTTTTATGAGCTGATAACGTCAATACTCTGCTGTCAGATGGCATATTTCTTGTTGTATTTCTGATGACATTCAAACCATATTGCTACATATAATATCTTGGTGTTACATACTGATAACTTCCATATGCTATTTTTAGACGGTATCCTTCCTGCTGCATTTCTGACAAAATTCAAATCTCATTGCATGTCGAGTTCTGCCTATGACCTTTATTTACGAGGGCTTTTCAATAAAGAATGATCATAATTTTTTGCGGTCATAATTTTCCGCATTAAAATTCAATCTTATTATATTCTGTTAGCTTAATGTGAAACAAACACGCCGTAGTGGTTTCGTTGTTGGTACTCCTGGTTCCCGCCTGTGAGAACCATGCAAGTGCAGATATGTTCAGTATCGCCTACCGCTGCAATGTAGGTAACACGCGAGGAACAATATGTGGCTTTGAAATTCTGCTTTCGTCTCAACAAATCTTCAGTTGAGGCCTTCACAATGCTACAGGAGGCCTATGGAGAGTCTGGTCTTCCCTACAGCACAGCTCAAAGGCGGTTTAAAATGTTCAAAGAGGGGAGGCAATCAATTTCAAAGGAAGGTGAACTCGGTGCCCCAGTTACTGCTCTTACGGATGAAAACATCAACAGTGTTGCTGCCATTGTGAGAGAGGATCGGCGATCTACCTTAAGATCACTTTCTGAAATACTGAACATTTTTTTGGATGTCACCCACACGTTGGTGACAGAAATATTACACATGAGACGTGTTTGTGCGCGATGGTTTCCAAGGCTGTTAATTCACGAACGAAAGGACATTTGCATGTAGGTCTGCATGCAGTTAAAGTTGATGTTAGAAGAACATCAAAATTATGAGGATGAGTAAAGGTACGTTGTGAAAAAAATTTGTGATCTTTCTTTATTGAACTGCACTCGTAGTTTACTAATCCACAGCAGACACAAGAAGCTGCAGTAATGCTTCATTTACTTCACATCGGTGGTACTTCCACTTTATTGACCCTATTTATAAGAAATTACTGACCCTTTCAATCCAGTGTTTACAGTATTTAACATCAGGCGCTGTTATTATTAAATATCGCTTTTTCGAACATGGCAATCATCATAACCACTTCTACAAGCCTCCACTTTAATAATAAAGTTAGTTTGATAAATTCACAGGAATAGTTGTAAGATAATAGTGTAAAGTCAAGTTTGTTTTTAAATTGTATAAAGGACTTCTTTTCTGCCATTTAAATAACTGTTCTTTTATGTTCTACGCACATAATATACACATCTACTAGCATTCACAGCACTTAATGGATAAATGAAGTCCTCCTTATGACCGGTAGATGGAAGCAGCTGTTTGAACTGGCCTACTCTTGAGAGCAGGGGCAATTTTTAAAGCTTATTTGCCTTAGGCGTTCGATGCGGTAAACATAAAGAAGCAAACTGGCCAACTTCCTGTGTCACCAGATTCCTCATCGTTTTCAGTACATGTAAAAGGTATAAAGACCGAACCATAGGCATCTTCAAGCGATCCATTGTATCAGTGGGTGTCCAAAACTTGAATAACACCGCTTTCTTTGAATGTTCCTCCATGCATACGTGAAGTTAGCAGTCATACGGATCGTATCTCTGTCTTGCTTACTCAACGCATTACCAAATCCCCACCAGAAGGAAACATGTTGGCTATATAGTCCCATCAACAAAGAATTTCAAACTCGCGTTCTTTCGTAATCTAGGAGTTATCGTATGGTAGCTTCTTCCTCGTCTACAGGTTCTGCCTTCGTCATTTAGAGAAGAAAGAGAAAGAGCACCGTTAAAGTGGTCTAGCAGCTGAGGGTCACGGACAATGTACTGCACCCAGTAATCAATGAAGTTATTTAATCGAAGTATAACATCAATGAAGCGGATGGGGGTAGCACCGGATGATTTGTAGGACCATTCTTTTTGCCCAGAGTGAGATACATATCTAGTTCGGTACAGGCTTCAACATCGTTTCTGATAAAATCTGAGACACAAACCTTTATATGCATGCAATTAGTTCTAACAATTCCTTTCAAAAATTTCTCCATAGTTTTTCCTTTCTCTTTTGTGGGAAAAGGACAAAAGTGATTTAAATTCCTTTTAATTTAATTATTATAGAGGTGGAACTTAAACCAGGTATGGAAGAACGTTAGATTAATCAAATTACTTTAATTGCTAGTTTTCACCTGAATCAGACTATGAGAATTTTCCATTTAAAGAGGAGGAGTACTGTAAAAGGTTTACGAAGAAGAATGATATGCAACTCTGCACGAATTATTACTTTCTAGAGCGTTATAGTTTTTTTTTTTTAGGAAATTTTAATTTTGAATTCACTTCACGTTAAACAAGTATCCATGTTTGGTGTAGAAGTAGTTTTGATTTGGCAATGTTCAGTTGAATATGTGCATAAGACTGAGTAAATCTGCCATATGCTTCCAAAACAAGTCGCAATAGATGCACTGAGTTCATGTGAAACCTCAGTAATTCAGAGGGTATCTATTGATGCTGAAAATACTCTCATCAGGATATTTCAGATACATCACAGACTGCTCAATCCTAAATAATGATACATTCAAAGTAAATGTTTCAGCCAACCTTGAAGTTCTAATTTATTCATTTATTTTTGTGTAATATGTAATATGATATTTACTGTGCATATTCCAAAATTTCACAATTTACAGCTTTTGTTTACATTTATTTTTCGTTACCTTGTTGCTACCTTGGCTTGCATGACAACCTGGTCTTTTGCTCTTCCAGGTAGTTCTTACCCTTCATACCTCCTTGATTACTTAATTAGTCTCTTTCTTCCCCCTCATCTTCCTTTCTTACATTTTTTACATTTCTGGCCCATTTTTCTTTTAGTTTCTGCAAGAATTCACCAATACTTCTTACCTTCTTTTCCTTCCTGTCTGTTAACATTTTTATAGCTCTCTTCTCTACTTTCTCCCATTTTTCTTCCCAAACCTTTTTTCTCCATATTGCAACCTCCTCGCATTCTGTTACATAGTGTTCTATGCTTTCTTTTCGCCCACACAATTAACAAATTCCCTTTTCCCTACCTCTTATCGCTCTTAGAAATATTATTCCTGTTCTCATCCATTCTAACCCTTCTCTCTCTTGCCTATTGCAGTAATCTACATATGCTTCTCGTCCCCAATTTCTTTTTATTTGCTTGTAAAATTGTAATGATTTCATATTTTCTAGACTTCCCCGTGTTTCCTGTCTTTTTATATCTTCTATTCTGCATTTTAGTAATTTACCCACATCGCATGTATTCCTTTCCTCTAATCTCCATATATCTCCCATTCCTATTTTTTCCATAATTCCTCCTATATCTTCCCACCAACTATTTGAGTTCTCTAATCTTTTTTGCTGTCTCATGAATAATTTATAAATTCCCCTTCTTTTTTAACCAAACGCCTATACCAAAATTTTATTATTGTTTCCATTAATAGTCCATTTCTTCTTGTCTTTCCTAATTCTACTAAAGCTACTTCCCTAGGTGCTGACCTTGGTAAGCCCAGTAGCTCTTTACAAAACCTTCTGTTATAACGCCATAATTTATTAATTTTCTACCTAAAAAGATCAGGTCAGCAGAAATACGCAAAGATATACAGTCTATTTGCAAGTTATAGCCACAAACTGTGATATTTTAAATCGAAATTGAGAGAACCTTTTCAGGTAAAGGCTTGGTAGCAACTACAATTGAAACATATACCCCTCACTCGTAAGCACATATGATTCTATCTAAATTACGTTAGTTCTGCTGCCTGTGATCTTACATATAAGATAAATCTTGGCTTCATATGCATGTACTTCTTGGTACACAAATGCCCTATGGGTTTAATATATTTGGGTGGAGCTAATATGCATAAAGGGCGTGAGAATATTTCAGATGTTCATTAACATGAACTCCACACCGAGCTACGTCGGTATCAAACGCTTTCATATTTGTATCTCAAAAGAATTAGTTTTCCGATCTGTGACTACTTCATATTTTGCTAAAAAAATCTCTCTTGCAACAGTAACTATACAATAAAAGGAAATACAGAACGTCTACAAATAAATGCTCAATCTTATGTCCAAAAAGAAGCAAGTCAAATTGTCCTTCCGGGAATAAGCTAATAGCAGCACCACGCCGAAGTTGAAAGATTTACTAGAATGAAACAATTAGATCTGATTAAGCTTTTTATTTCGGTTTTCGTTATAAAACTAAACATACTCCGCTTTTGGATAGATAGAGTCAAACTGAAAAATTCAATGCCATGGATATAATTTGAACCACGGATCTCCAAGTTTCCGTCCAGCAGCTCTTACGCATTGAGCTACCACGGCCAACGTGCCGCCATGGCATTAAATTCTCCATTGGACTCGTTTATTTTCTCGGTAAAGCACTAGAGGCTATCGTATTCGAGATACACCGTTTGTGTCGACTTAATATTTTAAGCCTTACAAGGGGCTTACAATAGTATGAGCCAATTGGAGAATTTAAGTCATGTTGGCCGTGGTAGCTCAATGGGTAAGAGCGACTGGACGGAAACCACGAGATCCGTGGTTCATATTCTGTCCATGACATTGGATTTTTCAGTTTGTCTCTATCTAAAACCTTAACGTATACTCGGCTAGTGCGAAGGAACGACTGATTTACATCATTTAACTCAAATACTCCGCTTTCTCTGTGTGCAGGAGATTTGTCTTTCAGAGTCCAGTAAATGGGCTATTATTCTGATACAGTTTAGATAATTAGATTGGCAAAATGTTTTCACTCTAAGATTACACGTTCTATGGTTACTTTAAGTGGCGCTGTTACATATGTACGTTCCACTTTCAATTGGGGAAATTACATTTATAGTAGCATAGCGTGTGTTAAGAAAAGAATTCTTTGGCAATTTTAATTCCCAGAAAATTAAGCTAAAAGTTAATATATTTCTATTAAATATCATACATACTATTAGTCACATAATCGTTAATGCAGAAACTTCTGTAATTCAAACATGTTAGCTTTCAAATTTTAGGAGAAAGCAATTCAGTTTTGATAAAATATCAAGGACTGCTTCCAAAAGACTAAGAATACACTGTAGTTAAATTAAACTATTTATTACATTTATTTATACGAGTTTCTTAGAAATAGTGCCATACATGCATAAAGGATAAACTAATACATGACTGTGACGACGGTACAGCTTTCATTAAAAGTATAGTTGATACAGTAATTCCGTATTTGTGTGCTTATTGGCTTAAAAATACCAGCTATGATAGTAAAGTGGCTTGAAAGAATATATAAAGCAATAGTAGAATAAAAATGATTATGGTGCACAATTATGGCTCTAATGAGATTAGAAAGCATGTTGAACAGACATACGAAAAGTTTTGTAAAGAGTTGTTAGGTTTGAATAAATCAACTTCAAATTCGGTAGCTAGAGTGGAACTTGGAAAGTCCTGCAGAAGTGTGGTAATTATAGAAAGCTGCTTAAAATACTGGTACAGCTGGATGATGATGTTATATTAAATATCTGTTTAGAACAAAAGAAGAACTCAACATATAAGGCTAGTTGGTGGTCGGAGCTAGAGAGAACGACGGATAGAATAGGAATGGGGTATAACTGGCAGGAGGGAAAGAAATATAAATGATTTTTGGACAATAATTAAGGATAGAATAGAGGACATTGACATAAAATTGAGTTGGGGGAACTTGATAAGTAAGAAATCACTAAATGCACACCAAGCGGGATGGCTTAGGTGGTTTCATCTGTGACCCGTATTTAGGAGGCCTGGGTTTGATTTCCGTGGCCGACCTACCTGACCCATGGGTTCTTCGGGGATTTTCCCGGGTCGCTAGGCAAATGCTGGGTATGTTAATTACATCCTCCAAATGTCCTGTCCCTCAATTTCATCTCCATTAACATTTCCTGTCATTTCTCATCCAGTGGTCTGTTTCGGATTAGAAATGTCGGCGAGGCTCTCGGCGGTGCATGGCGGGATGATATGCTTTGAGTGTACCATTTCCTCCTCCTGAAGGTCCGTTGCCGCTCTCCAAACTGACTGCTGGGACCGTCTTCGGAACACAGTACGGATGAATGTCCTTTGTCCTGGCCTGCCTGGGAGGTTGCCATCTAAGTAAAATGTAGGGACCTTGCCCTCAGCACTGTAGGGGCTCTTTGGGACGGCCTCCCTCTGTCTCCTCTCGCCTCATCCTTCCTCTCGGGGATGCCCCACTTGGGGGGAGGGCATAAGGTACAATGGACTCAGACTGGTCGCAGTGCCGATTCGCCTCATAAAAAGAAGTGTATGGGTACTTGAAAATTAAGAGAGAATGGGGAATGGAAACATATATTGACCTATATGACAAATATGAGAGCGTGGGTTTAGCTTGGTTAAGGACAGGAGCAATATTGAGAAGGGGTTGGCCAAAGGAGTGCATTTTATGTGGAAAGAAAGCAAACAACGAACATTATGTATCCGAACGCAAAGAAATAGAAAACTGAAGGAAATCAATATGGGATAAGAACTGGAATAATAAAGGGGCTTATGTAGTAGCTATAAAAATCCCTACGTTGAAAGAAGACGAAAGAAAAAGGGAGGTGGAGTTGTTTGCGTATAAAATAAAAGAGAAATGGATGAAAAGGGTAAGAAAGTAAAGGGATAGAGAAATGGAAGATACAACGAAATAAGGTAAAGGACACCTAAGGGCTAGAATGGAGGTAAATGGCCGTAAATATAAGCAGCTGAGAAGTTTGCACTTAGAATATAAGTGGAAAATTGCAACTGGTATTGTAAGGAAATATTGTATATTTAGTGTACAAATAAATTAACTGACTACTAGACTTAACAGCTAATTCCCATTGTAAAACCTTAGTTAAAGCGAAAACATGAGGAAATGAATCATTATTTATCCCAAGTTTTGTTTTTGTTTTGAAGTTTTTACCTCACGAGTCGGGGATCGAGGGACTCACTTTACCTTGTGACATACAATAGGTTCTTAAAAGTATACTGGTATCGTTTTGGTATTTGGAAAACAGATGAATGTTTATGCTGTGGCCAGAAGGACTCCACAGAACACACATTATTTTTATGTGTAAGATGTCACAGAGAAAAACACAAGGTAGAAAACCGAAGAGGAGATGTTACAAAGGACAGCCTTGTGCTTAAAGTGCTGGCCTCAGATAGGAAGTGGAAGACTGTAAACCAAATGGCAAAATTTATATCGATTAAGAGAAGAAAAATCAATGCTAATATTGATGATCATGGATATTAGTACGAGACCATCTAGAGCCACTTATTCCTGAAATAATACCGTTAAGTGATTTCATTAAGAAGTTTACTATGTCTTGCAGGGGCTTTTAGTTGGTGAGAATCTAGCTTACCCTATGGGTGTGTTTATAAGATTGCCCCCCCAGAATTAAAAAATAGAAGCTATCGGACACGGGGATAGGTAAATTGAGCCCACAATTAGTTGTTTTAGATTCTTTAAGCGGTAAGATGCGTCCTAAGCTTTTTAAGAGGTCCCGAGTTCGAATTTCGGTCAGGGTGAGTTACCTGCATAAGGGTTTTCCCGGGGTTTTCCCTTATCCTGAAAGACGAATGTCGGGTAACTCTAAGCTCCATGGACCCCGGACACATTGAACATCATTTCACCCAATTCATTCATCGTCCGATATGATTAAATGTTGGAGGACGTAAACTACAAGGGTAAATTAAGTCCGCTTGGGATGATTTCTCATCCATGTGAAATTAAATGGCTTGTTTTACGCTTCACACCCAAACATTTACAACTTTTTAAGAAAAATACGAGTTGCAGAATTTAATGTCATATTGGCACATTGGCCATAGTAGCTCAATGGTTAGAGCAGCTGGACGGAGACCAGAAGATCCGTGGTTCAAATCCCGGCTATGGCATTGAATTTTTCAGTCTGACTCTACGTTTCCATAATATAACCTACACACGGCCAGTGTGAAAGAAAAATTAATTTCCATTTACAGCTTCGTTGACGTTTTGAACAACATTCAATCAGATGTGTATGTTTAATTACGTAGTACAGGGAAAAGAAAAACAAAATATTGGAAAAAGAAACATTTTTGAGGGAGCAGATAATAAAGTTTACTAATAAGGACATACTGAGATTTGACTTCGTGATAGGTGTTCCTTTTAAATTTTTACCTGTGTAACAAAACAATTTAAAGTTGTTCGTACGAAAGATTTTAATATAACATTTTTAATCACAACAACCTGCTAAAAGGTTGCACAGTCCAAAGTCTGCACAAAGAGGGAGGAGAAATTTTGTCACAATTGCGGGACTAGGGACTCAATTTATCTACCTCGAAAATTCAGGAGGGATTCAATTTACCTCACGAGCCGAGGGGTCGAGGGACTCAATTTACCTTGTAATATACAAAAGGCACTCAGTTTACCGAACCCCGCCGGTCACAGTTCAAACTCATTAATGAAGGTAGAATCTGCATCAAACTAGAACGATCCTGTTGTAAATATTTGGGAACGAGGAAAGGGATAGACAGACATAATGTAACAGGTCACTCTTAAACCACTGATGGGTGGAACAAAATGCATGTATGTTTATAGAGACATTGCCAATATAACGTATAATGGTTATAAAGATATGTCTAGTATACCAACATTTATGGGAAAGTTAACAAAATGAAACGTTAGGGATAACTAAGTAACCGAGCTATAATTCAATGGTCATAACGGCCCAGGTTCTGTTAACATCTCATAAGAGTTTTAAATTTTTGCCATAGGCATTACTAAAGTGTGGATAAATGCTTATCACATATATAGATGATACAGATAACACCTTTTTGGGGCACTTCTAGTCAGTTTGTAATATTTCCTATTTTAGGCGTTTTTTTTCTGTTCTAGGCGATTATTTTGTTATTTTATTGCCCTTTACGTATTTATTTACTCATTTTCACACAATGCCACTGAGTGCATAAGGATTTACAAAACGATAATTTTCAAAGATCACTCAGTACTCAACAGAAAAATGTATAACTGTAGCTCATCAATCAAGCAATTTCTTGGAATGAAATCACAATTGTATTTAACGGTTACCTTGGAAATGGTTGCTTATGGGATGGCTACGGTTAGGGAAGTGTGTATCATTACAGTTATGGGCCCGCCTCGGTAGCGTAGATGGTAGTGTGTCTGCCTGACGTTCAAGAGGTCTCGAGTTCGAATCTCAGTCAGGGTGAGTTACCTGAATAAGGCTTTTTCCGGGATTTTCCCTTATCCTGAAAATGAATGTCGGGTAACTCTAAGCTCTATGGAGCCTGGGCTCATTTGAGCATCATTTCATCCATTCCACTCATAGTCCGATATGACTTAACTTTGGAGGACGTAAATTAAAAAAAAATACAGTTATGAGTCAATGTCCCAAACTTCGATGAAACAGTACAGTTTTCCTTTTTAATTAATAGGTACAGTAGGGTTGCTATTTTCATTAACCTTATATGTGTAATAGGGTCTGAAGATCTCTTCATTAGCAAATAATTTTGTATAATCTGAAAGTTCAAAATTCTTAATGCTAGATTTTTGTAAGACATCTCCAAAACAATTTTCTTAAATTTATTTTCATATTCGACAAACAAGAAAATGGAATAGATATGCAGTTTTATTTACATTTCAAAATATTTCTTAATTATTGTTTTATCTACTTTTCTCCTTATATAGTCGTTATACATTGCATAATATGATTATGATCGAATTTATAATTTCTCTACCATTTGCAGAAAACATATAGAAGCTATAGAATTTCACTATAAAATTCAATATCGAACATTCACTGGAAACGTACGTTTTGAGGTCTGCTGAATAATAAAAAGCTGGTTTAGAAAACTATCAAATTGCGTATGTGTTATTTACGTATGTGTAGATGTAGGATGCGTCTGTGTCTCCATGTTTCTATGAACAACATAGCTAAAAACGAAAAATTGCTTAAATACGAAACTGGTATCCGGTTCAGTAACTTTCACACATGTTACACGAAGATCCCCCCCCCCCTCCAAAATGCCCCCTCCTCAAATCACCCATTAGAAGCAAAATTTTTTTAAATTTTTTGGTTTTATAAAAATGGCTACATTGGTTTTACTGAAATACAGTATGTTTAAGTCATTTACTTGAGATATTAAATTATATATTGAACTTTTGGGCAATGTGCTCAAAAAACCTGTTAATTCTGGTTGACTTCTGCAAAATCTATAAGCCATAAGAAATAGACAAAACCTTAATACACAAAGTACTAAATAAATATCAAGTGCTCTTTTGTTTTTAGTGAACCATCTCAAAGATATTCCTTGTTAATTGTCTGAATCTTAAAATAATATAAAATAAAAATTATTCAATTGGAAATCATTTTCTTTTCATTATATATTAACCAGAAAAGAGAATGAAATTTTAAAGCAATATCACAGCGACCAGCTGTCGCTCAAACTCTACTGTATTTTCATATTCTACTCACACTCACAATTAGCAGTAAGACAAGATTTCTGCAAATGTTTATCTATCTAGATTAACATAAGTAGATACAGCAGTAAGCGTTTGTAAGAAAAGCTTGTACAAAACTAAAATAAACACATGAGATAATTTAAACATTTATAGCGATTATATAAGTAATTAAAAAAATAAATGATAGAAATCAGGGCCGCGATGATTACTATTAATCTCTGTGGTATTGGCTAGCTACAGAGTAGTTTCAGATTTTTATTTCTCGTTTCTCGTAGCTCTTCGGATAAATTGAAAAGTCAAGCTTCTCTTGATGCAAAGATAACGAGATGTCAAGTCACTCCAAATTCCCTTGTGGTGATTAGTGTCTTGATGAAGGAAATGTAACTGCTAGGATATGTGACGACAAACATAATTAAATGTGATGGTTGCTCATGATTCACAGTTAATTCACCTGTCGACTAACTGTAGTTATGCTGATGTAATAGTTTGCTATGTTATAAACGGAGTTAGAATCCCTTACAAGAGATATTATAAACGAATTAAATTTTAAAACAAGAGGGAAAAAACGGAGGCTAATTGAGCATTTCCTGGAAAAACCCATTAGGCTTTAAAAAAACAGGAAATTAAGTTAGGCGTTATTTTAAGGATTTCTCTTTCATAATTACTCTCTCACGTTAACCATGGAATAAGTTGTAGCTAGAGAATTGAAATGCGCTTAAAGAATTCAATGTCAAGGCTGATGTTTGAATCACGGTTGTTCCTACCGATGCTCTGAACTAAACTACAATGATAATAATTGTACAACTTCTATGGCAAGATTTTGAGCTCCACTGCCATTGCCACCAAGGAATGTAACAGAGTCATTTCTTGGCTCAGATAACTGTGAGTTCGAGTTCTACCTCGGGTATGGTTGTTGGAATCTTCGTAGTATTCGTGTGTATGTTAAGGTGAAACATAAAAGGCTAGAAATACATAAATAAGAATCGGAAGCACTCAATAAACAAACAAAAACAGAGAGGAAGCAGTAAGTTCTATAACATCCGTCTGTTGACCAGAAAAAACTGAGATACTATATTACATAGAGCATAAGTGAAGTAGCAATATTAGGTATCTACTCCTTAGTTGAGTTCCAGTACTACCACACAGCAGAGGTGAAGCAGTTCACTATATGTAGTTCACTTGTGCACATATCACTTACCACCTAGAGAGCTGAAGTATTTGAGATTTCACCAGGTTCTTGTTTACTTCTACGGTTGAGATCCCGCTCGCTATTCAACAGATATGAAGTAGTTACTGATATACTAAGCGTTTGTTTCCTTGTAGAGAAGAGATACCTCTTGCGTACAGAGATGTGAAGTAGTTATTGGTATACCGGGACCGGGGTGAAGAAACTGGGCAAAGACAGAAGACAGGCATGGTGATAGTGGAACAATGGAATCGAGGTAGAGAAGTTTAGAGAAGTTATAAGAAAAATGAATAATATGAGCTAAGCGGATGAGATAAACTGGGAAAAATAAAAATAAATAAACGGAAATTAAAAAAAAATGGAAATTAAAGGAGAAATTGGGACCAAAATAGAAGAGGGAAGAGGTAGGAAATAGACACTCCCAAATGGAAACTGGAGATGGAACAGGCTTCTTGTACACAGTATAACAACGTTTTTCGGCTGCATGTGAGCTAAGATAAATGAAAGTACATCAAATATAAGGAAAATTGTGATACGTATACTACGTAATTGTTACCAAATGCAGTCATTATATTCATTCATTCATTCCAGGCCCTTGTTCTTTAATACGATTGAGATACCTCTTGCTATTAAGCAGACATTAAGTAGATGCTAGCACAGAGGCACTTGATCTCTTATAGAAATGAGATACCACTTGCCATTCAGGTCCTAGCGCGGAATGCACCCGGGATCGATCCCATCTATATGGTTGCGGATTTTAAGCCCCGCGTGTAGGACAGGTGACCACTTAGCATAATGAGGAGCTACGCTAGGCAGCGCACCCTAGTCTAGAAAGCCAATTCTCCGGCTGGGAGTGCCATTTGGCTGACCACATTGGATGATCGCCCACCTCTGCCATGTGTATGCGGGGTGATGCCGGCAGTCGGGTTCGCAAGCTCTGGCTCGCCTGTGGGCTCTTGCACCATGGGTTACGTTTGGGTTGCTTGTACTCTCGATTAGCATGGAGTCTACCCTAGCAAGACAAAACCTGCTGAAAAGTGTATCTTCACTGCAAGCTTTACATAACTTATGCCTGTATTTTCCCTACTTCATTGTGTGTATAAGTTAATTGCACATTCATCTGAAGACTAACTACCACCAGCTTTATGAACAATACAGTCACATCACGGAGGAATTAAAATCCTCTGCAGGTAAGTAGAGACTAATCTTTTTATGAGTAGGTGGTGTTGAAGAGTACTCACTTTAAGTTCTGATGTTCTTGAGCTCCGAAAACGTTGTTTTAATCATATTTCATGATCATCCTCAGCGGTTGTTTCTGCACCTACTCTTCAACACCATATATTCCTACAAAGATTAAAACTATATCTCACTTTTAACATTTGTGGTATTTAGAATAAAGTAGAGACTAGTTTAGAGAATATCGACTTCATTGTTGATCATGTCTGGATATGTCATTCTAATTATAGATTGTTATTAAAAGTTGAATCTTAATTTATACACTGGGTCGTAGAAAACATAACTGCAAAATTGTCTCATATGTTTTAATCACAGAGATCTCACCTCTGTATGCTGCACATGGTCCACCTATTTATTACATGCAGTTATGGGTAGAAAACAACCTCCAACAGACTGTATTCAGTTTAAGAAACCAGATTAGCATAGTTTACATTTCAAGCTACCTAATGGCATCTTAAACAAAGCTTGCATATGCTATCTTCTAAGTCTGGGATGGGAATTATTTCCATCTGGAAAGACTTGCAATAAACGTTCAAACGGTTTATATAAAACAAATGCCAATTTCTGTACATACAACGTTTTAGATATTACGATATTAAAGGTTTGTTTTTAAAAACTCTGCTACGATTTCGGTTCGTGAGTAATGGAAGTCCTAATACTCAGGTTGACTGTAAAGTCAGTGAAAAAAGATATAGCAGGAAAGGGTAGAATTAGTGTAGGTACCCAATACCAACTACACTGTACTCTCGTTCTGCATGATTGCCACAATTTGGAAACGCAGTGGATATATGGCAGCATTATCTTTTTTTCTTTTCTGGTATTTTACGTCCTCCAACGTTAAGTCATATCGGACGATGAATGAAATGGGTGAAATGATGCTCAAATGTATCCGGAGTCCATGGAGCTTAGAGTTACCCGACATTCGTCTTTAAGGACAATGGAAAACCCCGGAAAAACCTTATCCAGGTAACTCACCCTGACCCAGATTCGAACTCGGTACCTCTTGAACGTGAGGCAATTATCTTATTTGATGAATAACATTTCCTTGCAAATAAATAACTTAATATCTACCAAAATTTGTGTTGTAAAATTCCAGTCTCATTCATTGCAATGGAAATGCAAGTATATCATACACGAAAATGTATCATAGTTAACGTTATATAAGTATATTCATTATAATACATTAGTATTAGAGAATTTTTACTCATATTGATCTGAGTTTCTAAACTTTAAAATGAGTTTCAGATCTTTCACAACTTGTTTATGTACAATATTGGTGATGTTAATTCGAAAACTGAACGTAACTACATTTCTGGATCAAGTATTTGTTAGATCACATACTTTGTTACACATTGTCAGTGTGATTTGCAGACCATGTAATTAAGTTTAAGCCATTGTTGCGTGAAGCTGAAGGTACCGGTGTAACCAGTTCACAAGTTAGGCTAACCTTCTCTCTGGTTCCCTGGGATTTAAATAATGTAAGTGTCCCGCAGTCCGCTACCGTCAACCAGACTCAAACTTTGTTAATCAGTTGCCTTTACTTCCGCCGAAGTAGTAACCTGGCTTATTTTCACACTAGAGAGAAGCATTTCCTTCATTTTAACAACTTTCGGATGCTATATAATGTTCCATACGTTTATGTGCAAAATATTCAAGAACAAGTGCTCTATTTTAACTACATGATAATAACCAGCATTAGATGGTTATGTCACAGGGTCACATGTCACAGGTTACACTGAACACACTTTATTAATTAATATCTCAGAGTAACTTGTTCCTTAAAGAAAAATCTTCCAGCCACAATACAAATTGTGTCAATATGAAAGTGCAGTCTATGGTGAGGTATTGCAACTGGTGGTCTACCACTTTACATTTGTGTATCATCTTAGAATTATACACTCAACTTTGAGCGGCATATTGTCAAAACTAAGCTCGTTTCTGTCATTTCAGGGACCGTTTATCATATTTACAGGCCTTTAGTTATAGCACGAGCACTAGACGTAAGTGATAACGCAGCTTCACTTGATAGATTTGCAAAATCAAGTGATCAATTTGCATTACATTCCAGAGAATGACTGCCGAATGCTAAATCACTGGGTACTGGGCTCTTTAAATCAGTATCAGATATAACATTTAACTATACAAACATAACAAATCTTTGCAAAATATACTTGAACTTTCTTCATATCATATGCTGCACTACTAATTATTTAAATAAGCTGTAACCACAGTATCAGGCAGCGATTAGGAGGCGGCGAATTAATTGAAATCAGATAATTAAAAAAGAAGATAGATTAATGAAAATGCTTTGCTAAACTAATATAAAAATCTTGTTATATTAATATGAAATTAGAATGGATAGAGTAATGATTAAAATAGCCGTTGACTTAAAGAATAAGAAGGGAAGAATGTAATTTAATATAACATATATACTAGCATTCAGGCAAGGAAGAGAAAACATTCTTATAAAAATCTGTACACTTCGGAGAGACAGGAAGGGAGGACCGTTACTCTATGTGCTAGTAAATGTTCAATGTCTGAGAACTATAGAATACTTTCAGCCAGGGACAAAGGGCTTTCAAAATGCAGTTGAGCATGAACACTAAAGGGATTTACTTCGCTGATTTGATAACGATGTATACCGTTACAAACAACTCAGGGTAGGCGTTACCCAATTCAGGGTGGGCTGAAAGTCAATGAGTTAAATGAGTTTTGGAAACCAATGTGACAATTCGAAATAAATGAGGAACCAATAATAATGTAACATTTGAGAAGGGTGAGCTTAGTTTGTTCATGTGATAAAGTTAGAGAGGGCATCAGAATAAGGTTCGAACTGAATCGTGAAGTAAGAAAACTTACTTAAAAGGTTATAATATGACAGGAAGGACGTGTTCATGCGCGTTAAGGAGGAGAAGCGAAGATTTATAAGTCTGAAATGTAGAGAAGTTAAGAATAGCACAACCAGCGTAAGTGGAAGCAACATTAGAAGTTTATTAGAGCAAAGTAGTCGCCGCACAAAGAGGAAATGGAAACCGCGCGGAAGTAGCCTTAAACAAATAATCCAGGGTTTAAAGTAAATTGAATTTATATTTGGAATTTTACTAACAGGTGGTCAGCGATCCATGTCGATAAGCAAACTTAGTAGGAATTAAACCAAATAATTCTGAAACGAACCAAGTGTTATTAATACGACTGGGTAGCCAACAACTACCAAAATCCATTTCCTACAACCATTCACCTGATGATGAGAGAACTCATAGCTCTAGTTAGAACCCAAATCACATATGAACCCAATCAATTTAACTCTGGTATGCGGGTTTGCCGCAAAGCATATAAAGGCCCAAACAATAAGTTATTTGGTGAAGAAGATTTAAACCAAAGCTATCTTTCTTGAGAGATTTCGGGACAACCAAGAGTTTCACAAAAACATTAGTATATCAGAATAGCGCAGGAGAAATTATGGAATGTCATTAGTTAACTCTCACGTAGGTCTTCATAACAAAACCAAAAAATGCTTTAAAACGTCCAGTCTGCATGAAGCAAGCAGGTGCAAAGTGTTGGAGATGAAATGGTGCTAGAAAATCTAGACATTGCATTAAAAGTACAAAAATTTGGAGAGATATGCATATTTATTAGATCTCGATTAATAATTTGAAGGTTAGGAAATACAAATTTTACAATACAGTACAAAACAGGCACCGCATTTACAACTGCAAGATATCTTTTTATGCACAGGTCTAGTGCACTAAGGAACGGTATATGACTTAGCTGAATATACTCAATTACAGAAAAATTCAACTAAAATATAATGGTATACCTATCACATTCTTGGCCAAAAGTGTTAAATATTTATTATTTCAATTTTTGTAGAAAAAAAAATCAGGTTAAGCCTAAGGAGGCTATTGTGGCCAACCGCCATTTACGCTTATGGTTAATTTCAGCATGATGTATCCTAGGGCTTATAGGTTTATCTTACAGAATTAAGGGTTTTGGACTAATTTTCATCCTGATTTCATTCATTCAGTGCACACCGGGAGATTACTGCATGAAGAGCTTTTATACTCTATAACCAGTAAAAGGGAGGCATAAATAGCACATGTTTAGCAGGTATGACCAAAATATTTCAGAAAATAGATTGTAGTCAATAACCCATATTTACGTACTAATAAGCATTATGTATTAACAACGTAATCAAAACGAAACCCAAGAACTGCTTACTCCAGTAATTAGCTAGATATTAACTTATGTCTTCAAGCTAAGTTACATAAGTGGCGTATTCTTACAGCTACTGACCTATGTATAATTGTTGCTACTTTAGAAATCTATGCGTCCTTGGTGTAGAAGCATTAGATTTCTTATTTCCTAGATTCTCCGAAGAGTCCGTAGCTTTCGTAGTACTTGTAATTTTTACTAGTTTAAATGTTGGTTCTATAACATTATTATATCATCTATTTAAGCCTACATCAGCGTAGAAATAGCACCACATTTTAAATAAGAAACGCAAATTCAGGTGTATGCTCTTAGTTTAAATCTTTAATGGTCCTTCCAGTCCAGAGGTTTGTGTTTATTCCTTGTTATATTAGCCACCTTGCTGTTAGCACCGAAACAATATGATTATGATGATAATAATTTGTTCTAGTTATTACCATAAAATATTGAATGTTTCACGCAGTTCATCTAATGTGGACCAATGCATACTAAGATGTATTAAACAATCAGAACCCTGATATTAATAACACTAGGCAACAATGAAAATGTTCCGGGATTAAAAATAGTGAATTTACATGTATTTCCATCTGCTGAATTCAAAAATCACCATAAAAATGATAGATTAGCTCTTGTTTTGAAGATAAAGTGACATTTCATATTTTAGAGTGAAGATTTTAAATTCGGGGCAATTTTTTGGGAGTTGGCACACCTGTCAACAAAACACAGCACATAACAAAACACAATCAGAGAGAATTTTTGGAAATTAAGTGATGCAAAAGCTAAGGAAGACATTTTTGTCGGGCCACAAATAAGAGAACTTGTAAAGGATCCTGCATATGACACAATTTTGGAGGGGAAAGAAAAGGAAGCTTGGGAAGCCTTCATGGATTTTTAGGCAACAAAAGAGATGACAACTACAAGCATTTGATGACAGTGCTCCTGCAAAAATACCGTAATCTTGGATGCAACATGTCCCTTAAAATCCATTTTCTCCACTCCCACCTAGACTTTTCCCCTCCTAGTTGTGGAGCTGTTAGTGATGAACATGGGGAGAGACTCCATCAGGGCATTTCTGTTATGGAACAAAGATATCAGGGCCGTTGGAATGAAGTAACGCTTGCAGATTACTGTTGGCCTTAGTATAGGGATTCAGCGGAACTCCACCACAGGAGGCAAGCTAAAAGACGACGAAGTCAATAGGCCCCCACATGATTCTCTTCAGACACGACTATCTGTAAAGTATTTTTCCAGCAATTTAGAACTCTTAGCATGTAATTACCAGTTAAAAAAATCAAATGCACCTTCATTGTTGTTAGCATGTATGTAATTAAAATGTATCCTTTTCTCCCAATCCGTTAATATGTAATACTTCCACCTTGTGTATATCATAGAAACTAGAGCTAATAAAAGCTTTTCATTGTCATATTTGTTTTTCTCAACCCAAAATTAGTAGGAATTGCCTCATGAAGTGCTCGAAACATTAAAAAATTATTTTTTGTTACCCAGTGTAATTAATATCTCTATCGCCTAATATAGATGCGATAAACTGTGTTCCACTTTACTTTAAACTCTAATTGTGCGAGCATCTGTTTGCAGTTACTTTTAGATCATTTTTAATTTGAGGCTTGGACCTATGCTGAACCTCTATAACGCCTGAAATTTATCTTGTTCTTCTATTAGTTTCGTCTTTGGAGTTTAGACTTGTCTTAATTTAGTGATGGTGTTAAACTAGATACATACGCGGGTAATAATTACGTAATATGTGATTTATGCAGAAAGAAAATATTCACATAAGAATATGTGCTAGAAGGTAGTTAGGGAAATCCAATAGTATATAACGTTTTAGAGCGACAAAACATAGAACATGCATACTACTATAATCCAGTACTTTTTTGTTTGTTTGTAATTTTTAGGTCCTCCAACGTTTAGTCTTATCGGACGATGAATGAAACGGGTGAAATGATGCTCAATGCGTCCGGGGTCCATGGAGCTAAGAGCTACCCGACATTCATCTTTTAGGATAAGGAAAAACCCTGGAAAAACCTTATCCAGGTAGCTCACTCTGACCGGCATTCGAACTCGGGACCTCTTGAACGTGAGGTAGACATGCTACCATCTATGCTACCGAGGCGGGCCCATGGAGCTTAGAGTTACCCGACATTCGTCTTTTAGGATAAGGGAAACCCCGGAAAAAACCTTATCCCGGTATCTCACCCTGACCGAGATTAGAACTCGGGACCTCTTGAACGTGAGGCAGACACGATACCATCTGCGCTACCGCGGCGGGCATAATCCAGTCTGTTTCATAAGCTCGTGGTAGCAGAGGTGCAATAACAGTTACCGTTTCCATTAATAAGTATTTCATGGAGTACGTAGTTACAATATGTAATGTTTATTTATCGCAGCTACTTGCAACAGCTATTAAAATATAACTGCGGTAGTCGTAACCGTTATACGAAAATAACAGTGTGCTCTTACAGAGCTTCGTTTACTTACTGATCGCTCTGGGCAGATTGCCTTCGTTGCTTGAAAATAATCAGGTGGGTTTAGCAACTAGAGGTGCCGGTTACAGCTGCAATATCTTAACTAGAATAAATTCCTCTCCTTCGATCATGATCTTGTTGGTAGCACTTGTAGCTCCAAGGATTTACAAAGCAATGACGGAGCTGTTTTAATTAGGATGCTTATGACCGATTGACTCGGTTCTGCGATAATAGAGCCTCTTGGATGCACTGAGATTACTTCACATTTTTACAGAGGTTTGCTCTTAATGATTTAGCAAACATGTTCCATTTGCCTGGAGTTTTAACGGGAGTTATTTATTTGAATGTAGGTCAACAACTTCAAAATAAAAGAATTTCCTTTTAAAAAGAAACCAGGTAAGCCGGTATGTTGCTGCTATGCTCGAGGCAACAGTGGTTAGGCAAGTAGGCTTGAAATAAATTTGTTTGACAGAAGCTTCTCTGTATCAGGCATCTTGACAAGATGGATGTAATGGGCGCTGGGAGAAGTAATGACACCGCTAACAGATGAATCTGATACACCAGTAACGCTGCCAGTAAATCCTCGAATTAAAGTAGTTATAGCGGCGTTAGAAAGGGAAAACGGACAGACAAGGCTGGGCAAGTGAGTGATTCATGCAAGCCGTTCTTTCGTCATAGTGCCCTGTGGCAGGGCCGGCAACTTTTGTTAAATAAATCTGACAAAAGTAGATTAATGCAATTAGAAAGCTCAGATATTAGTTGTACCTATCCTGCCTTCTTACTTCTGTATTCTAATTCGCCATTGCCTCGGGTGACGTTCCTCCAAAGGAAATATTTAAACCTGGGTTTATCTTCACAGTTAAATTAGCTTAGAATTGTAGCCTGACCATTTTATCGGGCCAGACTGTAAGCCTGAGCATTATTCTTGCTTTGACAGCAAACAAAGTTAAGGGATCAAGTGTTTAGTAATTAGTTTGCCTTTATTCCAGAAGCATCAGGTGTAGTACAATCAGTCCGCCGAGGTCCTTCTGACGGTCACGGCCATCGACTGTAGGATTGATACGATGTCATGTATAACAAATCAGGTCCATCGATACAGTAATACCACTATTATTGAAAATTATATTTCTAAAACAAAATTAACTGTACTTAAAGAGAATTCAATGGCGTGGCCAAAAAAGTGCCACTGTTCTTATGCAATTGCAAGAAGTGTACACCTTTAATTTATTATTATTATTATTATTATTATTATTATTATTATTATTATTATTATTATTATTATTATTATTATTATTATTATTATTATTATTATTATTATTATTATTATTATTATTATTATTATTATTATTATTATTATTATTATTATTATTATTATTATTATTATTATTATTATTATTATTATTATTATTATTATTATTATTATTATTATTATTATTATTATTATTATTATTATTATTATTATTATTATTATTATTATTATTATTATTATTATTATTATTATTATTATTATTATTATTATTATTATTATTATTATTATTATTATTATTATTATTATTATTATTATTATTATTATTATTATTATTATTATTATTATTATTATTATTATTATTATTATTATTATTATTATTATTATTATTATTATTATTATTATTATTATTATTATTATTATTATTATTATTATTATTATTATTATTATTATTATTATTATTATTATTATTATTATTATTATTATTATTATTATTATTATTATTATTATTATTATTATTATTATTATTATTATTATTATTATTATTATTATTATTATTATTATTATTATTATTATTATTATTATTATTATTATTAGTATTAGTATTAGTATTATTATTATTAGTATTATTATTAGTATTATTATTAGTATTATTATTATTATCATCATCATCATAATCATCATCATTATTATTGAAGGAAATAATTGGTTAATTAATCATGGGCAGTTTAAAAACCATCGATTCCGGTATTGCGAGGGAGTGGAACTTATACTTGAAGATAGATAAGGATACGATGCGCTGTGTCAATACTTGCTGACATATTTCTTGTGAATCAAGGACAAACAATCCCATTGTTCCCTTTTAGCTACTTAAATGCACTAATATAGATCTATAATGCATTGCATTGTTAATAAATCAGTAGTATTACGCACTTTATTTCTTTCACTTAGGTATCATTATACCACTTCATTTCATTTGGTATGTTTACATTTATCAGCCGAACCCCCTTTCGGAAGGAGAGGGCATGAGAGGTTAGATCAGGCGCGCGCGCGCGCGCGCGCACACACACACACACACACACACACACACACACACACACACACACACTGAAACAGGGTAAGGACTACGTTTTTCACACCTCAGGCCTGGATTACTCAGTAAGTATATGAATGTATCTCTAAAACTACACAGGTGAACAATGTATCACAATTGACATTTAACTGAACTCACACGACTTAAATTTGGAAAAATATCCCTTCTCCTTATTGTGCTAATTTGAGATATATTTTTTAAATAACGTTAGCAACGTAACGTAACCCATAGCGTAATAGCCCAATGTGGACCTGAGCCTGCCAACCCGACTGCTGGCCTCACGAAGGCAAGGCAGAGGTGGGCGATCATGCAACTGACACAGGGAGGAGATGTGTCAGCGTCTTGGCACCCCCAGCTTAAAAGTTGTCTTTCTAGATCAGGGTTCGCTACCTAGCGTAGCTCCTCTGCTTCCCGGTCCTATTCCCGCGACTTAAAATCCACACCACCCAGTGGTGGGATCGATTCCGGGCGGATTGCGGATGCAGGGAACCAAAGCCCACTACGCCACGGCGTAGGATATCCTTAGCAAGATATTTATTTTTTCGGAGGGGGATATAAAAAGGATAGGGGAATTTACGGGGAGAGTAAGAGGAAAATGGTTTAGGAAAATAAAGCAATATTAACCGTGGTAAGGTTCATCATGCATATTATTAAAATCAGATGGTACAGGGCAAAGACTTTATAAATATGCGTATGTGTATGTAAATAGTGTTTGTTAAATTATAAATACCAAGTTAATATGAATAATCTTAAGGTCCATCATGCATAAAAATCCACGGTGTTAAAATGCATGGTGGAATAAAGGGGCGGATATGAACTCAAAGTTATGTATAGGAGAATTGTAAGATTATTGTATAGTATTATTATAGAAATAGATACATTCAACATTTATTTTTGGCAATAGACTAATGCAAGTGAATGTAATATAAAGTGTTGGATACAAAGATACGGTGGCTGTTTTGAAGACTAAAGTAGATGGACCGCACAAACAGACTTAAGTACACTTTCGCCATGGTTATACAACACTTTGGATTTGCAGAACGGACTGCACATACCAGTTACTTTATAGGATATCGATGGGGTATGCGTATACCGGGTGTTAACAAGTATTCATTATTTTATAAAATTATAGTATGGATCAAAACAAGCCAGTAATGCCTAATACATATTACACCTAAAGTAGAAACATTCTGGGATCGAACTCTTCTTCACAAGATGTTCTAAAAGTGATGCTATTCATGCATATGCACTTCTTTTCTATTTATTACAAGTTATCTGATAATAATAGTTATGAAGCTACTGAAACGTTTCAAGGACACATGAAAACAAAATATAGGTTGTACAGAAGAGCTGCATCGCTTTCTCGCCAAATTATATTAAGTGGTCTCATATGTAAAGTCGGCTTTTTCATTTTAGTATTTTGGAAAATTTATTGGGTTGCTTAGGTTTGGCAGTCTATTTAAAGGATGCCATGGTTAGTGTACCGCACATTGCGAGCATGTATAAGTCTTCAGTTGTTAATAAACAATCTCAAAATGGAGATAACAATGTTTGAACTTCACCTCTTCTAAAGCAATACTGGAAGCAGAATTATAAAGCCGCTACCGCAGCTCGAAGAATAGGTGAAGTGGAACGGGAGGTGTCGTTAGTGACCGAGTGACACAACGATGGTTCCAACGTTTGAACCATATGGATTAATACGCTAAAGATTTAGCACGGTATGGAACATATAAAGTATCGAATACTGAGAATACACGAGAAAATCTGCAAAAATGTCCATAGCCTTATAAAAGAACTTGGTGCATCAAAAGATAGCACACATCGCTACATCAAGCCACTTGGAAGATCATACAAAAGCTGTAGGTGCACACCTCATGAACTGACCTTTCAACAGGCTGAACCTATAGTGAATATCTGTCATCAGCTTATCCGTATTCTAATGGATGATAGATTTATTAAGAGCACTATCACTTGTGACAAACCATTAGTATATGGAAATTAATTGTACTTTCACACTGGCCGTGTGTAGGCTAACCTATGGAAAGATAGTGTCAGACTGAAAAATTGAATGCCATAGTCGGGATTTGAACCACGGATCTTATCGTTGCCCTCCAGCCACTCTAACCCTTGAGCTACTATGGCCAACCTGCCGACATGACATTAAATTCTCCAACTGACTGTCATGTCGGCACGTTGACGATAGTAGCTCAAGGGTTAGAGCGGCTGGACGGAAACCAGAAGATCCGTGGTTCAAATCCCGGCTATGGCATTCAATTTTTCAGTCTGACTCTACGTTTCCATAGTTTAGCCTACACACGGCCAATGTGGAAGAACAATAAATTTCCATTAATTGACCTAATAGTGGTTAACTATAAATCCCGGGCCTTAAAGTACTTACACGTTGTAAGTCGCCATTAAGGTAGTTGTCTTATGTGTTTATGAGAACTCCTAAGTGCTTTACCGGGAAAATACGAGTCAGTTGGAGAATTTAATGTCATGTCGGCACGTTGGCCATAGTAGCTCAAGGATTAGAGCGGCTGGATGGCAACCAGAAGATCCGTGGTTCAAATCCCGGCTATAGCATTGAATTTTTCAGTCTGACTCTATCTTTCCATAATTGGTATACGCCTTGAAACAGTGGCTTGATCCCCGCCAATCTGCCAAAGTCATCGGTAGAAGCATGAGTTTCGTCTCAAAGTAATGTTGTGTGTCTGGTGAAATTTTGAAGGTATGATTCCCTGGGAGTTTGTTCCAAACGGGCCGACGAATGATGCGGATCTTTTTTCTCAACAACTTGAACGAGTCCATGAAATTTGAGACCAAGATACCCAGCATTAGTTAACTGAAACATAGTTCTATTTCAACAGGAAAGTGCAACACTTCATATTGCACGAACAACTATGGAAAATATTAAGGATTTGGAAGTAATCGAAATGCTACCACACCCACCATACAGCCCTGATCTCGCACAATCAGATTTTCATCTTTTTCGATCTTGGCCCATTTTCTACGTGGAAGAAATTTTGACAACTTTGAAGCAGTGCAAGTGGATGTCACCAAATTCTGTTGCTACATAGTACGATTTATTGAACAACAATATTCACGTGTAACCCGGTTTAGGAAAACTGCCGTTAATTAGCAACAAGGACCAGTGGATATTAACTTCCTGATGTAGCGCAAATTGGGAAACATTGACATTCATACATACCAAAGGTTAGAATACATTAAAACGCTCTCATATATTAATATAGCACATTAGCCAACATTTCCGCTACTGTATGACAAAGGTTAGTAAACATAAACAATCTCATGAAGCACAGCATGGAAAACGCTAGAATACAAAGTTATCAAAGTTTAGTAATTTTGTGAAGTGCAGGTTGTTTCGTTGCATCATAAATTATTATGGAAGGATACCATTAATCCAATGTTTATACGACGTAATATATTTTAAGTATACCCGATAATATACAATATTATCCCTTTCGCCCGCCTCGGTAGCGTAGAAGGTAGCATGCCTGCCTCACGTTCAAGAGGTCCCGAGTTCGAATCTCGGTCAGGGTGAGTTACCTGAATAAGGTTTTTTCCGGGGTTTTCCCTTATCCTGAAAGACAAATGTCGGGTAGCTCTAAGCTCCATGGACCCTGGAAACATTTGAGCATCATTTCACCCATTCCATTCATCGTCCGATGTGACTTAACGTTGGAGGACGTAAAATTACACACACACACACACACACACACACACACACACACACACACACACACACACACACACACACATACACACACACATACACACACAAAGTGAATCGCATCTGAGCTTCCCCCATTCGATCCGTCTCCATTGCTCTGGAATATCTACTATATATTCCACGATACTTCAGTTTCTCCTCTCATTTGAGTCACCGTGTCTTGAATTATGAATATGAGTAAATAGAGTACTCTCCAGAAAATTAATGATCAGTGGAGAAAATTCGGAACAAGCTGTAACCTGTTCAAAACCAAGAACTTAAAAGAACCCTATAGGCTATGAAGTACTATTAAACACATGTACAACCTTCATGAAAATAATGCTTCAAAGAACCAACGGAATAAGCACTGATACTCATATCCTACATGAATATTCCCAAATCCCACACATAGTTGATGTGGTAAGAGAGAGATCTCGAACCCTCCACAATAAAATTTCTGCCCATCCTAACCAGCTGGTCAGCTCTCTTGGTCGGTATGACCACAGGGCTCCTCGCAGGAGGAGGAGATATAAACTATCGAAGGACGCCATGGGCTATTAGCCTATGAGTATTTCCCTGCATCTCACCGAAAACCTCAGAACCAGAAATGGGTCTGGAATCAACCTTCACACAGTTTCCTATCCCCTGTGATCGTGCTGCCTGCACTCTGACCTTCAAGCGGGGAGACCAGGTGAAGGCGACCTTGGGAATACATACCGCAGGCGGCAGCCTGAGCGGCTTTAACCCAAGAGATCAGAGAAACCTATGCTCTGGCACAAACAACACCTTCTATACCACCCAGATAAAGTCGCACTAAGCGGCTAGGTGCTGTGGCGAGAACACCCCACTCAAGTAAAACTGAGTGACCCGATTCTTCTGCTGGTCTGCTGATCTGCTGGTCTGCTGGCCTCATTGAGTCACTTCAATTTCTGAAAGTATACTGTATGTCTGTAAACTTCTAAGTCACAGAGAGGATGTTAAACCGATGAAACAACAAATGTGCATGCTGCTGCAGTTGTTCAGAGTGAAGAAGATGGACATTCTGTCGAAGATCGAGAAGCATGACTGGAAAAATCCTGATTGTAATCATCGATAGGGCAGCAAATATAAAATAAATATTTTCAGCGTTATTATAATATTATTAAATTTTCTTAGATTAATAATAACATTGGGCATAAATTCACATCTCTGAATGGCTAGTGTGATTCATTTACATCTAGAAGTTAGCAACCTTAGTACCACAGAAGAGCAGACATCAATGTTCACGTATGCCTGCGTTTCATAAGCATATGTGCACTTGTGTAGCACATGTAAATGTTCGTCTATTTATATGAAAGGTTAGTAAACATTATAGCTCCTATATAACACAAGTGAGTAAACATTTAACGTATTAATGTAGCACAAGTTAGTAACTACGAATATTAACATTCCTGGGTAATACTGAATAGCCTCCATTAACCTTTTCTCTTAAGAGTTGTTATTAATCTTTAAGGTTAGTTGTGCAGCAGGGGTTAGCATACATTCAGGCACCAGTAAATGTATCATTCCTATGCATCAGAGGTTAGCATACTTCCAGGTACCTGTGTATGACAGCTTAGTAAATATTAACATTCCTATGCAGTAGGATTAGCATACATTCAAGCGCCTTTAGATGATATATTAGTAAAGCTTAACGTGCAGCACAGGTTAGCATACATTGAAGCATCTGTATATGACAGGTTAGTAAATATTAACGTTCCTGTGTGGCACAGGCTTGTATATATTCAGGTATCTGTCCATGACAGGCTAATGAATATTAACGTTTCTGTGAAGTGGAACTAACTTACACTAAGGTACCTGAACGTATCTGTACATATTAATACTCTGTGTGATGCTGTGTGTAGTTATAAAGTGCATTCCGGAAGTAGGTACTGGTCGTATCAATATAATGAACCTCAAAGAAAACTACAATCTCTAGTCCGCAGATGCAACTATTATTTTACTTCATAATGCATTCCTATAGAAATAAAAAAACCTTAAATAGATTAAGGTTCAATTTTGGAACGCTAAACTAACTTTATGAAGAATTAGGGAGTGGAGCATAACATAACTTTTTGGCGAGTAATTCAGTTCAGCTGTGGTTCTGAAGCAGGTAATGAATTTTGTGGAAGGTTAGACGTTGAAATACTTATCGTGGGGGTATCAGAAGTCGGGATTCATTCATCTTATGCATCTATCCATCTAATGTGTTATGCTATATAGTACATATACGATATTATACGTATGCATGCCTGTGCGAGTAACGATGGCGATAATTCACAATGTTATGTAATAACTAAATAAATTTAATGTCAACTGCCCTATAATGGCTCTATTTGGTAGGAAAAAACCAAAATATTGGTAATATTTCACTTTCACAGAAAGAGGCCAAAAAGAAATAAAAAACGAGTTATCACAAAAAAGACCAGTAGTATCAGGGGTTCCGCATGGATCTATTCTGGGCCCCCTGTTATTTTTACTGTATATAAATGACCTTCCCATTATGTCTTATGAACAACTTAGATGCTAAAATCACACTCTTTGCAGATCATATAAGTATTTTCATTTCAGGAAAGGCTGACGATAGCCTTCAGCAAAATATAACACCAGCTATAGTAAATGTTTTAAATTGGTTTAAAGTCAATAAGTTGCTTGTAAATGAAGAAAAAGCAATAGCTCTAAATTTTCAGCATAAGGCTTGTAGGAAAATGGAAAACCCTTGCATCAGAATTGGCTCCAGATTGATAAATTTTGAACAGCAAACTAAATTCTTAGGACTATGGGTAGACAAAAATTTAAGTTGGGACAAACATATAGAAAAGTTAGCAGTGAAGCTGAGCCGTGTTTGTTTTGTTTCACATCACATGAAGCCTCGAATAGAATTTACTGCACTCAGAACCTGTTACTTTGTTTACTTTTATTCACTACTATTATATGGACTACCATTGTGGGGAAATACTACAAATATTAAGTTGATATTTAAGCTACAAAAGAAAGCATAACGAATTATGGTTGGTATTCCAAAAATGGAAAGCTGCAGAAATCATTTCAGAGATTTGAATAGCTTGACCCTACCAAGTTTATATATGAAACAGATATTGATTTACATGGATACTAATACGGCGAACTATGTCACGAATGTTAAAATACACACCCATAACACACGTAATAAAGACAAATTACACACTTATATTCATAAAACAAAACTGTTTGAGGCTTCTGTCAAATATATATACAACCACTTGCCAAATCAATTAAAAACATACCCTCTATAAATAAGTTTAAGGCAGAGCTACACAATTTCTTTAAAAAAATCAGTTTTACTCAGTAAATGAATACTTAGAATACAAATCAGGTAAAGCATAAATTAATCAGTTTGTTCTGCATAATTATACTAATGTAATCTATTTCTGTTCTTGTTTCATGTGTCCGAGATTAGAAGACTCATCAATGAAGAACTTTAGCCGGCCAAAGCATTAAAATTAAGTGTAATTGTGTAAATTATTTGAAAACTTTAGATTGTAAATACCTCAAAGATGAGCTGTAAATATTGTTAAATACTGTAACTATATTGACAATGCCTATAATTCTGTATGAATTCCTGTGGCTAATAAACATTGTATTGTATTGTAATATCATATTTTCATTGGATATTACTCACTGAGTGTAAGATGCTTTTAGTATCACTTTTGATTTTTGAAGTACTATTAAAACATTTCACAATTCAATTTTAGATAAAAGAATTGCTAAGCAAAGGGTAGTACTTTCACTTCAAGCTTACAATTTCGAACTCCTAATCATCTCGAGTCTTTTGCCTCTTATTGAACTATAATGCACAAGCTCTTTAACAAGTTATAGTATGACTATTATTTCAAAATGCAAACAAAGTTTGTTAAAAAGACTTCCTCTGTTTGACTGCTGAGTAGAGTTAAGGCTTGACAAGAGCACTCATCAATGCTAATTTTTGAGGTATTAAGAAATAGTTTGTTCTGGTTTAATTAACTATACATTCTAAACCTATTAGCTTTCTTTCTCAATTACTTTGCTAGAACAGTGATTCCTTTGGACCACTTCAAGGCCAGGGCGAGTTTGGGAATCCAAAGGGATTCGGACATTCTTGTAACGTAAATCAGGATACGAACTCTGTCCTTCCAGTTGGCCAAGAAGTGTGTAATGCGGATATCTGACTTCTGAAAGAGAAAAAATAAGTGAGAATTTAGTTCAGCTGGCTATAACCCCTGTTTGTATTTCTGATATACCAGAAAATGAATGTAGTAAAGAATGATAGTTGAGATGGCAATGGAGTCCTTACCATAGAAAGCAACTTCTCATTGGCTTTTGAAGAAAAAGACAATTCCAGACAAAGCTCACGAAGTTAATTTATCCCTATAGGGAATTTAAAATAAACTTGAGAATAGGAAGTCAAGAAGTGGACATAGTTATCTCGAAAATTACTGGTGGCGTTTATGTTTTTATAACCAGCCGATGTAGTACAAGGTGAAAACTGTAAATAAAAACGAAAACGAAGTGTTGGTAATGCAGTGGTGTTATATATGATTACTGACAGTAAAAAATGGAACTTAGGCAATAGTTTAAAGGAGAACGGATAAATTTAGAGCGTAGTAAATGAGTCAAAGTTTCATTAAGGCTGAAGATTGAGAAAGACTATCAATAATAAATATTCATAAGAGAGTCAAAGATAATTTCCTAAACAGAGACTTCATTCCATATACTAGTTGAGTTTCATAGGGAATATTTTAATGAAATGAACACAGAGCACAGGCAAATAACGAGAAAAGTAAATTTTAATCTTGATAAATTTTGGAATATAAATCAAAGTACTCCATAATAACTTCATCAAGCGATTATTTATATAGAAGTTCAATATTTTGGTAGTTATGGGCAATATACTTAATTCTTCTCCATCCAAAGTCATTTTGCAAATGTTAGTTCTTTAGTTTACCAATAACTTAATTTATAATGTCGTGATTCTAATATGAAACTGAAATGCTATAATCTAGAGAGTTTACAGTCTGTTACGGAGTACAAATCACCTCTTACATTGGTTTCCCATTTGGACTATAATATTGTGATCTGGAAAGCGGGACACAGGCCATGACAATTCAGACGTTTGAAAAGCCAGGAAAATATCTCAAGCTTAGCAGTGACCTTAAATTTGAACTTTCGTGGCCTCAATTAATTCCTGTTAATTCCTGTTGTCTTCACGTTCTTAAGGTTCATGGCTATTTATGGTGTTCATTGCGTGTGAGGTTTCTAGAAAAGCCCAGCTTGGTGCAATAGATGGTCATTATTGCATGGGATATTTATTATGAGAAATTATTTGTGGTTTTATCGAACATTCAAGTGGAGAACCACTGCTGACGTTTCTACTGGACACGATAAAGAGCCGAGGGAACACTGGGAACACTCCTGAGGTGACCTTGGAGAACTGGTGTGAACGAGATGTCTGCAGTTCAAGACCCACCAGGACTGTCCTTCCTGTAGTCATTTCTGTTTTCTCCATCTCCAGTACCACCGCAGGTGGAGTCATGAAGTAAAATGGGAAACTAAGCTACTCTGACCCGGTGACCGCACTTTTGAGTTCATCGTGCATTTTGTTCTTAGATACCCTTTTATATATATAGTTAAACAAAGTGTGCGCATGATTTACTGCATCAGAAAGTCAGCTCCTTCGCTGCCGTTGGTTATACAACGGGAAAGAATCCACTGATATCTTAAACGATAATCCATCGCATATTGCGAGATGCTTTTAACTGTTGCGGAGTATTATTTGCAACAGTTCCATGAACTTTATTTCGATGACATTTTAAAAATATGATATTGAATTTAATGTGCTTAATTTTCGCTGACGTCCGTTGGAGTATTCCGCTGTTTAAGTTCAAGCTGGAAGAGTTACCTCGGAATCCTACATTTGCAATTGCAGTGTTGGTTATTTATTGGTTAAACTAATAACTGGAATCACCTCTACTTATGCAGTTTAGTGATACCAGCATACAATTGCATCCAATTGCGTACAATTGCATGTACAAACAGGGCTGCCAAAATATACAGCAAATATCGTGCGTTTCGTATTTTATCTGTATTTCTTGAGCATTATCTTAGGATGCAGCAACGAAGCAGGGAATAAGATTTCATTTAATTTATGCGCCAGATGAGCTAAATATTATCGTTGCTCAAGCTAAAGGGCGATATCTTATAACCTGAAACATTTATTTTCAACATGTAGTCACACGGCAACAAATATCAGAACTTCCTTTCGTCAAATCAAGGTTTGTTTGGGTAAAGGCTTGTTAATGTAAACACGAACACACTAAGTGCTATCGTATCAGCTTTATGGTTTATTTTTTTACTCTCATATGTGACTAATTGTGATATTGATTTATTTCATTTGTTTTAACTAATGTATTTTAATAGGATTGCTGTAAAATCGTGCAAATTTGTTGCTAGGCATACTTGTCAGGTATATGAAGGATACATATGAATTATGAGCTCTCTTTTTCTTGTGTTCATAAGTCTGTTTGAAATAAAAACGAATCATATATAAGCTAAAGTGGAAATAGCATCGGCTGGAATTTAAATTGCTTGACAGGACCAGTACAGCATGGTAAATAAAATATGCCAAACATATGCTAAATATGTGACTTTAATTGCATACAGCGTAACAAATTAAACGCGGCTCTCAGTGGTGAAACATTTCACAGCACGGAACTCAAGTATAATTATTGTCTAAATATATTTCTTAGTTTATAGATACTAATTGAGTAATTAGTCAGGTCCTAAATTCTAAGCTTTGTTAGTGGATGATATATGGGCTCTTTTTGGAAGAGTGCTACTGGATGAGCGAAAGTAAGTCCCATTTCTGTAGGGTTTGAGAAAACCTCTAAGCAACAACTTTTATTTGTTCAATTTGTTGTTCAGTCCCTATATCATCACTTAGCACACTTAAAGAGAATCTCTATAAAATGTATTGCTTTACAACACCGACATGTAGTGCATACATTTAGTCAACGTCACTAATACGTGGCAAGGAATCCCAATTTACGGCGCTGGGAACTGCTATACATTCTACAACCCTTATGAAATACTTCACTTTAAGGAAAATAACAAAACTTGGAGTTCCAAGTGAATCTCCTCCTCCTCCTCCTCCTCCTCCTCCTCCTCCTCCTCCTCCTCCTCCTCCTCCTCCTCCTCCTCCTCCTCCTCCTCCTCCTCCTCCTCCTCCTCCTCCTCCTCCTCCTCCTCCTCCTCCTCCTCCTCCTCCTCCTCCTCCTCCTCCTCCTCCTCCTCCTCCTCCTCCTCCTCCTCCTCCTCCTCCTCCTCCTCCTCCTCCTCCTCCTCCTCCTCCTCCTCCTCCTCCTCCTCCTCCTCCTCCTCCTCCTCCTCCTCCTCCTCCTCCTCCTCCTCCTCCTCCTCCTCCTCCTCCTCCTCCTCCTCCTCCTCCTCCTCCTCCTCCTCCTCCTCCTCCTCCTCCTCCTCCTCCTCCTCCTCCTCCTCCTCCTCCTCCTCCTCCTCCTCCTCCTCCTCCTCCTCCTCCTCCTCCTCCTCCTCCTCCTCCTCCTCCTCCTCCTCCTCCTCCTCCTCCTCCTCCTCCTCCTCCTCCTCCTCCTCCTCCTCCTCCTCCTCCTCCTCCTCCTCCTCCTCCTCCTCCTCCTCCCCCTCCTCCTCCTCCTCCTCCCCCTCCTCCCCCTCCTCCTCCTCCTCCTCCTCCTCCTCCTCCTCCTCCTCCTCCTCCTCCTTCTTCTTCTTCTTCTCCTTCTCCTTCTTCTTCTCCTTCTCCTTCTCCTTCTCCTTCTCCTTCTTCTTTCTCTAACTCCTTTATGCTGTTAAGCGTGGAGCACAAGCCTCTTCTACCCATTTCTTCCACTTTTCTCGGTCCATTATCATTCTCCTCATTTCTGTCATGGTTTTGCCTCTATCCTTCCCCAACTTCTCAATGTATTCCTGACACAACAAGCGTGGCCTTCCCCTAATTCTTTTACCTTCTGGTCTTGCTTCTAAATATTGTTTGGGTTTTCTTTCTTCTGACATGTGGAGTACATGTCCATACCATTTAAGTTGTCTTTTTTTCTAATATTTCTTTAACGGAGTGTGTACCCAACTGTTCCCTTATTGTTACATTTCTAATCATATCTCTTTTTGTTTTCCCCACAGCTCGTCTTAAATATCTCATTTCCATAGCTGTTATTTGGCTTTCTTGTTTCTGTAGGAGAGTCCAGCTCTCTGCTCCATATAATAGAATTGGTAGTATTATTGTTTTAAATACTATAATTTTTGTATCTTTTGTTATTTCCTTTTTTCCCACAATAGTATTATTAATCTGATAGCAGACCGAATTGGCCTTTCTTATTCTGTTCAAAATTTCCTGCTCTATTTTTCGATTCTTATTTATAATAGTACCCAGGTAATCATAATTGTCGACCTGTTTTAAGATTTCATCATTACATTTAATTTAAACTTCTGCTTCTTTCCTTCCTATATACATGGTTTTACTTTTGGGTATGTTTAATTCTAAACCTTTTCTAATTAATTCTTCTTTCCATTCATTTAGCGCTAATTGTAAATTATTATTACTATTTGTTATCAATATGATGTGATCAGCATATATCAACGAGTGTTCCCAAATTTGTCTTAAATTTCAATATTCTATCATAGTTCTTGCTGTTCTTCTTTTGCAAATTTTCCATATTTCATCCATCAAAATGATAAATAAGAGTGGGCTGAGAATATCTCCTTGCTTAACTCCTCTATTCATCAAAAATGGTTCTGATTCTTGTCCATCTAATCTTATTATCCCTTTTGGTTCTTGATAAACTGATTGTATTGCTTCAATAAAATTCATAAGTACTTTTTTGTTTTTAGAGCTCTCCAAATTTCTTCCCTAGGTATTGAGTCAAACGCTGTTTTCAAATATAAGAATCCTAAATAAATACCCTTTCCTCTATCTATAGCTTTCTCTATTATCATTCTCAATGATAAAATTTCGTCTTGGGTGTTTCTACCCATTCCGAAAGCAGCCTGTTCTTCTTCTAAATCTTGTTCTACTATTTTCCTCAATTGAACTGATATGCTTTCATTGAAAAAAATAATAAAAATATTGTACGAAACGGTACTATTGGAACGCAGGTTTATTTCTCCATGCTTCTCTCTGCACAAAAGTAACGATAAAATCCGTAAAGAATACATTCGGCCACTGAAGACGTTTGTTTGAAATATGTACTGAAAAATTACTATAATTATGAAATTGCCAACAGGTTGCAATGATTTTAGCATCTAAGGCATTGGTACTCATAATATTGTCGCAGCGCCGCGCACAAAACTTCGGTGCAGAGAGATAAGCGCGGCTTGTGTACACAAAGAGCCTGCAGTTAAAGATAGCGCGAGATAAAGGACTTGCCGGCACGGATAAAGTTTCCCGTCTAGAAAATTGTAGTGATATCTTGATTGACAGAGAACACTCGATTTCTTGATTGTTACAGAACAGTCTCGAATTATCAATGAGGTATTTAAGGAAGCGACGACCCGCCAAGAGTCAGTCGTAAACAGGAGAAAACAACTGTACAGATGTTGTAACAGTAGTGCTGTAAACAGGACGCTGTTGTTATGGTCATCGACCTTGGTAGATTGTGATTGTGTATGTGATGTAATACTGCTACTGTGAGTGTATTTCTATGCAAATAAAGAACGATTTGAATTTCTGCACATTAGACTTTTAATTCTACGAACCCACAAAGTCACAATATTCCTATGCTCCTACCCAAACTTTCCCTGTATTACTTCATTGAACGTGAAAAGTTAGTTACGTGTTTCAGCAATATATGGAGGTTGTAATAATTTGGCTATTGTATATAGAACGGGAATAAGTACGAAGTACCATCTTTCGGTCACTTCAATTTACACACTTCTTTCCTCAGGAAATTGGAGACGACAGAAATGTATCGACGTTAACCAACTTTTTTTTTTTTAAATTTACATCCTCCAACGTTAAGTCATATCGGACGATGAATGGAATGGGTGAAATGGTGCTCAAATGAGCCCAGGATCCATAGAGATTAGAGTTATCCGACATTCGTCTTTCAGGATAAGGGAAAACTCCGGAAAAACCTTATCCAGGTAATTCACCCTCACCGAGATTTGATCTGGGGACCTCTTGAATGTGAGGCAGACATTCTAACACCACTCTACCGAGGTAGGCGCTAATGAGCAGCTTCAAATGCAGCTACCTCATTCATTTTTAGGAAAAAGTTGTGTAATCTTTGTGGTTCACAGACTTACAGACTTAATCTTCAGTTGTATCCGTATTTAGAACTAGTCCGAATGATTAAACTTAAATATAGCATAACTAAAATACGTGGAAGTGTTTAATGTGTCTGTTAGCAAACTAAGCTCGAAAAGTCGAACCGCATCGCAACCATTGTTCTTCAACTCTCCAAGGAAATGTTCTTACCATGGTGAGATACCCATACGACCACTAAACCTCTTCATCTGACTCAAGTATGGTGGAGAAACTTCGGATGAGAAGGTTTAATGCACATCCAAGTTATCTCGAAGTGGTACGCCTATAGCGTACTGTCACAGATGACATTGTTGCGTTGCCGCGACGAAAGGGAGTCGAGCGCGTGGGCAGGAGAGCTGGACGCTTGCCAAGAGAAAGAAGGAGACAGAGAGAGAGAGAGAGGTTCCGGAATTTTCTGTCTTTCTCTTGTCACCGCGAATGTTCTTGGAAGGTCTACGGTATTCTAGATACAATGACTGGAAGTACAAATACCGGCAAGTGTTAGAAGCAGGAGTTGCGACATTGGACGTTTGAAGTGTACCGAAGTGATTTCTTTCATTTGTTTATTGCGGCGGAGCACCGAGTTGACCTTGAAGACAGCTGATTGTAAATTTCATGCATTTTTACTGCAATAAAGAGTGTTCTAAATTTCTGCAAACCAGACTTTTGATTCTAGGTAACCCTCGCAGTCGTGTGTCATAGATCCATGGTTAAAGTCTTGGCCGTGGTATTTTATTTCCAAAGTTTAATTGTACCTTGCATCTTAGTACCTACATAAAGCTAGTGTGACAGAATAACCAGGAAACCTCTATGGAATCTCTTGTTGAGAAGGTTTAGTATGCGTACTAAATTAAGCGGCAAGAGCATTGGCGCAGAGTTTCAATAATGCGACTTGGCATTGTATTTTTAAGTCTAATACAATTCCCCATCTTAGTGCCTAAACAAGGTTAGTGTGGAAGAACAATTATTATCAACCGGCGCTATTTTCTTGTGACAGCTAGAAGCTTGCTCTCAAGAAAGTCTAGTCGTCTTCCCTTTAATTAGGAGATACATCGCGACTCCTGAGGGTAATAACCGAGCGGGATGGCTCAAGCGGTTTCGTCTGTGACCCGTATTCGGGAGGCCCAGGTTGTTCGATTCCCATGGCTGCCCTACCTTACCCATGGGTTTTTCGGGGGGTTTCCCGGATCGCTAGGTGAATGCTGTGTAGGTTAATTACTCCCCCGAATTTCCTTACCCTCCATTTCATCTCCATTATCATTTCATATCAACTCCCATCTGGTGGTCTCTTTCAGGGTAGAAGTGTCGGCGGGTGTCTCGGCGGTGCATGGCGTGATGTTATGCTGTGAGACAAACTACTTCCTCCTCCGGTATGTGGGCTGCCGGTCTCCGCTACTCTGCTGGAACCATTTCGTGACCGCCAGCCAGGGACCTTTGAGCCTTGGATGGTCTACCTTGGTACCATTAGGGCTCGGCTGCAGGGCTCGTTGGTGTCCCGCAGTAGGGGAGCGAATTCGTTGTCCTGGCCTGTCAGGGGAAGTCTCTATCCAAGTAAACTGTAGGGACCCTGCCCTACGTACCGAATCCCCTCCGCAAGGCAATATAAATCCCAATCCCTGAAAGTAATAAGCGTGAAGGTGAATCAGCTTTAAAAGTTTGAGACTTGTCTCACAATAAGTATACTTTTATTTTATTTTTTATTATTATAAGTTATTGTTTTGTTTTACTTATTCAGTATTTTTTTTACAAGTAGCACTTAACTCTAGTACTTAATGCAGAAGACGCCACAGGTGCTGGATCTTGATGATACATGAAATCAAATTACTTGGAAAGATTTGGGAACTAAGTACTAAGTCCTGTAAAGTGTCTCAATCAAAGAGAATGCTACTGGCGCGATTTAAACCACAGACCTACCCGTAATTTAACGATTTGTCCGTATCTGTGTTTGAGCAGTTTCTGTATACAAGCATTGTAATCGTTGATAAATAGCAATAAAATCAGAGTTCCATTTGAACCACACACTGCCACAGAGAAACAAATGTTTGTAGCATCTTCACTTTATAGAACACCAGATTATGTATTCAAATTAAAAAAACACACATTTCATTTCTTCCCCCGTCCTTTTTCCGGACTGACTAAACGAGGAAAATATGACGATTTTTTTCACAGCATTATGTATATGGTTGAGTTTACAATAATATGTAATGCTAATGAGTAAATAAAACATATAAATATTACTGTAGTTAGACTGAATACCATAATAATAGGAATAACAAATGAATAAACTCTGTTCGTTACAAAAGTGCATAGATAATTAGTTAATGCAGTCTTTCTTAGCCTATGTAAGCAATATTTAAATCGGAGCCTATTGTCATATGTTTACCTTATATAACATTAAATCACTAACACGGTTGCAGCCATTGCTACATTCCTGAAGCTAAGTAGCGATTCATTCTTCCTCAGTCCAATGTATTTAATTGAACAGCTTTTCCAGCTGCAGTATATATACTTAATTCTCTGTGATGATTCACTATTACTTAAGTTACATTTCAATGGACAGCATTTACAATTTAAGTTAATTGATGGAAATTATTCATTATACAGGCTAAGGTATTGGATTGATAGAGTCGACATGAAAAATTCAATGCCAGAGCCGGGATTTAAACCACAGATATACTGGTTTCCGTCCAGGTGCTCTTACCCATTGAGCTACCATGGCCAATTTGCCGTCATCACATTAAATTCTCCAAATGACTCGTATACTTTCTCTGTAGACCACTAGGGGCTCTCGCATCCGAGATACACCGTTTGTGGCGACTTACTTACTGTTGTAAGTACTTGAGTCCCAGGCTTCATCATTTAACTCATTATTTAAGCTAATTGATGGAAATTATTCATTTCTTCACACTAGCCGTATACCGGCTAAGGTATTGCATTGATAGTCGACAAGAAAAAATCAATACCACGGCCGGGATTTGAACCACGGATCTACTGGTTTCCGTCCAGTCGCTCTTACCCATTGCGCTACCATCGCCAATTTGCGTCATGATATTAAATTATCCAGTTTCTTCAATTATAAAGCCCGGGCCTTAAAGTACTTACAGAATAGTAAGTCGCCATTAAGGTAGTTGTCTCATGTGTTTATGAGAATCCTTAGTGGTTTACAGGGAAAAACACGAGTCAGTGGGAGAATTTAATGTCATGTTGGCACGTTGGCCATAGTACCTCAATGGTTTAGAGCGGCTGGACGGAGACCAGAAGATCCGTGGTTCAAATCCAGGCTATGGCATTAAACTTTTCAGTCTGGCTCTACCCTTTCATAGTGCGTCCTATACACGGTTAGTGTGAAAGAACAATTAATTTTAAACTTCTGTTTTGCACTCTGTCAAAAATAATACTTCTTTTGGATATAACATTGTTATGTATAATACTAGATTAAATTCAAGTTTAGTAAAAGTTAAACATAGGCTTTATTTTTGTCTTGTTAAGGTGAAGACCGTTTTTAGGTGATCTAATGGTATTCAAAGAAAACTTAGCACGATTTTTGGCTTCCTAATAAGCCAAATTTAGCGCACTACTCAGAGGTAAGACGAAAAACTTACACTGTCAGCTCTACCTACAGACGAAATATAAATGTATAGATCACTCTTCAGTTTTAAAAGTGGAACAATTTATTGTAAGTAAATATTGATATATCAAATGCACAGGCATTGTATTTATATCCAGCTTATTACAATAAGAATTCAGAACATCACTTCAGTTTTAATTTACACTTAATATGAGAACACTTGTTTTCAAGAGACAGTCATGGAAACGATCTTTTGCAGTTAGATCAGAAAGGACCAACCGAGATGGCGCCGTAGTGACGTGTGTAACTCGCATTCGGGTGGATGTGGTTTCGATCCCAGCGGCTGACCTCTCTTGACCTGTGTTATTTGGGGTTTCCTCTTTCGCTTTGGTGAATGTTGAAATACTCCTTTCCAACGTTTCTTTTTATTCCAATTTCTTATCATATTTTAGATGTGCTTTCGAACTCCTTGGGTACAGCAATGCTAGGCAGACGTCACGGATGTTTGTGCATTGTAAACGCATTTCAGACACTGGGCGGCGTTATGAGGTTGGTGTCCTTTCGTGGAAGAACGCTTTACGACACCGGACTGGGAGTGTTCGTGGGTGTGGAACGGGTGCTGGTAAGGGGATGAAGAATTCTCTACAGTTGTTACGGACCACCGCGTGGTAACTGTGGCCCGTTTGCAACCCTGTAGCCTCCTACGGAGTAGGTTTAAATGACTTCTTCTTTCAGGAGAATTAGCTGTTATTTGGATATCACAGTAGCCTGGGCCACCTCGGTAGCGTAGATGGTAGCATATCTGCCTCACATTCAAGAGGTCCTGAGTTCGAATATCGGTCAGGGTGAGTTACCAGGATAAGGTAACCGATAAGGAACTTACCGTTGGAAGACGTTAAATTGCAAAAAAGAAAGTAGCCGACATACTTTCATTTGCCTACCCTTTACGTTTTATGTCAGAAGTGAAAAATACGGGTACCACAAATTAGGAAAATGGGTCATTTTTGGCAATATTAGTAGAAAGAGAATAAACATCAAGTCACTTCCTTAATCATGCCCTTATACTCATCAATTTTATAACCAGTCCATCTGAAAAACGGAAGCTGATTTAGTGACATGATGTAGGGAGCTGGAACGTGACTATAAGAAATATGTGGCATTAGTAGCCATCCGAAATGTTAACATTCATGGTATCATAACACCTCCAGTGGCAAAAGTGCAGCCGCTACCGCTTTTATTGCTCTTGAAAGTTTAACATGTCCTGCAGGTTGATAAAACCCTATAACTCAGCTCAGAAACCGTGAGATGGCAATATCTAAACACAATATGTAAACATGACTCAGCAATGAATTTGTCTCTGTCATGAAAATGAAAGAGTTATGACGTGGAAGCAAATAGCTCAGCTTTCTTTTTTGTTCTCTTGGTCAGATCCCAATCAATGCTAATAGATTTCCTTCCTGCGTTCTACGCGCAGGCCCTTTGTTTTTTAGATATTTACAATTAGTAAAATAGTAATCCCAAATGCAAACGAGCGGGATGGCTTAGGTGGTTCCGCCTGTGCCCCGCATTCAGGAGGCTCGGGTTTGATTCCCGTGGCCGTCCTACCTGACCCATGGGTTTTCTCGAGTTTCTCCCGGGTCGCTAGGCGAACGTTGGGTAGGTTGATTACATCCCTCGAATTTCCGGTCTCTCCATTTCATCTCCATTATCATTTCTGATCACATATCATCTCTCATCTGGTGATCTCTTTCAGCGTAGAAGTATCGGCGGTAGTCTCGGCGGTGCATTGCAGGATGATATGCTCTGAGTGAATCATTCCCTCCTCCGGTAGGCCGTTTGCCGGTCCGAACCCAATGCTAGAACTGTCTCCGAACCACAGTACGGGGGAATGTCCGTTGTCGTGGCCTGCCGGGGGAGGTTTCCATCTAACTAAAATGTAGGGATCCTACCCTCTGCAGTGTGGCTCCTTGGGACGGCCGCGCTCTGTGTCCTCTCTCCTCCTCCTTTCTCCCAAGGATGCCCCACTTGTGGGCATAAGGTACAATATTGGTCGGAGTGCCGAATCTCCTCCGCAAAAAAAGAAAAAATAGAAATGGAAGAGAAAGGGGAAAAAATATGCAAATCAACGCTGTACTTTTTATTAGTCAATACCCCTACTTAACACCATATAGTGAACTTTAACCGTTAACATGACACAACTATAAAGAAATTCAGACTAGATGATATTATATGTCAGTGTGATAAAATTGCTCGACGAAGAACCTGTGGGAACGAAGTTATATAGAAGAAACAAAATGCATACTTTGATTTCCAACTTTCTCTTCTATAAATTTACCAGACTTAGAAAGAGTGATTTACTGAGGAATATATGATTAGTTTATAATATAATAACCCATGGCGCGACAGCCCTTAGAGGGCCAAGGCCTACAAACCCGACTGCCGGCCTCACGCCCACTTACGCACGGCCGAGGTGGACGATCATCCAACCGATACGGGGAGGAGATGTGGTCATCATCTCGGCGTCCCCCAGCCGGAATGTTGGTTTTCGTGAGCAAGGCCGCTTATCCAGCGTAAGCTCCTCACTTTCCTCACGATGCTGAGTGGGCACCGGTCTTATATCCGGGACCTAAAATCCCCACCACATGGGTGGGATCGAACCCAGGTTACGCCACGGCGTCCGAAGTCCGGAATGCACCCGGGATTGATCCCATCCCGTATGGTGGGGTTTTTTGCTCCCGGGTATAGGATCGAAGCTCACTCAGCACCATGAGGATCTACGCTAGGTAGTGAACCCCCAACTTTCCTGCTGGAGTTGTCGAGATGCTGATCACATCTCTTCCCCGTATTGTTTGGATGATGGCCCACCTCTGCCTTGCGTATGTAGGCGTGAGGCCGGCAGTTGGGTTGGCAGGCTCAGACTCACTTTGGGCTGTTACACCATGGGTTACGTTACGTTACAGGGCGTCCAAAATTGACCACGAATAGAAAATATACCTACCTGCAAATGTTTATAAGAATAATGTTGCAAGAATTAGCTGAAGTACTGCAAACCATCATCATACTACTTTGGGAATTATAAGATTTTGTGGGAACTACTGTTTTAAAAAGGGGATTGGAACGCCTTCATCTAAATCTCGTTGACTCAAATTACATTCAAGCAGAAGATGGCTCCTGACAGATCAACGAGAATAATTTTCTATTGAAAAATCAAGTGCTGAAATGAAATTATTAGTATTCAAAGCCCGCTTTTACTACATACGGCACCACAGGCAGTGACATTGGTGATACATGAGATGAAAATGGAGCACCGGTGAAAAGAGATGGCGAAGGAAACCGGAGATCCTGGAGGAAACCCTCCCCAGCGCCGTGTTGTCCAGCACAAATCTCATTTTGTGGTCGCCTGGGACCGAATCCGGACCGCCGTGGTGAGAGCCAAACGGTCTAAGCATTTAGCCGCTGCGCAGCCTAATCAAGTGCTGCCCGCCTCGGTAGCGTAGATGGTAGCATGTCTGCCTCACGTTGAAGAGGTCCCGTGTTCGAATCTCTGTTAGGTTGAGTTACCTAGATAAGGTTTTCTCCGGGGTTCTTTCTTATCCTTCAAGATGAATGTCGGGTAACTAAACTCCATGGGCCCTGGACTCATTTGAGCATCATTTTACCTAAATTAATTCACCGTCCGACATGACTTAATGTTGGAGGACATAAATTACAAAAAAAAAAAAAAAAAAAAAAAAAAAAAAACAAGCGCAGATGTTATAAATTTATGTAGAATATTGTCACGAACCCGTTATCTACGCTAGCGCGGCTTGTGTACACAAATAGACGGCAAATAAAAATAGCGGAGCTAAAGGACTTGCCGGCGCAGATTAAGTTACGCTTCTGGAAGGTTCGGATTTCGGCATTCAATGTGTTATTATTCCAGAAATATCTAGTGATTGTACGGGACAGTCGGCTTCTTGTTTGTCCCAGAAATCTTTCGAATTTATGAATGAGTTATATAAGAGATTGTGACACGCCAGCGGAAAGTTGTAAAACGAGAGTGAGTCGCGGGTCGTAAGCAGAAAACAGCTGTAGAGTGTTGTAACGAGAGCTGGTGCCGTAAAGCGAGGTAATCAGAACGTTTGCTTTTGTCATCGACCTTGGAAGATTGTGTTGTATATGTGACGTAATGTTGTTACGTGAGATTTGAGCAGTGTATTTCTACGGAAATAAAGAACATTCAGAATTTCGGCAAATTTGACTTTTAATTCTACGAAGCCACGAAGTCAATTATTGCACTACAAACATTCATTTGTAAGAAGGAATTCTTGCGAGGAGACAAAACTTTATTTTAAACAAAAGGCATTTCTGCTGGCTTTATATTTGTCAGAAAATTAAACATTCGTCATCAGGATAAATTTGCCGAATTCCAATAAAACAACAATCAGGTAACGATACATCCGGTCGTTGTTCATCACAGGTGGGATGAAGACAGAGAAAAATGTGACTCGTTTGTGACAAAGATAATCTACGATTGCCTGAAACGTGACATATTGCTATCTACCCGTTTCAAAACAACTAATTCTTTTTATTCTTCAAGCTACAGGCTCTTAGTCTGTTACGGTTCTTTATTTGTTGTATCTGTTTTCGTGCTGGTCGGCCAATATTTCGTTTTCCAATGCAGCAATTATTTTCGGAGTTCCATCTTGACTCATGCCTTATACGTGTTTCCCCACTTTAATTTATATTGATCTACAGTTCCTAACAGATTGCTAAGTCTTGGGTCATTTCTTATTTCATCGTTTCTGATACAATCTCGCCAGGATACTCCCGTTACATTTCTGCTTCCTGCAGTTAGCTTCCATCTTTCTCCATGTGTCACTCGCATACAAGCCTGCTGACATTAACATAGTTCAATGTGTATATCTTTCCTTGTCTTACTATGGAATGTTATTTTGATGGTTCCGTATATGTTACTGAATTTAGCAATTTTAGGATTAATATATTTTTCATGTGTGAGAGATAAATGATAGCCAAGAAATCTAAGTCCATGAATGTGCCATCACTTGTTTCCATTCTTTTGAGATGCTCCAATTCATGACGTTTCGTTTCAGGATAAACATTTCTTAGCGTCACCACTAGATGTGATGTAGGCCGACGGCGCCCCACACAAGATGTGGCGGTGCTATGGACCATGGACGTCTTCACCAGTGGGTAACTTACGAGGACTGGAACGGAATTGGTTTGGGGTAGCTCAAGGGACTACTTTCTAAGGACAGCTGGGAATATAGTAAAGGATTTACCCTTATAAGTGAATTATAGCTCTAATACGAAGAAGGTTTCACCTACATAAATAAATTTACTAATCTAGTAACAATGAGTGAAGAGCAAAGTTTAGTAATCAGTGAATGAGTGATGGCTTCACCTTTGTGGAGATTCCTGGCTCTTAAATCCCATATTGGATTATAGGAAAAGTGAATTTAAAGAGCAGTGTGTCATAGGTTTCTCTTAACATGTCTGTAGGTATCTTCGGTAAGTCAACATTTGGGGACTTCAAATACCAAAGTACTAGCTGACAAGGTGACTGAGTAAAGCCCTTGACAATTCACATCAGCTAAGCAGATTCTACGTTTTTGTAACATGAGTTTCTGAGAAATGACTTCACATACACTGACAGGAAATCACATGTTTGGACTCTAATAGTTTATCTTTCGAATATTTAAATGTTATACATTTGCAGTTGTCATAAACCGACAAAAATATTATCGTCACAATATCTTTCAGGATGTTGTACTTTTGTAATAGCACTCTTAATAGCGTAGCTTCCTCACTAAATAAATAATATCATACGAACAAGTAATTTACCATTGTTCTTTTTTAAAAGTTTTCATTCGTGATGCAACTGTAATTTTAATTACCCAATTCGCCTAATCAAGATAAACATTAAGAAAATGTAGACGACGAACCACAGGCCTGTTCCGCGTCGTCGTGTAGTGGGATAGAGCGCTATGCTTTAGTTCTCTGCGGCCGGAACGTGCCCGGAATCGATCCCACCCCTGTGGGTTACGGATTTTAAATCTCGGTTATAGGACCGGCGCCCACTCAGCATCGTGGGGAATTTGAGGAGCTGCTCTAAGTAGCGAGCCCTGATTTAGAAAGCCAACTTCCCAGCTGGGGTGCCGAGATGCTGGACATTTCTCCTCTTTGTATCGGTTGGATGATCGCCCACCTGTAATGCGTATGTAGGCGTGAGGCCGGCAGTAGGTTTGGCGGGCTCAAACCCCCTTAGGGCTATGACGCTATGGAATTACGAACTAGAGACCTGTCTTCGTCCCATGATTACTGCCTCTATATTAATTTCCTTCTTTGGATTTATAGCAAAATAGTGGAGCTTCTTATGTAACAATACAACATCATTTAAATATTTTAGGGATACTTCTTAATTTATTTGATAAGGACACTTAATGCTTTGAAGAATCCAGATAATACATGGAATTATTTATTATACTCTGAATTTACACACAATTTTATTTACTAATAAAAATTTTATTGACTCTTATTCTCCTTTTACAAATTATTGACAATTCCTCCATGTCAATTGTTTCCATAAGGGTTTGTAATCATTTGATTATTATTCATACCCTTCCTTTGACAGGCTATTCCTTCTCCAGTTAGTACATTTACTTCGATATATGGATAATATTTACCTCTGTCCATTCTTATATGATTTTCTTCTAAGTTCAACATTGGTTAGGAGGTATAAACGTTTAGATCGCCACTGGAAAGATTTTCTGAGCAGCTTGCTTGACAAAAACGCCCAAACGGAACCCCGATCACATGCTTCCTGCTTCCCGTGCATAAAATAAGCTACTTCTTTGTTTCTTTTGTATAAATTCTAATGGAATACTCAGTATATTTGATTGTACTTAATCTACCGAACCCTAACATATTGTAACGGGAGCGCTGGAACACCCTGTGAAGCAGCTGAAAGCGGGAGACAGGGAAGGTTCGGTTAGCCACGCCCTCGCCTCGTTTGTCTTATAGTGGTGACAGGGACGACTGGGGAAAGAAGCATAATTGTGCGGTCTGTTTCTCCTTCACCTGTGTTCCAGAAATTACGGGATCGTTCATCATCTGGAAACGTCGAGAAAACGGCGAGATGCCTATAAAGAGGGCTACAGACGGACAGAGTTGAGTTGGTTTTGGTTTAGTCAGTCAGTGAGTTGGTTTTGTCAGTGAGTGAGGAGACAGTCGCAGTTCTTGGTGTAAGAGTTAGTCAGTGACGTGTTAATGAACGAAAGGATTGTGCAACGGAAGACTGTACGTAACTTTGAATGTGTACCGGAGCTTACGTAACCGCGAGTACAGTGAAATTGTAACGGACGGACTGGTGAATTGTAACTGTGTGCAGCAAGTAATTCTGTGTAATTGGCAAGTGTTAAACTGTAAGTCGGTGGAAATAAAGAACATTGTTGAGTGGTGTAATTGGACTTTTCATTTCACGAACCCGACGAAGTCACAATATATAATGCAATTATATTACTTGTTTGAAAGAATTTAAATTTAAAAGAATCCAAAACCCTTTACTAAAAGGAAGAAATACATTACATGCTAGGATGCGTTAAAGATGTAAACTTTACATAAAATTTACACAATTTATTGCTCCCTTTTTGAGTTTGTTTTTTGTGGTTATTCTCCTTAAATTTAACATTATGTTGCTAATATAATGTTGAAATATACTTTGTCCACTATTTAGGTTTATACCTCGTTACCTTTTTTCTGTAGGTATCTTCTCTACTTTATTTCATACTTCGTTTAACTATTTTAATCTTAAATTTTCTAAGTGTTGATTTCCTTTCTCTATTCATGCTTCTGATATCAAGTTAAGAAACTTCCTAACTTTTAGCTGTATTACAAAACCTTTCCCTTTCTCTAGCACTAACCCCATTCTAACCTGATTGTTGGTCCTTCGAATTAGTTCGCTCCCCTAGTCTATTTTTAGGTATAGACAAACCATTAATCTTTTTTTCATTAGACGTGTTTATAATTTCTTACTTTTCAATGCCCTCCACACTTGTTATAATTTCTTTCCAGGAAAACTTAGTTTTATTTTTCCTTCTACCTCTAAAAATGTCCAGGAATTAAATAAACCTTTATTTCAATTAACAGGTTTAAAGCTTACAGAGCTAAAAGTACTCTAGAAATATTAGGGACATATCACAAATTTGAACAACTGTAGCTATTAAACTGTGATGATTTGAATTTGAACACTCTGCATAAGGTAATGCAGGATTGTCTTCCAATACAATAAGGTTTCGTTTCGTTTTGATAAGTGCAAGTCATATTTCGTTTCAATTTTAGACCTCTGAAGCCCTATTTATGTGGAAGAACACACTCGTAAGTTCATAATGACATTTTCTCGATATTTTCCTTACCTATTGAGCTTAAATCTGGACGTATCATCAAGAAAGCAGAGTCCAGTGAATATTCTTGGCAGTTATATGAATCGCCAACACCAACCCTATTTTAAAAGGGACATTAAGAGCTACAAGCGTTTTATGTAGGTGTTTATAGCAGTCACGTGACGAGGTACCTCTTAAGAAATGCTTCATTCCCATTTTATATCCTATACTACCTGAATTTTACTGCCAGTAAAATGTTGTTGACCTACCATGTGCGCATATATTCCAGCCAAACACGGATCACTTTATGGAGTCCAATGAACAAACTAACACAGTGAATAAAATAGGAACTAAATTTTATGGTCCAGAAATATTTTAGGTCATCTGATTCTTATTCCAGTACTGGGCTAGAAGTTGTTAAATCCTGCTGTATACCTCCTTCGTTAAGAAATGTTTAAGAGTGTAGCAAGCAATAGAGTTCCAAAAGTAAAACACGTTTGTAACATTCAGTTTTCATGATGACTAGTTATAAGTCCTTTATGTGTAACAGAATGCCTCAAATAATATATGTATTACATAGCAAAGTTTGGCGTATTTTCTAATGCTTCAATGTATTATAACGGAATAATATGTAATTTCCACACTCTGCCTTGCCTCCTTTTTATGTATTGGACAGATTATTCCCACATTCCAGTCATTAGGCATTTCTTCCTTTGTCCATATTTCTTTAATTAGATCGCAAGCAGTCCTATCCAGCTCTTCTCCTCCATATTTCAGTAATTCCGGCTCTATTCCGTCTTCTCCTGCAGCTTTATTTTTCTTTAATGCTTTGATTGTCTTCCTGATTTCTACTATATCAGGCTGTTCTATTTCCTCATCCTGTTCCTGTTTTTCCCTTTCCTCGTTCCTCGTTCTCTCTTCACTAACAATTTCTTCATTTCTGGTGAGTAACTCGTAGAAATTCTTTTGCCACCTTTCCAGCATTTTGTTTATTTCCCCGATAAGGTTGCCATCCTTATCCTTAAGGAAATCTGCTCTTGGTTGGACTCCTCTTTTAAGATTTCTTGTTCTCTCATAGAACCTCTTTACCTCATTTCTATCTTCCATTTCATCCAATTCATCAATTCAAATGCAATCCTCAGGTAACGCTTAAATCAGGATTGCTTGAGACATTTTCAGAAAGGAGCCTAGCACTAAAAAGGGAACTGTATGGACAAAATGAAACAATGCTCTGGAACTACAAGCGAGTCATTCATGAACTGCTCGCTGACTGATGGTCTATGCGTATATCATTATTCTGAAGATTCGTAGACTCTTGCCGATTACTGTTGTACTTCAAGTAGATTATGCTCTATGTAGTGTCCAGGATACTGAGAAGAATTTATGGCCCAATTAAGGAGAAAGGGGAATGGCGAATCAGATATAACGATGAATTATATAAAATATATAAAGACCCCAATATTGTAAAATCAATTAAATAGCAAGGTTAAGATGAGCAGGGCATGTCCAAAGACATAATTAGGAGAGTATTGGAGTGTAAACTGTATGGTGCAAGGAGAGTAGGGAGACCAAAATTGAGATGAATGGTTGGAGTATTGGAGGATGTGAAAAGGCTGGAAATAAAAATTGGTGGATGGTAGCCAGAAGAAGGGATGTCTGGAGGAGGATCCTGAGGGAAGCCGAGGCCCACTCTGGGCTGTAGAGCTAGAAATAATGTAGTCTCCAGGAAAACCATGAATCTGCTGAAAGATCGCAACCTGCAGGTGAAGAATTACTTTGACGATGACTAGTGAACTGCGGGTAATTCATGGCTTTGCTGATGACTTCTAGCCTGCAGAAGAGTTATTGCCTTGCTACTGATGACTCGTGTTGTGCAAGAAGCTCATGGTTTTGCAGGTGAATAGCGAACTGCAGGCTATTCGTGATAGAATGGGTCACTTGTGGAGTACACGAGGATCTGTTGAATCGTGGCTTGCAGATGATGTTTCTGGTGATGACTTGAGATCTGCATACTCCTGTTGACTGAGTCCATGTACTAAGGCGTGTCATTGCAATATATCACTTGTGGCAGTTCTGAGCCATTTTATTCTTCTGAAGCGGATTTTTACTAGTTTATTCAAATACACACTTTCAATACAGATATAATAAAACGCATTGCAAGCAACACGCATTTTAGTATTCTTCTAATGCAGACCCCTTCCAGGTAGTAAGACATATTAAAGAAGGAACTTAATAAATATTTGACATTTCAGGAATCTCAAAGCATATCTATGGAATGAAATGGGAAATTTTTGTGTAGTAAGAATAAAAGGTTTTTTGAATTTGTTCATTTCTGAAGGTGAGCTGAATTTTATATGACTAAAAGTTCGCAAGAAATACACGGAAAAATGAAAGCGGGGTAATTTAAGAACCTTTATCAAAATGTAATATAAGGGCTTTAAAACCACAGCCAGTAATCAAAAAATAAAAAGCTGAAACAAACACCTTATGAGTTTTAAGTATAGTTGCATTCTCAAGGTTTGATTCAAAGAAAAGAAATTTTGTGTGCTAAGCTTGCATACACGATGACAAATTATTCAACATTGACTTCTTGATATATACCCAATAGTATGAAAACTACAAACAATATACTTTGTAATACTGAATTTCATACATGAATACAAATATCTGGAGCAGCTATTATGAAAACTTATGGAAAAAAACGGAAACTTTACTGGGGATCTCTATTACATTAAATGTTGTAATAGGAGCCTAACACTTTTGGGCTAAAATTTTGTAGCAAACATTCTGAAAACTAAAACGAAAATGCAAAATGGAATTTATTCAGCTTGCTCTTCCATATCATTAATTTTTCACCTTTTATGCAACCGTTTGCGTGAATATACAAATACAGTTCAGTTTTTGTTCTGTTTACTTCAAGAAATAAATGAAACGAACGTTTTACATTGTGTTAACATACCATGAAGCTCTTAGTGCAGTAAACTTCTTTCTTCTGATGTAGTATAATGTAAGGGCTTATGCACCTTGATTATTTATTATTACACTCTTGTAGTTAAACTTTTAATACCATCGGTTAAATAGCGCAATGAATTACACGTAGTAACCTCTGGTTTGTTTCGAAAAGGAATAGAAGGTCATCAGCTTTCCTTTAGAGGTACGTGTTTAGGCTATGCTGAAGTATTTAACGCTTTAAATGATTACTTTATACTTATTATTACTACTATTAGCATTATCTCAACCTTCTAGAAGAAGTAAAATTAAAATCTGCAATAGCAGCAGTAACTCTGCCTCATTTTGTATGGAATAACTGGGAAATTTCTTGGCGTGCTTCAAAGTTCTGACAAGTTATTGCACGAGAACGCTGATTTGTAATCAATGATCATGATGCACTGGATATCATAAAGGAAACCTTGTAGGTTTTCGTTTTGGATGTCTTTCATCCTTAAGAACTATTTTCAGACTGCTTGAATTACAACGCACAAAATTCCAGCGTAAAGTTCTCCATTTACATTAGTGTGATTAATTTCATAGATCTTTTAAGTAATATAATTAACATGTAATTATTTGGCAGGGAAAAGGAGCACCCTCTAGATGAACCATATATAGGTATAACCTTTTAACACGTTGGAATGTTAACCTGGAAGAATTTATTCTGTATAACCCTCTTCCGGATCCATCTACTTGTTTGTAACGCATCTATCCCCAACAACAATCCAAAGAGAATATGAGAGAGGTTTTAAAATATGCTCCCCGCGTGGGTCCAGATAGAAGCCATTATTTTGAATATGAGATATGCATAATACCACTGGAAAAGAACATGCCCATTATAAATAATGAAACCTTTTATAAGTTGTTGCATTTTCGTGCGTCATAATTCTTCCAATGAATGTGAGAAAATTAATAGCAAACATTTCCAATTAAATGTTGTATGCAAATCACAAGAAACCGGAATGCCAGCATCTCTTACAGTTTTCCATAGCTCAATAGAAAGGTCAGATATGGAGAGATAGTGCGTGGGGGCCTTATTGGTTTTTATGATTTATGAACACGAAACCTATGAAACAAAAGCATTTATTAATAGTTAAAACGCGGATGAGCTGAAGGGATATATATGTAAAGAGTAAAGAATAGAATCCCGTGGGCCATGCACTAAAATGCTCTTCTAAAATTAGGGGTGTTCGTCACGAACTATACTACTGTAAAAGGGACGCATTCATTCTTTGAGCATCATTTAAAACGCTTCATGAAATTTCACCAAAGTGAAAAACCTGAATAATCATCATCACTTTCAGGGTATTTCACTGATTTAGTTTAAATACCGGCTTATATTAGTTAAGCTCTTAGAAATAACATTAGAGTTCCCTGCATTACACAAATTCACTTCATTAGGTAATGAAACCTATGTTAACGAACCGTGTCCCTTAAAACGTAGTTATTCTTAGCCACATTCTTTTATAAGATTATCAAAAAAGTTGCAACCTTATTGGCTATTGATCACACACGATGCACACGGAAAAAGATGGAATCTTGGACTACTTCGCAAGATATTAACATAACGTGATATCGATACAACTGAAGACTACAGCTGTAGCTTTCCATTTTGTTGTGCAAATATTTTTAAGACATTAACGTCACATTAACGTTTATATATAAACGTTATAGAAAGGTTAATATATATTAACCTTTCAAATACGAATTTCATTTTTGACTTAAGGAAATGATCGTAAATAGCAGAAATGTGTGTCCCCCTATATAGAAGAACGCAAATCCTTCCTCTAAGTTCTATTAATTTAGCCTGAAATGAAGCCTGGTTTCATGTTTGCTTTTATGGTTTTAGGGAAACAAAACTTACACAGTTATAGGTACTGTGACTTTGTGGGTTCGTGAAATTAAATGTCCAATTGCACAAACTCAAAATGATCTTTATTTCCACCGAATTACAGTTGAAACACTTGGCGATTACATAGAATTACGTAGCGCACACAATTACAATCCAGCAGTTCGTCTGCAACAGGTCCACTCCACACTCACAATTACGTACAACTCCTCTGATACACGTACGCAGTCTTCCAGTCCGTTCGCTAGCACTGCGCTCTTCACGGCTGCTCGCCAAGAACTGAACTGACTCGTCCACTGCAGCCCTTATAGAGGAAGATTGCTGTTTCTGTAAGCTTCGCGGCTCGGAACATCATCCCGACTGTTCCAGACGTCAAGGGGGAGGGGAAAGAGACGGTACAGTGCCTAGTGACACTTTCCTAACCATCCCCTATGTTAGCGCTACAAGATAAATAGGTGTGCGTGGCCAGAATACCTCCTTTCCACTACCTAGCTCCAGTTGGTCGAGCCTTCCGATAATTGGGTGACAGTACGTAAGCATGGAATGACCTCAACTTAACAAAAAGGTGTTCAGCCGGCACATATCTTTGACGGATCTAGAGATACAGAATTTGTGATGAAGAAACAAGCGTTTCTGAGTATTTTAGGACGTAACTCAGTGGCACACATTATCGCATAAGGTTTCAAGCACCAGATTTGCAAGTTCTGGAATAAATTATTTTATCAGTAGATCAGAGCAACACGTTAGATTTTTCTCTCCGAAGAGTTTGACTGCTGGAAGTAATCATTTCTTCCACACTAGCTTTGTGTAGGCTAAGGTTTGAGTGAGTACAGCCAGACTGAAAAATTCAATGTCATAACCGGGATTTGAACCACGGATCTCCCGCTCTCCGTGCGGTTGCTCTAAACTACTGAGCTACTATGGCCAACATGTCGACATGGCATTAAATTCTTAACTGACTCGTATGTTTCCCGGTAGACCACTAGGGGTTCTCATATGCTATGAGACACGCACCTTTTTTGTCGACTTATCATGGTGTACTTAAGTCCCAGGCTTCATAGTTAAACCACTATGTTTTTAGGTAAATTGATGGATTGGTTGTGCTTCACTTGTTCAAAAGTAACAATACAATAGATATAAAATTTGAACTTGCTAAAGTTTTATAGTTCACTGTATTATATTAATATATATGCATTGTTTTATGCATTTAAAGTAAAGATAAAACCATATATTTGTTCCCTTTCATTAGTTTAAACAATCATAAAATAGGTATCTTCCAAAAATCTGTATGCAAAGAGCAGTGAATATATATAAGTATAGGTTCTACGTCGTAAGGAAACACCTCAAGTATTGTAAGCACATAGATTTATCATGGCTACCATTGGCCCATGAGGAAGAGATCAAGTGAGGGAATCACAAGGAACTACAGGCCACAGCGGTGCGCGGTGGTCCTAACGGTTCCAGGGTTGAATGTCTGTCTCTCTACTGGAACTAACATTATATAAATAAACGACTCGTCAACCAACCAGCTCTTATTGTGGACGAGGCGTACTGTTTCGTTTCTGCAAGCATCTTTCCAGCACCATCATGCACCTCAAAACCAAGAAGTACATCTGAGAGAGTAGGAAACACAAAGAAAGGAAAATTGTGGAAAGAAGTTGTGGTCGACGGGAAGCGAACACTGGATCTTCCGAATGTAAGCCTCATACATTAGCCGATCCCTCTCACTGGGGTAACACCTGTATATATATGCCACTTCAGTTCGTTCGGAAAAGTTTAGTTCTGAAATTGTGTTGCACTCGGCGGGGCAGTGATTGTCGATACCCATAGGATACTGAGTAGGAACTTCTGGGTGACAAATAGGTTTGTGAGACGCCTCAATGCTTCCCGACATTAATCTGGCGGCCCTACCAACGCCTCTGGCGGTCTTCACCTTGTAGGTTCACGTGCTTAAATTCCGTGTGAAATCCAGTCCCTATTCAGTCAGGACGGGGGATTTTCATACTCAAGCTAGTGCCCTAAGGGAAAGCATCACGAGAGTAATATCTCACGGTTGGCGTCTCTCCCTGTTTGAAGAGGGTAAGCTTTGGCTTTGGATAGGCCATCACCCTGAATTCCTTCTTCACCTAATCCGTTCTTCCTGGGATCGCTAAACACAAAAATCTGAGTTCAGTAGCGTTTCCAGGTCATAGGCATAGCCACAGTATAATCTTCACGTTCAATGTGAAAGAAAGCAATGGTATAATTTAGTAATTAAAGATTTCTATGACCATATAATTTGCCCAATGTTGTATGTCTCACATTATTAAATTACAAAGATATCTGGCATGTGTAGATAACTTACTTTGTTTTCGATTTTATTAACGTAAGTTTTTTTTATTCTGATGCCGTAATGTGTTGTGTACTACAGTGAATAAAAATAATTAAGAGCACATGGCTGGTGGGTAAAATTGGATAAAAATAACGTTATGATACCTTAGAAGATTTGATTCACTGGAACACTCGAAGAAATATTAAAAAAGCAACACTATATTGATAGGTAATAAAAATAGTAAAAAAATTAAAACTTCTGAATCTTTTTCTTCCATGGCATCAGTTGCTTATAGGTTTCTGAATATATATATAAGCCATACCAGCAACGTGAAAATAAGGGAATTATTTTCCTGTAACTCCTTCATAGCTCGAACATGCTGGCTGTACCCAACAGTTACATGCTTCCCTTTGAGGGAACATTTTAGTACTCAGGGTTCCATGTTTCTTTTTTCTTTCCGAAGTATGCGTGTGATCAGCATATGTAATGTTCTAAAAGTTAATTTATCAATGCTGAAGGTAAAATAAATGATAATACATCAATTCTCCCTATCTGAGAATAGGGAGAGAGCCCCTTCACAACAGAGGCTCAGTTATTCGGCCCAGCGTACCTCTAGTTACGTCAGCATAAAACATGTGTAAGGTTTCGCAGCTCTTGCAACACAGCAGTTGAAAGGGTCTGATTCCCTTCCTTAGCGGAGAGGTGAAGGAACAGCAGGAGGCTATAGGCCGCAAGTCGGTCGGCCACACAGACGTGCACAGGTCCCTAACGAATTCTAGATTGATGGAACAGGTGATACCATCTGGCTGCTCAGACATAGCTTCACTCCAGAGGAACCATAGAGACCTCAGCCCACCATAAGCACTCAAGAGTAGGCTGTTATCTGGCAGGGCGAGAAGAACTAACTAACCAGTATCCTTAGCTTCCAGTGAAGGCCGCGTCATCTTGGTCCTACATGTCATCTTGCAAGTATGACCAAGATGATGCGGGCTTCACTGGAAGCTAAGGATACGCATCAAGACACAGGCGGTGGAAACCTATGCATCCATCTGCCACATTGTCCGACACTGCACAGCCTCTAGAGTTAATTAAATTGTTGCGTCCAGTATTCAGAAGTCTAAGTTGTTTGGAAAAGAGGCAAATACTCACGATATGGTAGCTCAAAGTTGACTTAATGTTGCAATTAGGATTCAGCAGGCTGGAGGTTTGGAAAGCTGACGAATACTGAAAGCTTAGCATCCAGAAATTTACTTGATGCTTGGAAGGTTGGAGTCAAACTGAAAAATTCAATGCCATCGCCGGTTTTTGAACCCGAGGTTATCTGGTCTCTGCGTGGTTTCTCTTACCACTGAGCTATTATGAGAACGTACCTGCACGACATAAAATTCTCCAAATGACTCGTATTATTTCCGGAAAAGCACTAGGAATTACCACATATACACGAGGAAATTACCTTAATGGCCCGGACTTCATAGCTTAGACCTCTATTAGACTCATTGATGTAGATTAATTGTTCGTCCACATTAGCTGTATGCATGACAAGATTTGGAAGGGTACAGTCATGCCATAGTCGGGATTAGTACCCAGATATTTGCATATTTTAACAATTGCAACTTCTGCATCGTGTGGAAAACCTGAATAATTAAAACATAAAATAAGATTAACATAGAAATTAATTGTTCTCTCACACTAGCCATGTGTAGGATGCACTATGAAAGAGTAGAACCAGACTGAAAAATTCAATGCCATAGCCGGAATTTGAACAACGGATCTTCTGGTTTCCGTCCAGCCACTCTAACCATTTGAGCTACTATGGCCGACATGGCGACATGACATTAAATTCTCCAACTGGCTCGTGTTTCTCCCGGTAAACCACTTAGGAGTTCTCATAAACACATGAGAAAACTACCTTAATGGTAACTTACTATGCTGTAAGTACTTAAGGCCCGGGCTTTATAGTTCGGACCACTATTAGGTACAATTAATGGAAATTAATTGTTCTTTCACACTAGCCGTGTGTAGGACGCACTAAGATAGGGTAGAGTCAGACTGAAAAATTCACCGGGAGAAACCTGGAGAAACACGAGCCAGTTGGAGAATTTAATGTCATGTCGGCATGTCGGCCATAGTAGCTCAAATGGTTAGAGCGGCTGGACGGAAACCTGAAGATCCGTGGTTCAAATCCCGGCTATGGCATTGAATATTTCATTCTGGCCCTACCCTTTCATAGTGCATCCTACACACGGCTAGTGTGAAAGAACAATTCATTTCCACTAATTGTACCTAATAGTGGTCCGAACTATAAAGCCTGGGCCTTAAGTACTTACAGCATGGTAAGTTGCCATTTAGGTAGTTTTCTCATGTGTTTATGAGAACTCCTAAGTGGTTTATCGGGAGAAACACGAGCCAGTTGGAGAATTTAATGTCATGTCTGCATGTTAGCCATAGTAGCTCAAATGGTTAGAGCGGCTGGACAGAAATCAGAAGATCCGTGGTTCAAATCCCGGCTATGGCATTGAATTTTTCAGTCTGGCTCTACCCTTTCACAAGATTAATATATTTGATTTATGAGCACTATTAAATATATCTGCTTGAAGTAGAGCAGGTAGTTGAGATCAATGTTATAGAAAATGGCCAAAAAGAAACCAGTAAGGAGCTATTAGGAAAAAGACCTGTACTTCAGGAGTTTCACAATTATCCGTTCTAAGCCCCCAGCTCCTCTTATTGTATATAAATGCTCTGTCATTGTGTCTTCAGAACAATTTGTATGCTAGAATCATCCATTTCCACATGATTCAAGTACCTTCATTGCAGCAAAGGATGGTGACAGTCTTAAAGAAACTGTAAGACCAGCTGCAGTAAAAGTATTAAACTGGTTTAAAGCCATTAGTTTGCTTGTAAATGAATAAACAGTAATATACAGTTTCCAACGTAAGGGTTGTAGAAAAGTTGGAAGTTCTTAATTCAGCATTGGTCCCGCATTGATAAATTTTGGAGATGGAAGTACATTCCTGGGTTTATGGGTAGACAAAAATTTAAGCTGGGACAAACATACTGAAGAGTTAGCAGAGAAGTTGAGGCGAACTTGTCTTGTTCTACATCAGCTGAGGCCTCAAGTAACGCTTACGGTGCTCAGAACTAGTTACACTCCTTATTTTCATTCATTACTATCATATGGACTAACATTTAGGGGCAATTGGTACAAAAAGTAAGATAATATTTAATCTACAAAATAAGACATTAAGAAATTACTACAGCAATTTAAGCAATTTGATACTACCAAATTTATACGTGAAACAATGATCAATTTATATAAAAACAAATAATATAATTATTTGCCACAAATGCTGAACCATATACCCATAACTCACAGAGATTATAATAATAACCCATGGCTCGACAGCCCTTAGAGGGCCAAGGCCTACCAACCCGACTGCCGGCCTCACGCCCACTTACGCACGGCAGAGGTGGACGATCCTCCAACCGATACGGGGAGGAGATGTGTTCAGCACCTCGGCATACCCCAGCCGGAATGTTGGTTTTCGTGACCAGGGCCGCTTACCTAGCGTAAGCTCCTCACTTTCCTCACGATGTTGAGTGGGCACCGGTCCTATACCCGGGACCTAAAATCCCCACCACATGGGTGGGATGGAACCCGGGCCGCTTTCTGTGGCGAGGGACCAAGGCATGCTGCTTTAGCCCGCTACGCCACGGCGCAGGACATAAACAGAGATTACACATCTATATATTCATAAAACTAAGCTGTTTATGATTTCTGCCAAATACGAGGTGTGTCCGTAAAATAAGGTCTCCAATTTTATTTAATATAGAAAACATGTTTATTGTTAATGAATGTTACACTGATGGAAAGGCGGAACTTACAGCTATTTTTCAACTTAATTACCATTGCGATCAATGCACTTTTGCATGCGCAGTGGCAGTTTTTGTATACTCTTGTCATAGCACTCTCCCGCCAAGTTGCGCAGGTAGCGCTCAACCTCGTTTTTCTAATCATCGTCGGTCTGGAAATGTGTTCCACCCAGGTGTGACTTCAACTCAGGAAACAGATGATAATCACCAGGTGATAAGTCTAAACTGTAGGGGGAATGGGTGAGAATGTTCCATCCGAACTTGGCTAGGAGGTCAGCCGTTGCATGTGCAGTATGCGATAATGCAAATGTTTGGTCAAAATCTTGTCAATCGTAGTCTTACTGACTTCAGGGATAAGTTCGCACAGCTCGCGAATTGTCACATGCCGATCTTTAAGCATTTCTTGCTCCACTTTTGCAATTGTTTCGGCTGAAACCGAAGGCCGACAAGACCGCTGTTCGTCACGGACGTCTGTACGTCCGTCTTTGAACTCTCTGATGCACATTCGCACGTTTTTGACGTCCATACCCTGTGGCCCATAAATTCGCATAACTTAATTTCAGTGGGGGTAGTGCCCTTGGCGCTCAAAAAATGGATCACTGCACGTAACTCGCACTTGGCGGTGAGAAGTGATAGGAAGGTCCATTGCAAACGGCTGCCCAGCCAAGACTAATGGTTGCAACGGGTTCGTTGTGGTGGAGATTTGAAGCGGTGAAACCAAGCTACAGGACAGTGTTGCAGGATCTCACGTAATAGCGTTCCTCACAGCTTCAGCTCCTTGGAGGCCTTATTTTACGGACACGCCTCGTATATTGGTTTAAATTATACAATGCCAAGTCAGTTAGGAGGTGCGTTTAAGTTATAACGCCACCTATTTTTGCAGGACTGGGATCAGATAGGAACTTCTGTTCTTTTTTTAAATACTCGTGGACTCCTTGTGAATGCATGACAGAGATGGTAGCACTGTACAGTGCACGGAACTCTAGTGGCCGCGAAGAGAGTTGGGACTGTTTTTGATACTTAAAATGGCGACGTTTTCATTGCAAGAACTACGTGTAATCATTCATGTTCTCCATTTTCGTGGCGTGACACCTATTGAAATTCTTCGCCAGTTGAGTGAGGCATGTGGTGATGGCACCATGGATGTGTCTAATGTGCGTTCTTGGGTACGACATTTCAATGAAAGCAGAACATCTTGCGACAACAAACCAAGACAGTCACGGCCTCACACCAGCCAGTCTGACGATTATTACAGATAAGCTGACAAAAGATATCCACTCTACGTTCAGCCTGTTGAGGTGTCAGTTCATGTGGTACAGATCTACAGCTTCTGTATGATTTTCCAAATGTCTTAATGTTGCGATGTATGGTATCCTTTAATGCACCAAGTTCTTTTGAAAGCCTTGGGTATTTTTTTGCCGATTTTATTGCAGAACTTGATGTGTATCCTCAATATCCCATACCTTACGTCTTCCAGAATATGGTAAATCTTCAGCGTTTTCAGTATTTTTTCCTCTCTCACCATTAGGGTATATCACCTCAAATTGGATTTGAAATTCCCTTTGGTTTGTCAGTAAAACTGCATGTCAGTTGAAGTTGCTGACATATTGCCCTGGTATTTAAAAGTAGCCAGATGGCGACTGGAATATCAGTGGTTCAGATCCTACCACATAGAATTTCAGCTTTCCAATGTTGTTCTATACATGACTACTGTAAAAGACCAATTAATTTGTAATGCAATGTTGCTTTTCTACAGATTATTGCTGGTCATGCACCATGTCCGCAGTATCAGGAATCGCTAAAACTGTTGATGGAATCAGAAGAGATGATGCAGTATCAGAAGGATCATGAACAGCTGTATAAGTACCTAACAGATAATGCAGGCTCTGTGATAAACACTCCTGAGACAGTAGAATATGTGTACAACACCCTGCAAATTGAAGAACTGTACAATTTGACTTTACCTGCATGGACAAAGAAAGTCTATCCTGATGTAGTGAAACCTGTAGCTGAATTTAGCTTTGCCATACCAGCGTACAACAAGAGACTTCAAAGACTAAAAATTGGTAAGGAGTTTGCTTTATTTATGTTGCCTTCACTTAGAAGTGTCATACTATACTGGTCACCAATCTAGAAAGTGATTGACATTTCGTACGGAGAGAGAGGCGACGTTGCCGCTTATTGCTAGCACGTGAGAGCGCGATAGCACTACGCGTGCGAAGGTAATTCAGTTGCGACTGCAATGGATATTTTATTATTGTTATTATTATTAATTATTTATAATCCTATACACAAAGTGCAGTAGTGGATCTACATGCAAATGCTAGAACATGCAAGAACACATCAATGTAAACATCATCGTAACAAAAGAGGCAAACCTGTGACATTTTGATGCTCATTGAAGTGGGAAAATGCCGCTTACATAATTTTTCTCGGAGTTTCTAATTTATACCCCAATGTCTAACTTTCTTCTTTAAAATACTTTTCTTTCCCAGGCTTAACCCTAATGCCCTTACTAATAGCTACGCAAGTGAAGTCCTATCCAGCGAGTGGAGAACGTTGTTTTGGAGGTTCGCTGATTGAGCGTTACAAACATTGCCTTCAAAAGTGGCACTTCCGTGGGAGCTGTGCACACAATCCTGCATGAAGATCTGAAAATGCGGAAAGTGTTTCGCAAGAGTGACAACAACTTTGAAGTGATTGCTCATGCTCCCTACTCAACTGACTTGACTACTAGCGACTTTTGGCTCTTACCACGATGAAAGACACTCTCCTTAGTCACAGATTCACTAGTCGTGCCACTAGTGCCTCAGCGATTTTCCATTGGTCAAAACACACACCTAAAGAAGCGTTCGCAGCGGCCATTGGGGCATGGCGTCGACTTTGTGAAAAATATGTAAGGCAGAAGGGAAATTACGTTGAGAAGTGGCACTAGTTTCATATTTTTCTTGTGATTACTTTGTGAGAAAATAAATAGAAGGTGTTATAACTTGAACCTCGTAAAAGACTAAATTCTATAAATAAGTTTAACCCAGATCTACATAAACTATTTAAAAAATATCAGTTTTACTCAGTAAATCCATATTTATAATGTTAAAAAAGTATTCCAAAACATATGAAAAAATGTTAACTTATCAGTTGTGTATACTTAGCTGCACTTAACATATTTTACTCTTATTCATCTTCCAGTTTGTCTGTATAAATATTCCATTTAACTGAGTTGTGATATGTGATTGTGCAAATTATCTGAATGCTTCCAAGTTTAAGTATTAATTTGTATAAGATACTTGTGATCTTCATATTGTAAATAAGTTGTACGTATGTGGTAAATATTGTTTTCTACTCTTTTAAACATTTCCACTATGTCTGAAGTTATGTATGAATTTCGGCTAAATTGAAATTGAAAATTGAAGCATGGGAAAGAATTTTGAAAGCATTTAGACCAGAGGTGTAAGATTTAGAATTTACCCCTAAGGGGACTCTTAATTGACAGAATTAGCAAAATATGCTGTTAAAAGTTAAGATTATTTTCACATTTATGTACTTTATGAAGGTAATACAATTGTGCAGAGACTGAGTAAACAGTAAATAGCGACACATACGTTCACGGCCCCCTGAAGAGAACTGCGACACATGAGTTTTAACGTCTCTGTTTGCACGTATTCAACGCTGCAAGCGGTTTTATAATTGACTCATGTAATATACATGACACACAATTTATTTATTCCTTTATTTGTTATCTCACAGTGTAATATTTATCTTTTTTGACAGTGGACAGTGATCATTTTCATAACGGGATGCGGTAGTCTCCGGCATGGACTGCGGGAAGTCTTCTTTCCAATTAGTTTTCTCTACATTCATATTCCTTTTAATGATATGTAAAAACGTCGTCTAATTATATATCCTGATTTTTCTCTCCGCAGCAACTCCAGAAACGTAGCTGTCGCTCAAACATGTAAATGTGATGACAAGTGTATCAGTTTTTTCTCTTCTTTCAAAGGGAACTCGGACAACTTCGGCTATGAGCCCTAATATATTTGTAAAGTAATCTAGATGACTGAAGCGTAAGTTTAGCATGAGAAAAGCAGCCAACGCTTCTTGTGCACACCACAACTTTGCTCGATATTTGTTCCCATAGCAATAGTTTTCGATAAAATAAATGAAAGAGTATATTCAGTGACAGCCACTAGTTTTTGATAGATAGAGTCAACATGAAAAATTAAATGCCATGGACAGGATTTGAACCACGGATCTCCTGGTTTCCGTCCAGTCGCTCTAACTCATTGAACTACCATGACCAACGTGCCGTTCTGACATCAAATTATACATTTGACTCACATATTTCCCCGGTAAACCACTAGGGGCTCTCGCATCCGAGATATACCATTTGTGACGACTTACTATCGTATGTACTTGAGTCCCAAGTTTCATCATTTAACTCTTATTAGTTTGGTTAACTGATGGAAATTAATAATTTCTTCACACTAGCCAGATATCAGGATGTCAGGACGGCACGTTGGCCATGATAGCTCAATGGGTTAGAGCGACTGGACGGAAACCAGGAGATCCGTGGTTCAAATCCAGGCCATGGCATTGAATTTTTCATGTTGACTATCTATCAAAAACCTTAGCCTGTATACGGCTAGTGTGAAGAAATGATTAATTTCCATCAATTAAATAAAATAATAAGAGTTAAGTGATGAAGCCTGGGACTCAAGTACTTAGGATAGTAGGTCATCACAAATGGTGTATCTCGGATGCGAGAGCCCCTAGTGGTTTACGGGGTAAATATATGAGTCAAATGGAGAATTTGATGTCAGGACGGCACGTTGGCCAGGGTAGCTCAAAGGGTTAGAGCGACTGGACGGAAACCTGGAGATCCATGGTTCAAATCCCGTACATAGCATTGGATTTTTCATGTTGACTATCTATCAAAAACCTTAGCCTATATACGGCTAGTGTGAAGAAATGATTAATTTCCATCAATTAACTTAAGCCACTAGTTACTTAGACTTTGTTTCTTACTTGCCTTTTATAATGAATACAGCCAATTACCTTTAAACCTAAAAACTATGCAATAAATATATAAATATAGATGTTGTTCATAGTATTATCTCATCACAAAGAACAAAATATTTAATTACCTTAGCTTTTACACCTCGATATTCTATGAAAACAGTAGGTCTGTTATGGTATTTAATCAAATATAAATTCAGTTTTATTTCAGATAATACAGAGTTCAATGTATTATAAGAGGTAACGTGACTTCTTAAATATACCTTTCCAGTTATATATTCATTTTACACTCTTAATTAACGAAAGGCTTGTGAGTGAATGCAATGGATTGTAGCCTACGTGGTAAGAGCAGTAATCGGTCATGTAGATTTACGAGTGTTCCCGATGAATAACGAAGCAAGCAGATAACGAGCACTCAGAGATTTCAATCACTCTTGTTGTATGTGGTATTTAATGAATGATGTATTGCAGGTGCTGTAATACCTGAAGTAGTTGAAAGAAGGTCCTTTTCTTATCTAAGCATGAATGTTGAAGACGATGTAGTTCCATCTCCTTGTGTTAAGAGGTTGTAATACCTACGGATTATTAAAGTATATGCAAAACATCAAATTAGAACTTGAGTGTTTATTGCTGTCAACAAGATAAGAAAGTCAGTTATTAAGCGCGACGGGACTAAATTTGGAAACTTAAGAGATAACACCGCCTTTATATACATAATATTTATTCAGTTCTTCTCGTTAAAAATGTACTCATGTTTACGTTACTTCAAACATATGTTGAGTTGGGAGTTGAATATGAATATTTCAGAAATTCTGGGTGCCTCTACTTCTTTGACAGCTATTTCAGTTGCAGTGGTGTGAAGAGAAATAGTGCCAGTTATACTAAAATTTACACAAAACAGTCGTATGTGCTATTATTGATTTCTAGACTACAAGGTTCCCAACAAAAGAATAAAAATGAAAGTAAAGACTCTTCCTCATATACTAGAAAGATTTACCCACATTTGTATAACTTCAATATTGTGACTTTGTGGGTTCGTGAACTTAAAAGTGCAGTTGCACCAACTCAAAATGTTCTTTATTTCCACCGAATTTCAGTTGAGCACTTGCCAATTACACAGAATTACGTAATGCACACAATTACGATTCACCAGTTCGTCCGTTACAGTTCCACTCTGCACTCGAAGTTATGTACACTCCTCCGATACACGTACACAGTCTTCCAGTTCGTTCCCTCACTGGGCGCTCCTCACGGCTGCTCACCAAGAACTGAACTGACTCGCCAACTACAGGTCTTATATAGGGAAGATCGCCGTTTCTGGAAACTTCGCGGCGCGCACAATTATCGAGGTTTCGAGACGTCTGGTCGGAGGGGAAAGAGACGGTACAGGGCTCCCGCCGTTTTCCTAATCATCACTTCAGTTAGTGACACGAGACAAATGGGTAGGCGTTGTCACAATGCTTCCCCTCTGGCCCTACTGCCGGCCGGTTCTATAGGGAGTTCCAACGTTCGGGTGACACTATTGAAAAAACTAATGCGAATTTATTCAATAAACGAATCTAGAGGCAACGCAACACTCAAGAAGTGCCTGATTTTGCTTCATGTATGCTGAATTGTACTAGGAGACAATGAATATTTCCGTATGCAGTTGGACTTTCCTGCATTATTATACATGAGAACATCACATACATGTTACAATATACATGGTACGTTAGATTCACCACGTCAGTTTGACTGGCGGTGATACGTGCCATTTTAAGCTTATGAAGCTACAAAAGTATGCTGCGTGCAATCCTGTTCCGTGAGAAATAAAGCGAAAGAAAATAACAACAGTAACTCTTAATTTATTTATCTATGCTAAAACAGAGTAATAATTCGATATAAAAGGTAAAACAAAATCAAAATATAATACAACAAACTAAGACTAAAACCAAATAATATACTATTAAAGACAAGACATTATTAACCCTGAAAGTGTTAATTGTACCTAATAGTGATCCGAACTATAAAGCCCGGGCCTTAAAGCACTTACAGCATAGTAAGTCACCATTAAGGTAGCTGTCTCATGTGTTTATGAGAACTGCTAGTGGTTTACCGGAAATAATAGGGGTCAGTTGGAGAATTTAATGTCATGTCGGCACGTTGGCCATAGTAGCTCAAATGGTTAGAGCGGCTGGACGGAAACCAGAAAATCCGTGGTTCAAATCCCCTCTATGGCACTGAATTTTTCAGTCTGGCTCTACACTTTCATAGTGCGTCCTACTCATGGCTAGAGTGAAAGAACAATTAATTTCCATTAATTGTACCTAATAGTGGTCCGAACTATAAAGCCCGGTCCTTAAAGTACTTACAGCATAGTAAGTCGCCATTAAGGTAGTTGCCTCGTGTGTTTATGAGAACTCCTAGTGGTTTACCGTGAAAAATACGAGTCAATTGGAGAATTTAATGTCATGTTGGCACGTTGGCCATAGTAGCTCAAATGGTTAGAGCGGCTGGACGGAAACCAGAAGATCCGTGGTTCAAATCCCCTCTATGGCATTGAATTTTTCAGTCTGGCTCTACACTTTCATAGTGCGTCCTACTCATGGCTAGAGTGAAATAACAATTAATTTCCATTAATTGTACCTAATAGTGGTCCGAACTATAAAGCCCGGTCCTTAAAGTACTTACAGCATAGTAAGTCGCCATTAAGGTAGTTGCCTCGTGTGTTTATGAGAACTCCTAGTGGTTTACCGGAAAAAATACGAGTCAATTGGAGAATTTAATGTCATGTCGGCACGTTGGCCATAGTAGCTCAAATGGTTAGAGCGGCTGGACGGAAACCAGAAGATCCGAGGTTCAAATCCCCTCTATGGCATTGAATTTTTCAGTCTGGCTCTACACTTTCATAGTGCGTCCTACTCATGGCTAGAGTGAAATAACAATTAATTTCCATTAATTGTACCTAATAGTGGTCCGAACTATAAAGCCCGGTCCTTAAAGTACTTACAGCATAGTAAGTCGCCATTAAGGTAGTTGCCTCGTGTGTTTATGAGAACTCCTAGTGGTTTACCGGAAAAAATACGAGTAAATTGGAGAATTTAATGTCATGTCGGCACGTTGGCCATAGTAGCTCAAATGGTTAGAGCGGCTGGACGGAAACCAGAAGATCCGAGGTTCAAATCCCCTCTATGGCATTGAATTTTTCAGTCTGGCTCTACACTTTCATAGTGCGTCCTACTCATGGCTAGAGTGAAAGAACAATTAATTTCCATTAATTGTACCTAATAGTGGTCCGAACTATAAAGCCCGGTCCTTAAAGTACTTACAGCATAGTAAGTCGCCATTAAGGTAGTTGCCTCGTGTGTTTATGAGAACTCCTAGTGGTTTACCGGAAAAAATACGAGTCAATTGGAGAATTTAATGTCATGTCGGCACGTTGGCCATAGTAGCTCAAATGGTTAGAGCGGCTGGACGGAAACCAGAAGATCCGAGGTTCAAATCCCCTCTATGGCATTGAATTTTTCAGTCTGGCTCTACACTTTCATAGTGCGTCCTACTCATGGCTAGAGTGAAATAACAATTAATTTTCATTAATTGTACCTAATAGTGGTCCGAACTATAAAGCCCGGTCCTTAAAGTACTTACAGCATAGTAAGTCGCCATTAAGGTAGTTGTCTAATGTGTTTATGAGAACTCCTAGTGGTTTACCGGAAGAAACACGAGTCAATTGGAGAATTTAATGTCATGTCTGCATGTTGGCCATAGTAGCTCAAATGGTTAGAGCGGCTGGACGGCAACCAGAAGATCCGTGGTTCAAATCTCGGCTATGGCATTGAATTTTTCAGTCTGGCTCTACACTTTCATAGTGCGTCCTACACACGGCTAGTGTGAAAGAACAAATAATTCCCATTATTAACTCTGTTATAAAACATCCAATGTAAATAATACAACTGAAAATCTGTTCTTTATCAACTTAATTGTCCTTTAAATTGCTTGTAAGGGAAGCTATGACCTAGTTCTACTTTAAACGAGAGTTCATTATATTTGGCACATAACCTTAAAATAAGAGAATTTTTATGCGATGAAGTTTCTGGTGCCCTTAACTGGAGTAATTGACGATTTCTGAAATTCGTAGTTTGGGCATTAAAGTGTATTTGCTCAAGTCATTCTTCGCTACGTATCAAGACATTCATAAATTTATACAGGAATAATTCATTCTGCGATCCGAAAGTTAGATTATTTTGAATTCATTAAGCAATTGGAAATATGAAATTCAATGATTATAAGCGAATGCACCGTGAGTTTTATAGTATAAGCATCCCAGAAATCTTCTTTTTGGGCTTTTTCCAGCTGACTGTTATAGCATTTAAACATAGATGACCATACAACTGAGTCATATTCCAAGTTACTTCGAACAAGGCGTTTGTATTAAATTGTAGTATAACAAATAGCTATATAACTAAACGTTTTTAAGAGCATATTCATATAAAAACAGTATAGAGCATTTGAAACACACTGGCGGGTGGGAAAACTAAAAGGCTATACACATATACGGGATGAGTAAAAAGTATAGAACAATGTTTTCAACTTTGTTGTTGTGGTTTTGCGAAATAATACTTTTTAGAAAATCTCTAAGAGATCAACAAGTTTCATATTACTATGATTTTGAATAGGGATAGAATCTTTTAATGGCAATGTCTGTTTTCATTTTCTGGGTCCTGGGGGATCGAAACGTACAGGTAGATAGATGATTTTTGTACTGTAATTTTATATTGATTAGGACTATTAAAGCACATGAAATTTAAACCGGAAAACACATTCATAACAACATTAGTGGCGCTGTGTTGTAACATATGACGAATTCATTTAAAAGGGGTGCCCCAAATGGCCTTCCCATTTACCGCAAAAATGCCAAATTTTGTCTTCGAAATTTGTTAATATTTCCAGTAACACTGTTTTGCTTGATCAGCCTCATTTCTTTCCGAATGCTTTGTTTTAACTCCTCAAGGTCCCTTGGTCGGTCCTTGTAACCCCTCTACTTCAAATATCCCCTCAAGAAAAGTCTAAGGAGTTCAGATCAGGTGATCTTAGCGGCCATTCAATACTTCTCTTCTGCCAATTCATCTTCTGGAAATTCATGTGGTCCATTGTAACCTGAGAGTAGATACATGTGAATCTTCTTTATAAGCAACTGTAACTCGTTTTGGCCTTCCAGACTTTCCTTAGCTTTAACACTTTCAGTTTCATTGTTTTCTTTTACTTCAACATATTGTTTACTATAGAGTGAGCAATCCTTCGTTCTGGATGCATTTCATTAAACAAGACAAATCACCTTCGGTCCTCCTCATATCGCCATATCCGATCATCATTATTTCAATTCGTTGTCTTTCTGTAAGTTGTGTCATGAGTAATTACTTTCAGGAGGATTTTGCAGTGAAATAGACATTGTTGTCCTTATTAGCTTAGCTTTTGTCTGTATTTATTCAATCCAAAGAAACATATTGAAGTAGCTTATTGTATTATTTAATTCAAAACCTACTCAATTTGAAGTAATAATGCGTTTTACCTTACTTATACACATGCAGCAAGGTCCTAATAAATTTAAATTGCTGTTTGAAAGGATATTTGTTTGCATGTTCTGAGACTTAAGAACTGCAGGAGTGCAGAAACAATAAACATTGTCATTTAACATAAAATAAAAGAACTTGCATCGTTTATTTGTAATCATAGTAATGTGCGGGAATGTTGATATCCTACAGCTTTGCTGAAAAAAAATATAATTTCAAAAAGCTGAAACAGCGGCGTTACGGTCATTGTTCCATACTTTTTACTCACTCTATGTACCTTGATACAATATAATTATGGGTGACACACAGTATCACGTTGGCCGCTACAGTTTGAAGCAATAATATGGGGTAGCTCAGGGTTAAGCAATGAGGTTTTCTCAGGTTATGCGTGGATATGTATGAGAAGATGGTTTTAATGACACTGGAATGCCCGTTTCAAACTGGTTTAATGACTGCTGCTTTTTTGTCATTACATTAAACTCGAAGTTGCCAATCAAAGTTTAGCAATATCACTGTTTAGAGTTGATATGTGAAATATTTATTACTCGATAAAACTTAATTCGTTCTTCACGTACATATGAACCGACAAATATCTTCTCTCATCGCTTCTGGTCTGCCCTTGACCAAGATAGAGGCGATGAATTTCTAATCGGCTCCAAGCCACCAGCTGAGTATCCTCACAGCTGCGCGTGGGTGTGTAACTTTCACTTCTGGAAGCCCTCTTTTCACACAAAGATTCCCTTTGTGACTATTTTGTCCTTGTGATTTATTATTCTCGCTCATGCCATTATTAATGGTCCAAAATTACCCTTTTTCAAGTTAAGTCAAGGGCTATTCCTTGGAATTCTGTTTCTCCCTTGTCTTTTGTTACACAACTCAACTCAACTGCACCTGCATGACGTTTCACAAAGATACAAGATTTCCTTGAAATCCATCACGATTCTTTACTTATTGCAATCCCTTAATTTCGGTATCACCCTGCTAACCAAGAAGTTGCTGAAACGCTATCCGAATCAGCAGACATTGATCAAGTACTTGCAGTTTCACTAATTTATGTTTTTAGATTATGTAAATAAAACCTAATTTTCGGAAAGACACTTAAACAGAACCATTTGAGAGCCAATGGTGTATTATTTATTTAAAAATTTTGTTCTGCATAGTGACAATTGGTTACATACGCAAGTAGATGATACGCATTGGATTTAATTAGAGTAAGATTACTCATTTTATAAGTAAATGCCACAGAAATAAATAAATAACTGAAATAAATAATTTCCGTATGTTAGAATCAACGCATAATATAAACAGCACATGCTCCTTTATCTTGAGTGTTCGGTTCTTTAGCGACTTTCATATGAAATAATGCCCTCGCACATCCGGTGTTAAAGATCTTATAGTTACACACCCGGGAGCAGCTGAGAGTAGATTCATTAGATAATGAGGTTACAGTTGGCAGGAAAGGTTATATTTCTTTAAAAATATATTTATATACGAAAATTTATACAGGCGAACGAAAAGAAAACTAAAAACCACGCATAGAGTGAGAGAGAGAGAGAGAGAGGAGAGAGAGAGAGAGAGAGAGAGAGAGAGAGAGAGAGAGAGAGAGAGAGAGAGATGAGAGAGAGAGAGAGAGAGAGAGAGAGAGAGAGAGAGAGAGAGAGAGAGAGAGAGAGAGAGAGAGAGATGAGAGAGAGAGAGAGAGAGAGAGAAGAGAGAGAGAGAGAGAGAGAGAGGAGAGAGAGAGGAGAGAGAGAGATGAGAGAGAGAGGAGAGAGAGAGAGAGAGAGAGAGAGAGAGAGAGAGAGAGAGAGAGAGAGAGAGATGAGAGAGAGAGAGAGAGAGAGACTGAGGAGAGAGAGAGAGAGAGAGAGAGGGAGTAAACGTCGAAAGTTGTTTGTAAAGCTCGTTGGCAGTGACCAACGTGGTCCTTATCCTATACGGAACCTGTTCCTTTGTTGTGCAGATAATATTAAAAGGGAGTTAGTAAATCCAGGATGATATGTGCGTGCAAGCAACTTAATATACGAGGGCTGTTCAATAAAGAATGATCACAATTTTTTGTTTGGCAACGTACCTTTACTCATCCTTATAATTTTGATGATGCTTCTCAAAATAGTCTCCCCTGAATGTGACGCACTTGTCCCAGCGTTTCTGCCAGTCTTCAAAGACATGCTGAAAACCATTTTTAGAGATCCTTCAAAATCGCCTCCGCCAGCTTTCACCAATGCTTCTGATGATGTATAATGCCTCCCACGAAGGCGTTTCTTCAAGTTAAAAAATATAAAAATGTCACATGGGGCTAAAATCCAGACTATAGGGAGGGTGACGTATGCACTTCACGTTGATTTTTGCAAGATACTCAGCAACAACTTTGGCAATATGCGGCCGCGCATTATCGTGGTACAGCATCTAGCCTGCTTCACGGAAATGTGGTCTTTTGCGCCTGATATGGACATGCAATATTTTCAGGACATCCCTGTAGTATTGTCCAGTTATTGATGTGTGTGCAGGTACAACATGCTGATAAACCATTCAATGAATATTAAAGAATGAGATGACCATAACTTTCCCAGCAGAAGCAACCACTTTTGCGTTTTGGGTGTTGGTGATAAAGGAGATTTTCACATTGAGCTTTGCTGTTTGCTTTCAGGATCAAAATGATGTAGCCAAGTTTCATCAGCAGTGATTACGTTTGCCATGGTCATTAGAATGTATGTCTCTAGCGTTCCACCACGTAGAGGATCGCGGGTTCGAGTCCCACCCTGGGGATGGGTGTTTATGTGTATAGTGTATGTGTGTGAAACTAAAGAAAACAGATAGATAATTAAACGAAAACAATAAAAAAACGGTTTCAATAAGGAAAAGAAAAACACATATCTATATACATATATATATTTATATAAAAGAATTACATTTGAAAGAAATTGCGGATCTTCCTCTAACGTCAACTTTAACTGCATGTTACCTTCATTGCAGCGGTAGGCGATACCGGACATGTCTGAACTTGCTGGTTCTCACAGGCGGGAACCAGGAGTACTAACAATGAAACTAGTATGGCGTGTCTGTTTCACGTTAAGCTAACAGAATATAATAAGATTGAATTATAGTGCAAGAAATTATGACCGTAAAAAATTATGATCATTTTTATTGAACAGCGCTCGTAACTAAATTACTGGAAAACGGAAGCAAAGATAGTGTATCGTGACTGCAGTGTCAACAGGTAACTAATCAACAATTAATTTCAGCCATCTTATACGTCATATCCACACACCCCATTGTCCATATAGAACCTTTTCCGGCGTTTCCGAAGTGCAAACGTTAGGTTAGGTTCAGTTACTAGAAGTTGATAAACCTTTAAGCGCTCATTAACGATCATTTAAATCATTTTCTTTTTGGCTCTGACATGCCAGAAGAATGTGCAAGTGTCTCACTGAAATGATGCTTTCAAAACAATAGTTGCTAAACAAAATATCTTGATTTGGTTTTGTACAGTATTTCACTTCATTACGATGAAATCGAAATGGTCTCCAGGCTCGCAAATCCAACACCAAATGGAGGTTACTACCACTACCATCACTACTACTAATGCTCCCTCTGTCATTATAATGTATACTCCTGGATGATGTATTTATATAAAGGAAATAAACGCAAAATTCTGGAATAATAAGCTAAAAGATGATGCTTAACAACGAACTGACAGAGTGCTCTGATACACCTCGAACGGGTGGTATAGGTAATCCTATCGAACGCGACTGCCTTGCTGTCATTTTGGAGATCCGACCTAACTGGCGTTAGGCTTCTCGTGACGTTCCTTGCTCCGACACCTAATCCTGGTGTGTTTTCTTACTTCCATTATTTTCCGGAAATTTCCTTCTGATTTTTCAGGAGTGTTTCTACCATCAGTGGCGTATAAGGAAACCGAACAGATGGCTTGTATATTTGCTCAAAGGAAAGAGTATTCCCTGTGGACTCTGCAGGGTTGCTTGTTTGTATGGACCGTTCATCGCTTTCTCTAGGCGGCTCTAGTATCGCGACGAGTCTTGGAGGGACTTCTGTGGGTCTTTGTAGCCTCTCCGTCTGGGACGTATAGCCTCGTAGGTCAGAATGCGCTAGGTATCATCCTCTGTGGATACCATATACCCCATTAGTAATTTGTATAGAATGTTAAAGCTCTTCCAAGATAAAAATTAAATTAATCTTACGGTTTCCTAGCTTTGTCTCATCAATTTATGTTGACCAAATTAGTCCTACTACAGTTTCTGTTTACTATGGGTTTGTTAAGGAATCATTACATGAAGAAGTCGAAAATATCATAATAATAAAATGTTAATTCCCAAGAAAGGAAAGAAATGAAAAATTAAAAAATAAATGACATTTAATTGAAGTATATTCAGCTTCACCTGTAGAACATTCACATTTTTGTAGCTGATTCCATTGTTTTTAAATGAGTTGTAAGATTTCTTGATACAATTTTGAGACCGAATGAGCTAGGTCATTAAAAACTTTACAAATGGAACTTTTGCAAGATTGTGTTGGTGAGAAGTATTCAAGAGAACTAATGGTAACCTTGTAACGAATAGAAGTCCATGAAGATTTATCTTACGGTGATCAATTAACAACGCAATAAACTTTATGTGCTTGAAAACACACCATCTCTAGTCAACGGTATAACAAAAAGAGAAAAATGCTGTAACATGTTTGAAAACAAATGAAAGTGTCCAAATAAAATGGGGCATTAATATAATTACCTGCTACTGTAAACGTAATTTTCTATAAAGAACCTGTACCCATAAATATTTTCTGGTTAAATTATTATGGCTTCAAGCCTAGCTCCTAATGTTGACAGCACATGCCTACGGGCATAGCGTAGATGGTCCCTGAATTTTACGATTTCTTGCTCCATTTATATTTAATTATTGTGTTTAGGAAGCTTTAGAGCGAGAAGTATTTTGTGGAGGTATAAATTTGTACAAGACAGAGCCTCTGGTGGCATTTATTGGTGTCATCAATTGCATACCTTGGTCTAGTGTCAGTGTTAGAGAAGCAGTGGCTTAAGGCTGCTGTTAACATACTCACATAGTTTGTTGAGCAAGTAAGTACAAAAGTTTTGAAACATGAGATTAAGCTACTCCGACGGTGAAAATTACCGTCATGCACGTATTCCAAGTATTGAAATTCTTCTCTAATGAGGTCTAAAGTCACGCGTTTCATCAGTTAAAACAATGTTATTTGTACACTCTCATTGTGAAGAAGAGAACGGGGTATTATGATTGCCTAATGAGATCTATGCCCGATTTCACCAACAAATGTTAAAATCGACGTTAACAACTGTAACGTAACAATTGTCATAGCGTTAACAAAAGTGTTAAAATGCTTGCATTTCACCAACTTGTTTTCTGAAAATTTTAACAAAACTATGTTAACGCCGACAGACTTGTAAATATAAGGGGCGCCCGGAAAGTAAGTTCTGTTTCAATTTATCTCCGCTGCAGCGCTGCGATCGCAGTTCCGCACATGCGCGATAGACGCTCTGTATCAAGGAGAAGAAATGTGCACCATTGTGAGATCGCTGTCAACCACGTACGCTTTGTTGTGCTTGTTTGCAATGTCGGTGTTGATTGAAAATCCCGCCGCTTGTGAAATCAAATCTGTGATTCGTCTTCTCAATGCTAGGAAAGTGAAATTTATCGGCAAATTTGCGATGTTTACGGACAAAATGCGATGAGTGATACAATGGTGAGAAGATGGGTCCGATAGTTCAATGAAGGACGTAGTGAAGTGCACGATGAAGAAGGGAGTCGGCGTCCATCTTTGGTTACAAAAGAACTGGTTCACGCGATTGATGACAAGATCCAGAAGAACAGCAAGTTTAAAATTAATGCTCTCGCTATGGAGTTTCCCCAAATCTCACGATCCCTAGTTCATGAAATTGTTACCGAAAAACTAAAATTTCTTAAACTTTGCTCACCTTGGGTGCCAAGGTTTCTTACTGAGCAACTCAAAACAAAATGGATGGGTAGTGCATTTTAGTTTTTGACACGTTATGATGAAGGCGGCGAAGAATTTCTGACACAAATAGTCACAGGAGATGAAACTTGGGTTTCTTAAGACACACCTGAAAGTAAGCGTTAATCAATGGAATGGAGGCACACCTCATCCACACCTCGAAAAATGATCAGCACAGTGTTCTGGTACGTTAATATCAGAGGTTCTACTACTACCATTAGTCCTGGACCCATAGGACGAAGGACCCGGTCCTCCTTCGACCAGGGAGTTACCGAGCTGTCCCAAAAGGGCGCCCGGCGCCTCCATGGGGCTTTCCATAGGGCAAGACCTAGAGACTAACAAGCGCCCCCCCCATCTGGTCCTATGGACTCAAGACGGGATGGAAGTGGATACGCCACTTACGCGCGCCAACTCCAAAATGGGAAGGCCACCGATATGACCTCGGTAGGGCTACCTGGTGATCTAGCACACCTTCTACTAGCTATGCTGGCTAGTAGACGGGAATATTAATGGCTTCCCTCAACCCCGTCCGGAGACGTACCCGAGCACCCACGGGTATCGGGAACCACTGCCCCCTGTATTCCAACCCAGTCCGAACAACTCCCTATCAGGGAGGGACTCGAATGTTTGGCCCGAGGTTCCTCTAGTAACGTCAGAGCTACTACGGAGTTCTCGGGGGCTGCAGCGCCCGCACCACGGCAGCTGAAGGGGACGGATCCCCTCCTCTACGGGTAGGTTCTGGGACAGGAAGGGCATCTTACTCATTGATTTCTTAACGCGTTGTCAAACAATGAAAGAAGATGTTTATTGCGAGACACTTAGAAAATTGCGCTACGCAATACGGAATAAGCGCCAAGGAATGCTGTCAAAGGGCGTTGTGTTTCTTCACGACAGCGCACGACCACACACTGCAATGAAACGAAAAACATCCTACAGGGATTTGGCTGGAACGTGTTTGACCACCCCCCGTACAGCCCTGACCTCACTTCTGGCGACTTTCATCTGTTTTTGCATCTCAAATCTTTCTTTGGCGGTCAACACTTCAACAGTGACGAAGAGCTGAAAGAAAATGTTTCCAACTGGTTGAAGACACAGGCGGCAAACTTCTATGATGAAGGTATACAACAACTTGTGGCTCGCTATGACAAATGCCTGCAAAATTACCGCAGTTATGTGGAAATGTAGTTTAGGAGTTGTAGAATGTTGTGCAATAAATAATTTTTCTTCATTTGTACACAATTTAATTTTATTACCAAACACAGCATATTTTCTGGAGTTACAGATATAAACGGCTGTGGATGAATCTTATTATTTTCTGAAGGTACTGCGACGCGCTTTTGTTTTATGCTCGTTTGCACACAGCTGAAAAAATGGCGGGTGAACAGAATCAGAAGAGAAGTCGTGGGACAAGTTTCTCAACAATCGTGAAAGAAATATTAATTGAATTAGTAAATAAATATAAGGAAAGTGTGGAAAATAAGAGGACGGACGCGGTAACTATGAAAGAGAAAGATGTGACGTGGTAAATGATTGGAAATAAGTTTAATTCGAATGCAAATGTCACAGCCAGAAGTACAAAGCAACTTCGTCAATAACGTAAATTTAAAGCGAGGTGCGAAGGACAGAAGTGACGAGAGACTTGAGCGTTTTAACATGGGAGGTGAACAATGTATTTATTGTCCACAGAATTCAGTGAATTATAAAATCACAAAATTATTAGTAGGCGAAGCAAAGGCGAGATCGGCATATTCCTATTCGATGAATATTCTAACATTCTCTTGTACTTCCGCAGTAACCTTCATAACAACTTGTTTCGACAGTTTATACCTCCGTAGAAAATCTTCAGATAGATACTCAAAGTCACATCTCCTCATAGGCCCTTCTCTATTACGAATGCCCATTAGACGATCTAAATACCAGGTGAGTCAGCTGCCCCTTATTCTCGAGTTTTATGCAATCCCCATTTTATACTCCAACATGAAAACATCGACCCCATTACCTGGTTCCACCCGCGTGTTGACATGGATGTTAAATGTTTGATGAAATTAGTACCAATATAGATGTTATCGCATCGCCTGTGGTATATTCGTAATTAGACAGCTGACGTTTGTATGCACGTCTGCAAATGTGCACTAGAACCAATGAATACCATGTGTTAACCGGGATGTTTGCATCACACGTTACTGGAGGGAACAGTTAGAACGAACGCCAAACTGCGATGTAATCTGTCTACTGTGAATGTGGTTCGATTCCCCTGCATAGGTATTCTAATTTTTTTACCACGTAAATCTCACAATTTACAAGTATTATTCTGACAATTTTTATTATTTTTACATTTAATTGTTTTATCTGTATTTTATGGTATTGTTTGATGTTTCTTAACTGGTGAATTACACGTATGTAGTTGTCTTGAACACACCTATAGGTAGGTGCAATTGAAATAAAGATCATTTATAAACATTTGAACACAGAAAAGAAGGAAATTACAGTATCGGAGTTTAACGTGAAGTTAAACACAATTTTGCAGCCATAGAATTATTGTGCTATTAAAACTGTCGTTTCAAATTGGGTGGCTTTTTGGCGCTGGAATGACACTTTTTCTATTCCTGGAACACAACTCCTGTTACGAAGCAAGTGCTCGAACTAATGGTGTTCTTGGTTAATGCACGCCGTCAGGTACTTTATAATTAAATTATTGTGAATTTGGCCTCCAAGTTTCGATGAACATAAAAAATAATTACAGTGCTGAGACTCCAAGCTGTGTTATTGGGGGTTTAGGGTACAGTAGGGGTCATAATCCTATTCAGCTATATCGGGACTGGACTGAAAGCACGCTCTTCGTTCAGTAGTAGGACTTGTATGCCTGGCGCTGTGTCATGACCACCTCATAAGTTTTCGTGGTTGATATAGCCTTTTAAGCTAGTTTAAATAATTTGCTGGGCGTTTTAATATTACTTAAATGGCAGAAACTCTTATGCATGTTAATCGAGTTGCAGGAGACGTAATTTACGCAAAAATGTAAATAAACCGTTGTTTAATAATATGCCCGTTTTGACTGTACGGAGCCATGATGGATGAGGCATGTTTCTAATTTTTTCCTAATTGTTGGCAGCCAACCTCTGCTCTAAGTACAAGAATGCGCAATTTTCCTTTTAGGTGACGTTACTGTACTCATATGATAGGCCCATTTTTTCCGAGGTGTTTACTGAGTTACTTTGCCGTGTATACTCTAATAAAAGGTTAGTAAAGTCGGCATGGAAGCCGCAATTCGCAATCATCAAATGAGTCATATGCTTTTTGCAGGTGAAATTTAGCGAGCAATAGGTTTTGTCACTTAAGCCGCTACTTCTCTGAATTTTGGGCATTCGTCTCTCTAAGAAAGTAAAAAAAAAAAAACAGTTTAGTAAGTGTGAAACTGGACTAAGGCGCACATGCTGTTTGATGGGTGGCCTACATTCCAAAAAAAATAAGGCGCGGTTGACTCACCTGGTATAGCAAATCGACATCCAGAGCTGGGTTCATGCCCGCCATCTTGACAATTATACAATTGTTAACAACTTAACAACAGAAATATGGCTTGTTAGTTTAACAAGAGATTTAATACGAGTGTTAAGCTAACACTTGTTGGTGAAATGCAATTTTTGTTATAATTATTTCTAAACAGACTAACAGCTATTTTAAGCCTTAAAATCTGTTGGTGAAATCAGGCACTATAGGAATATATTGCATTCAAAGTCTACAAAATTTAAGGAATAATATCCAAATTTACAGGTTGGTGTGTTTACGCGAACACACCTTCAAGAATGCATTATTGGCTTAATTTATGCAACTTGTAACGCAATAAGGTGAGTTTAACAAACCGCTAATAGGTAAACGTCTGCATTGTGAACTGATTTGATGATAATCCGGTGGAAACAAATGCTCAGACTGTTGTTTGGTCTGTGTTTTTGGAATGTTTTAAACGATTTACTCTGCCAATTACAGAATATTCAGGTATAGAGTTTCTTAAGTAGTGGTTTATCACCTCGAAGCCTCTCAACACTGGCCACAAAACTTAATTACCAAATTGAAACCGCAATTTTCATGTTTCCTGCTTGCAAAATCAATTCATACACAAAGATTTGATGGGCGTTACCAAGAAAGCACTATGATACGCGGCGTACTAGTTGTTGATAGCTGATTGTGTCATCTCTGGAGTTTACAAAAGAGCTGATAGGCAATTGATTTATGAAATGAAATGTGTAGTGTTTAACGCCCGCTTCTACTACATACGGCACCGCAGGCGATGACACTGATGATACATGAGATGAAGATAGAACACCGGTGGAATGAGATGGCGGGGGAAACCGGAGATCCTGGAGAAAACCCGCCCCAGCGCCGTGTTGTCCAAAACAAATCTCACTTTGCGGTCGCCTGGGATCGAACCCGGGCCGCCTTGTGGTTTAACCACTGAGCCACGGCGCGGCAATGACAATTGATTTATATAATAGTTCATCTGAGATAATATTTTTGATACTTTAAGCATATAATACATATTTAAGTAAAACATAATTGTAATAAAAACAAGGAAGACTATTTTACAGAACTGTAGCATCTAAAACTAATTTGAAAAATAATAATTAAAATCATCTGTGCACATCATCTTTGGCGTGCGAAGGTAATTTTTATGTGTCATCTAATTCTAAATTATGCCATTACTTTTTCCATCCCTGAAGATTCAAATCCAGTTCCTTCCTCTTGGGTCATATACTGTCAAAATCACTTTCGTCTAACAGGTACTTATCTATAATAGCACAACATAGAGAAACATAGGCCGTATTCAGAACTGGCTGTATCCTGTTTATTATTAAGGATTTAGAAAAACACAGACCGTATCCATAAATTTCACATTGGCCGGGTTTATCTCTGTTGAGTTGGACAGCTCTAATGGCAGTTTAAATTTATAGTATTCATACAGGCTGAAAAAGCCAAGTCCTATTCGGAGCATGAATCATCTTTTAAACGTTGGTACAAGATAGATATGGAATGTTGCTAGGTGCCAGCAATAAACAGCTCGACAGCTAAACGACGGGTATCAGGCTCAAACTGGTGCACAGAACATATGACCCATTCAAGCAACCAAGCGGGTCGCCGATCGAGAAAACGTATGTTCATTGTGGGATTCATCATGGTGAACGAACTATCTAGCACTGGAAATATGACATCACTTCTCTTCTGCCAGCTTTATTAAATTTGTTGAGCATTTGAACTTAATGTAACTAGCAGCATTTTCCAAGTATTCATCAGAAATTCGATTTCACAATTTGGATATAATAAACTCTACATTATGCATCTTTATTGTTGTTAAATAATTTGGAGACAGTCTGTCAACATTAAAACCGTAAAAATGTTTATATAAATATGGATCTGTCAATTATTTATCGCTGAGCTCCAAGACAAAATTACTGGAAGTGGCTCTCTCCTGCTTTGTTATACGCCCTAAGCTTTTGTTATATGATGTCGCTTAATATGTTGCAAATTCCTGGAACGTTTCTCTTTGATCAGATGTAGTTTGAGTACGCATTCTGAGTGACCATATACAGTGTCCATAGAAGTCGTACAAATTAGGGACTTCAAATTTTCCAAGGCGAGGAAATGAATTCTAAGGCAAAGAACGAGCAGACTAAGTAATGAATCTTTCCGAACAATCCATATAAACAGAAATGTATCATTCAGAAAATTATGTACGTGCTGTACAACTGAAGTGAGCCGCGAACCATCATGTAAAAACTACGTTTGTTGGTGAACGTGCAGTGGCACATCATCAATTACGAGTACTCCAACGCTGAGAAACTGCAGATAGATCTAAATATTCAAGTGCGGAGGAATGAAATAGGGATGAATAAGAAGTTGATGCATGATTCCAACCTAAATGTTCAAGAAAAACCTCAGTTGAAGTCTGTACTGCCATACTTCATGAGGATTTTCATAGGCCCAGTTATCAGTATTGCCAACTTTCCGGTTGGGGGTGAGTGATGCTGAAGACACCTGCTTCCCGTATCGGTTGGGTGATCGCCCAGCTCTGCCTTGCGTGTGTGGGCGTGAGGCCGACAGTCGGGTCAGCAGGCTCTAACCTACTTGCGGGCTGTTACACTATGGGTTAACTAAAAAAAGCGGTATGAGTATTATGAAAATTTAAGATACCGTCACAAGTTAACTTAACCTCATCAGTGAGAAAGGTTCATGCTGAGAAAAGCATGGGTATGGTGCAATTCTGTAACATGCAATGACAGGAAGTTCTTGCCTGGAAGTCTAATTCTTGTACGATTAAGACGATAGGGGTACAGAAAATTGTTGTGCAAAATTCTCTAGGTAGGCATGTGGCTATCCGTTTCCTTTACTACAATGCGTCTTCCACTATCTGATGGTTTTTGTTCACATCACGAAGGACACGTACTTCACGGTCAATGGTTCGTACCCCTGTGGGTCACACAAACCGAAACTCTGCTTCAAATGGGCTGCTGTCTTTGTCCCTCACCCCTGTATCTCCATGTCTCAAGCATTAGTGAACTCGTGAGATTGTTTGTGAATAAAGTAATTGAGTTTCGAAGTACCTGTTTTCATAAAGCATAGGTCCTCGTGATGCTCACTCCCGTCTGCAAGGCTATATACACTCCTGGAAATGGAAATAAGAACACATTGACGCCGGTGTGTCAGACCCACCATACTTGCTCCGGACACTGCGAGAGGGCTGTACAAGCAATGATCACACGCACGGCACAGCGGACACACCAGGAACCGCGGTGTTGGACGTCGAATGGCGCTAGTTGCGCAGCGTCTGGGCACCGCCGCCGCCAGTGTCAGCCAGTTTGCCGTGGCATACGGAGCTCCATCGCAGTCTTTAACACTGATAGCTTGCTGCGACAGCGTGGACGTGAACCGTATGTGCAGTTGACGGACTTTGAGCGAGGGCGTATAGTGGGCATGCGGGAGGCCGGGTAGACGTACCGCCGAATTGCTCAACACGTGGGGCATGAGGTCTCCACAGTACATCGATGTTGTCGCCAGTGGTCGGCGGAAGGTGCACGTGCCCGTCGACCTGGGACCGGACCGCAGGGACGCACGGATGCACGCCAAGACCGTCGGCTCCTACGCAGCGCCGTAGGGGACCGCACCGCCACTTCCCAGCAAATTAGGGACACTGTTGCTCCTGGGGTATGGGCGAGGACCATTCGCAACCGTCTCCATGAAGCTGGCCTACGGTCCCGCGCACAGTTAGGCCGTCTTCCGTTCACGCCCCAACATCGTGCAGCCCGCCTTCAGTGGTGTCGCGACAGGCGTGAATGGAGGGACGAATGCAGACGTGTCGTCTTCAGCGATGAGAGTCGCTTCTGCCTTGGTGCCAATGATGGTCGTATGCGTATTTGGCGCCGTGCAGGTGAGCGCCACAATCAGGACTGCATACGACCGAGGCACACAGGGCCATTACCCGGCATCATGGTGTGGGGAGCGATCTCCTACACTGGCCATACACCTCTGGTGATCGTCGAGGGTCACTGAATAGTGCACGGTGCATCCAAACCGTCATCGAACCCATCGTTCTACCATTCCTAGACCGGCAAGGGAACTTGCTGTTCCAACAGGTCAATGCACGTCCGCATGCATCCCGTGCCACCCAACGTGCACTAGAAGGTGTAAGTCAACTACCCTGGCCAGCAAGATCTCCGGATCTGTTCCCCATTGAGCATGTTTGGGACTGGATGAAACGTCGTCTCACGCGGTCTGCACGTCCAGCACGAACGCTGGTCCAACTGAGGTGCCAGCTGGAAATGGCATGTCAAGCCGTTCCACAGGACTACATCCAGCATCTCTACGATCGTCTCCATGGGAGAATAGCAGCCTGCATTGCTGCAAAAGGTGGATATACACGGTACTAGTGCCGATATTGTGCATGCTCTGTTGTCTGTGTCTATGTGCCTAGGGTTCTGTCAGTGTGATCATGTGATGTATCTGACCCCAGGAATGTGTCAATAAAGTTTCCGCTTCCTGGGACAATGAATTCACGGTGTTCTTATTTCAATTTCCAGGAGTGTATGTAGTGCACGTCTATCTCTTCGGACACAGAATACATTTTCGTCTGCTTTCCGTATTCTGCAAGAAACAAACAGCGGAAACAAATTAATTAAAATAATCATTGTCACTGTCAACGAGAGGGCAATATCTTAAACAACTCCATAACAAACAAATTTTACACCTTATTCATATGTACGCTTTTATTTTTATTATTATTTGTAACTTATTTTTCTTTTCTTGGAGTGCGTCACCCAAAGATATCACACCAATTTAGACACAGCCTGCAAAAGCTTTTTACACATATTTGCGGAAGTGTTTGGTCGTCCATTACTATTGTACGATTGGGCTCTGTTTATTCTCCAATCTCCATCAACAGGCAGTAAGCTGACAGTGGTTGTTAGCCCATAACAGATAACGATGGCGACTGTATCACTTTTCATGACAGTTTATTTTTTGAATATTCCTGTATACAGCGATTTCTGGTGTATGAATCAGTGTGTACATACCAGCTATGAAGTTCGCTGCCGATATCCCCAAACACGTTCATTTCTTTCTGAATTTAACTACTACATCATTTTCTGAATACACTGGATAAGCAACGCCATCAGTGGTGATATTGACAGATTTCTTCCAAACATTTCACAGCCACAGCCTCCCCATAAGCTGTGAAAACATGTTTCACTTTCGTGTTTTGTTTTAAAGAAGTTCCTCCTTTACTTGAGGTTTAGTCCTCAACTACAATGAATACTTTCACATCTTTACAACATAGCTTTCATTAACGTTTAGCTAATGCAATAAAATTTGCTGTAGGTTTCATTATTTGCTCTTATAAATGCCATGAAGTATGTATCTCTGACACTACCAGAAAATGCATTGCTCAAAGGTTATTTGAAAACGATTACTTTTATCAGAAGACAGCAATTTTGCAATAGCAATCATAATTTTCTGAAGTGTCAATCACATAATGGGATTGAAGCACGTATCGAATTTTGAGAAAACAGACACCATGATCAACTTTAAACAACTCCTGCTGTTTTAACAATTCACTTTGGTCACAAGAGCTTCAGCGTTTAGTGCCATGGTGTTATCTTAATTCTCATTCTTATACGACAAGAACAACGAATTTGCCAGAAGACCTGAAGGAACGTTCTTTTTTCATATTTCGCAAGCTTCTTTGAACTGTTGCACTGCTTATTTACACCAACTTCATCGATACTTATTTTTAATCTTGAAAAAGCAAATAACTGTTATTTTATTACAGCTTTAAAGAGAATAATTTTATTTAAAAGCACAATCAATGTCTTTTTGCTGCACACCCACGTGCATACTGCTTTAAGCAAGTAGGTCTGACGTCAGAGTTGACGCTTAACAAGAGCAAATGAAGTTGTTTCTGCATCAATGTGTTGTGTCCACCTACTGAGGGGAGTCAAGTGAACTACGCCCTAAGTTTTGGGGGTCCTTTTTATAAGTGCTAACACACTGCCTCTGACGGTATCGCGAACAGGAAAATTAACTTCATCATTGTTCGTAAAGGACATTTTGCTATATAAGGCTAACTTAGGACCAAACCCTAAGAAACAAGAAATATATATTTGGTTACTAGAATGTTTTAAACTTGAAATGTTGTCACTGACCACATAGAAATAACATATAGCGTGAAGTTGTTAGACCTCTACGTTTTTCACCCTCGGTATAAACCACAAAGCATGCCATAAGCAATTGGACAACATGGACAACACTTAAGCCCGTAATATAAAATAATTGCGAATATGAAACAAGGTTGATTTTAACACAAAAACAAAGGAATAAAGATACAAACGTACCTATTAATACACGCGGTAAAATAATAAAACTATAAAACAGCATACTTTTTCAAATTCCTGCATTTCTGACATCTGCCTTACACACTAAGACTGTGCATTAATGAAGAAGAAATCTTAAATGCAAACATCATTAGGTATACTTACATGTACGGTATTTAACTCTGTGACATTATCCCCAAAGTTGGTACCACCGTCTCTACTGTTTTGTTTCACGCACTTTCCAGGAGGAAGGCGCCCCTAAAAGGAGAAAGATAGTCATTTTATTGAGATGAACTGGTTTGAACAACTCTTGTCTTACACATGCGAATTTAAATTCGCACACAAGCTGACACAGGACTTGTTTCTTTGAAAAGCCAAAGGTCGCCACCTAGACAATTGCACCTGATCATTGCACCTGATCACTTCTAAAGACTCACTTACTTCGTACTAACTACTACTCCCCCAGCTAATAAACTGTATTGGTGATCTCAAGCTCGTTAGACTACCAGCCATGCTGCCTAGTTAAATCTAGTCTCTTACGAATTCCGTTGCTGAGAGCTAGGAAGCACTACTTCCGCCTTTAGAGGGAGCCAAAAGCTTGGACAATTGCTTGACGCTGCACCGGGGGGATCGGCCTGGACTTTTCGTCTGGGAGACTCCGGCACAAGAAAGGGGACTTCTGACATGGATCTTGGACACTGAACATCGCATCTGCACTTCGTTGCTTCGTACGTAGGAACATTGGGGACACCATTGTCTGGCTTGGCTTCATTATGTAAGTTCTGGATAAACCTTCTAAATTTCTATTCCAAATTTTTCCCTGTGTTTCTCGCGTCAATTAAGACAAATTTCATGGAGTTAGTGCACTTTAAACAACAAAAGAAGCCCTAAAGACTTTCAATGCAGTTAAAGAAATAATAATATATAACCAGTGGCAAGGATAATTAATTGACATGTTGCTAAGGATTTGAACACAAGAGAAATTGTATATTGTTATATTTGAAATTTTAAGAGTATAAAGATATCGTTAAAAAATCTAATTCTGAAATACTTAGTGCCCTTTCCTTAACCATCCTATACGGACCTCCAATGAAAGGGCAAGACTGTTGCCACTTCTTTTGAACATTGGTAACAAGCCTTGCTGTCACTTCTGGTCACCACTGACTGCAATATTGTGGCACTTCTTAACATCAGTAAAAAATGTATTGACACTTTTTGACAAAATTGGTAACACACCAGTTCTATACTTCTAGTCATCACTAAGAATACGTTTCCGTAACTTCGGTCACCCTTGGTGACTATTGGTCATATTTGAGGTCACTCAGGTTTTTGTCACCGCAGGCCACCGTTCGTAACGCGGATGTTGTCGCTTCTGATCACCACTGGGAACACGGCTGTTGTAACTCTTGCTACCAACAGGAAGACGACAGTAGTAACTTATAGCCACCATTAGTGATAGGGCTGTTGTCAAATATAGTGCTGTTGTCACTTCTAGTCACCCTGATATTGTAGTTTTTGTCTCTCCTAGTCACCAGTGATACTGTGGTTATTGTCACTTCGAGTCACCACTGGCAATGTGGCTGTTGTCACCTCTGGTCACCCCTGATACTGTGGCCGTTGCCACTTCTAGTCAGCAGTGATACTGTGGCCGTTGTCACTTCTAGTTACCAGTGATACTGTGGCCGTTGTCATCTCTAGTCACCACCGATACTGTAGCCGTTGCCACTTCTAGTCACCAGTGATACTGTGGCCGTTGTCACCTCTAGTCACCAGTGATACTGTGGCCATTGTTACCTCTAGTCACCACTGATACTGTGGCCGATGTCACCTCTAGTCACCAGTGATACTGTGGCCGTTGTCACCTCTAGTCACCACTGATACTGTGGCCGTTTTCACCTCTAGTCACCAGTGATACTGTGGCCGTTGTCACACCTAGTCACCACTGATACTGTGGCCGCTGTCACCTCTAGGCACCAGTGATACTGTGGCCATTGTCACTTCTAGTTACCAGTGAAACTGTGGCCATTGTCACTTCTAGTTACCAGTGAAACTGTGGCCGTTGTCACTTCTAGACACCACTGACACTGTGGCCGTTGTCACCTCTAGTCACCAGTGATACTGTAGCCGTTGTCACTTCTAGTCACCTCTGGTAATGTGATTGTGTCACTTCTGGTCACCACTGGTACTGTGGTTGTTGTCACTTCTGGTCACCAATGATAATGTGGATGTTGTCACTTCTGGTCACCACTGATAATGTGGTTGTTGTCACTTCTGGCCACCACTGGTACTGTGGTTGTTGTCCCTTCTGGTCACCACTGATAATGTGGATGTTGTCACTTCTGGTCACCTCTGGTACTGTGTAATTGTTGTCACTTCTAGTCACCAATGGTAAAGCGGCTGATGTCACTAATATTCACCACTGGTAATGTGGTTGTTGTCACTTCTGGTCACCTCTGGTAATGTGTAATTGTTGTCATTTTGGTCACCACTGGTACTGTGTAATTGTCACTTCTAGTAACCACTGGTAAAGTGGCTGTTGTCACTACTATTCACCACTGGTAATGTGGTTGTTGTCGCTTCTGGTCACCACTGCTAATATGGCTGATGTCACTTCTAGTCACCACTGATAATGTGGCTGATTGGTGTCACTTCTGGTCACCACTGATAATGTTGTTGTTGTCACTTCTGGTCACCACTGATAATGTGGTTGTTGTCACTTCTAGTCACCACTGGTAATGTGGTTGTTGTCACTTCTGATCACCACTGGTAATGTGGCTGATGTCACTTCTAGTCACCACTGATAATGTGGCTGATTGTTGTCACTTCTGGTCACCACTGATAATGCGGTTGATGTCACTTCTAGTCACCTCTGGTAATGTGGTTGTTGTCACTTCTAGTCCCCACTGGTAATGTGGTTGTTGTCACTTCTGGTCACCTCTGATAATGTGGCTGATGTCACTTCTAGTCACCTCTGGTAATGTGGTTGTTGTCACTTCTGGTCACCTCTGGTAATGTGGTGATTGTTGCCACTTCTAGTCACCACTGATAATGTGGTTATTGTCACTTCTAGTCACCACTGATAATGTGGTTGTTGTCACTTCTAGTCACCACTGGTAATGTGGTTGTTGTCACTTCTGGTCACCACTGACAATGAGGTTGTTGTCACTTCTAGTCACCACTGATAATGTGGCTGTGTCACTTCTGGTAACCACTGATAATGTGGTTGTTGTCTCTTCTAGTCACCACTGATAATGTGGCTGATGTCACTTCTGGTCACCACTGATAATGTGGCTGATGTCACTTATGGTCACCACTGATAATGTGGCTGATGTCACTTCTGGCCACCACTGATAATGTGGTTGTTGTCACTTCTGGTCACCACTGATAATGTGGTTGTTGTCACTTCTGTTCACCACTGATAATGTGGTTGTTGTCACTTCTGGTCACCACTGATAATGTGGTTGTTGTCACTTCTAGTCACCACTGATAATGTGGCTGATTTCACTTCTGGTAACCACTGATAATGTGGTTGTTGTCTCTTCTAGTCACCACTGATAATGTGGCTGATGTCACTTCTGGTCACCACTGATAATGTGGCTGATGTCACTTATTGTCACCACTGATAATGTGGCTGATGTCACTTCTGGTCACCACTGATAATGTGGTTGTTGTCACTTCTGGTCACCACTGATAATGTGGTTGTTGTCACTTCTGGTCACCACTGATAATGTGGTTGTTATCACTTCTAGTCACCACTGGTAATGTGGCTGATGTCACTTCTGGTCACCACTGATAATGTGGCTGATGTCTTTCTAGTCACCACTGATAATGTGGTTGTTGTCACTTCTAGTCACCACTGATAATGTGGTTGTTGACACTTCTAGTCACCACTGATAATGTGGCTGATGTCACTTCTAGTCACCACTGATAATGTGGTTGTTGTCACTTCTAGTCACCACTGATAATGTGGTTGTTGTCACTTCTAGTCACCACTGATAATGTGGATGTTGTCACTTCTAGTCACCACTGATAATGTGGTTGTAGTCACTTCTAGTCACCACTGATAATGTGGTTGTTGTCACTTCTAGTCACCCTTGGTAATGTGGCTGATGTCACTTCTAGTCACCACTGGTAATGTGGCTGATGTCACTTCTGGTCACCACAGATAATGTTATTGTTGTCACTTCTGGTCACCACTGATAATGTGGTTGTTGTCACTTCTAGTCACCACTGACAATGTGGTTGTTGTCACTTCTAGTCACCACTGATAATGTGGTTGTTGTCACTTCTAGCCACCACTGATAATGTGGTTGTTGTCACTTCTAGTCACCACTGGTAATGTGGCTGATGCCACTTCTGGTCAACACTGATAATGTGGCTGATGTCACTTCTAGTCACCACTTATATTGTGGTTGTTGTCACTTCTAGTCACCACTAATAATGTGCTTGTTGTCACTTCTGGTCACCACTGATAATGTGGCTGATATCACTTCTAGTCACCTCTGGTAATGTGGATGTTGTCACTTCTAGTCACCACTGATAATGTGGTTGTTGTCACTTCTGGTCACCACTGCTAATGTGGTTGTTGTTACTTCTGGTCACCACTGATAATGTGGTTATTGTCACTTCCAGTCACCACTGATACTGTGGCTGATGTCACTTCTAGTCACCTCTGGTAATGTGAATGATGTCACTTCTGGTCACCACCGATAATGTGGTTGTTGTCACTTCTGGTCACCACTGATAATGTAGTTGTTGTCACTTCTGGTCCCCACTGGTAATGTGGTTGTTTTCACTTCTACTCACCACTGATAATGTGGCTGATGTCACTTCTAGTCACCTCTGGTAATGTGGCTGATGTCACTTCTGGTCACCGCTGATAATGCGGCTGATGTCATTTCTAGTCACCTCTGATAATGTGGTTGTAGTCACTTCTGGTCACCACTGATAATGTGGTTGTTGTCACTTCTAGTCACCACTGATAATGTGGCTGATGTCACTTCTAGTCACCTCTGGTAATGTGGCTGATGTCACTTCTAATCACCTCTGGTAATGTGGTTGTTGTCACTTCTGGTCACCACTGGTAATACTATTGTTGCCACTTCTAGTCACCACTGATAATGTGGTTGTTGTCAGTTCTGGTCACCACTGATATTGTGGCTGATGTCACTTCTGGTCACCACTGATAATGTGGCTGATGTCACTTCTGGTCACCACTGGTAATGTGGTTGTTGTCACTTCTGGTCACCACTGATAATGTGGTTGTTGTCACTTCTGGTCACCACTGATAATGTGGCTGATGTCACTTCTAGTCACCTCTGGTAATGTGGTTGTTGTCACTAATGGTCACCACTGATAATTTGGTTGTTGTTACTTCTAGTGACCACTGGTAATTTGGCTGGTTGTTGTCACTTCTAGTCACCACTGATAATGTGGCTGATGTCACTTCTAGTCACCTCTGGTAATGTGGCTGATGTCACTTCTAATCACCACTGGTAATGTGATTGTTGCCACATCTGCTCACCACTGATAATGTGTCTGATGTCACTTCTAGTCACCTCTGGTAATGTGGTTGTTGTCACTTCTGGTCACCACTGGTAATGTGGTTGTTGTCACTTCTAGTCACCAATGATAATGCGGTTGTTGTCACTTCTAGTCACCACTGATAATGTGATTGTTGTCACTTCTAGTCACAACTGGTAATGTGGCTGATGTCACTTCTAGTCACCACTGGTAATGTGGCTGTTGTCACTTCTAGTCACCACTGATAATGTGGTTGTTGTCACTTCTAGTCACCACTGACAATGTGGTTGTTGTCACTTCTGGTCACCACTGATAATGTGGTTGTTGTCACTTCTAGTCACCACTGGTAATGTGGTTGTTGTCTCTTCTGATCACCACTGGTAATGTGGCTGATGTCACTTCTAGTCACCACTGATAATGTGTCTGACTGTTGTCACTTCTGGTCACCACTGATAATGCGGTTGATGTCACTTCTAGTCACCTCTGGTAATGTGGTTGTTGTCACTTCTAGTCCCCACTGGTAATGTGGTTGTTGTCACTTCTGGTCACCTCTGATAATGTGGCTGATGTCACTTCTAGTCACCTCTGGTAATGTGGTTGTTGTCACTTCTGGTCACCTCTGGTAATGTGGTGATTGTTGCCACTTCTAGTCACCACTGATAATGTGGTTATTGTCACTTCTAGTCACCACTGATAATGTGGTTGTTGTCACTTCTAGTCACCACTGGTAATGTGGTTGTTGTCACTTCTGGTCACCACTGATAATGTGGTTGTTGTCACTTCTGGTCACCACTGATAATGTGGCTGTTATCACTTCTGGTCACCACTGATAATGTGGTTGTTGTCACTTCTAGTCACCACTGATAATGTGGCTGATGTCACTTCTAGTCACCTCTGGTAATGTGGCTGATGTCACTTCTGGTCACCCCTGATAATGTGGCTGATGTCACTTCTAGTCACCTCTGATAATGTGGTTGTTGTCTCTTCTGGTCACCACTGATAATGTGGTTGTTGTCACTTCTAGTCACCACTGATAATGTGGCTGATGTCCCATCTAGTCACCTCTGGTAATGTGGCTGATGTCACTTCTAATCACCTCTGGTAATGTGGTTGTTGTCACTTCTGGTCATCACTGGTAATGTGATTGTTGCCACTTCTGGTCACCACTGGTAATGTGGTTGTTGTCACTTCTGGTCACCACTGGTAATCTGGTTGTTATCACTTCTAGTCACCACTGATAATGTGGTTGTTGTCACTTCTGGTCACCACTGGTAATGTGGCTGATGTCACTTCTGGTCACCACTGGTAATGTGGCTGATGTCACTTCTGGTCACCACTGGTAATGTGGTTGTTGTCACTTCTAGTCACCACTGATAATGTGGTTGTTGTCACTTCTAGTCCCCACTGATAATGTGGTTGTTGTCACTTCTGGTCACCACTGATAATGTGGCTGATGTCCCTTCTGGTCACCACTGGTAATGTGGTTGTTGTCACTTCTGGTCACCACCGATAATGTGGTTGTTGTCACTTCTGGTCACCACTGATAATGTGGCTGATGTCACTTCTAGTCACCTCTGGTAATGTGGTTGTTGTCACCTCTGGTCACCACTGATAATGTGGTTGTTGTCACTTCTAGTCACAACTGGTAATGTGGCTGGTTGTTGTCACTTCTAGTCACCACTGACAATGTGGCTGATGTCACTTCTAGTCACCTCTGGTAATGTGGCTGATGTCACTTCTAATCACCACTGGTAATGTGATTGTTGCCACATCTGCTCACCACTGATAATGTGTCTGATGTCACTTCTAGTCACCTCTGGTAATGAAGCTGTTGTCATTTCTGGTCACCACTGATAATGTGGTTGTTGTCACTTCTAGTCACTACTGATAATGTGGCTGATGTCACTTCTAGTCACCTCTGGTAATGTGGCTGATGCCACTTCTGGTCACCGCTGATAATGCGGCTGATGTCACTTCTAGTCACCTCTGATAATGTGGTTGTTGTCACTTCTGGTCACCACAGATAATGTGGTTGTTGTCACTTCTAGTCACCACTGATAATGTGGCTGATGTCACTTCTAGTCACCTCTGGTAATGTGGCTGATGTCACTTCTAATCACCTCTGGTAATGTGGTTGTTGTCATTTCTGCTCACCACTGGTAATGTGATTGTTGCCACTTCTGGTCACCACTGATAATGTGGTTGTTGTCACTTCTGGTCACCACTGGTAATGTGGTTGTTGTCACTTCTAGTCACCACTGATAATGTGGTTGTTGTCACTTCTGGTCACCACTGGTAATGTGGCTGATGTCACTTCTGGTCGCCACTGGTAATGTGGCTAATGTCACTTCTGGTCACCACTGGTAATGTGGTTGTTGTCACTTCTAGTCACCACTGGTAATGTGGCTGGTTGTTGTCACTTCTAGTCACCACTGATAATGTGGCTGAAGTCATTTCTAGTCACCTCTGGTAATGTGGCTGATGTCACTTTTAATCACCACTGGTAATGTGATTGTTGCCACATCTGCTCACCACTGATAATGTGTCTGATGTCACTTCTAGTCACCTCTGGTAATGTGGTTGTTGTCACTTCTGTTCACCACTGATAATGTGGTTGTTGTCACTTCTAGTCACCACTGATAATGTGGCTGATGTCACTTCTAGTCACCTCTGGTAATGTGGTTGTTGTCACTTCTGGTCACCACTGATAATGTGGCTGATGTCACTTCTAGTCACCTCTGGTAATGTGGTTGTTGTCACTTCTGGTCACCACTGATAATGTGGTTGTTGTCACTTATAGTCACCACTGGTACTGTGGTTGTTGTCACTTCTATTCACCACTGATAATGTGGTTTTGTCACTTCTAGTCACCACTGATAATGTGGCTGTTTTCACTTCTAGTCACCACTGATAATATGGTTGTTGTCACTTCTAGTCACCACTGGTAATGTGGCTGATGTCACTTCTAGTCACCACTGATAATGTGGTTGTTGTCACTTCTAGTCACCACTGATAATGTGGTTGTTGTCACTTCTAGTCACCACTGATAATGTTGTTGTTGTCACTTCTAGTCACCACTGATAATGTGGTTGTTGTCACTTCTAGTCACCACTGATAATGTGGTTGTTGTCACTTCTAGTCACCACTGGTAATGTGGCTGATGTCACTTCTAGTCACCACTGGTAATGTGGCTGATGTCACTTCTAGTCACCACTGATAATGTGGTTGTTGTCACTTCTAGTCACCACTGGTAATGTGGCTGATGTCACTTCTAGTCACCACTGGTAATGTGGCTGATGTCACTTCTAGTCACCACTGATAATGTTGTTGTTGTCACTTCTAGCCACCACTGATAATGTGGTTGTTGTCACTTCTAGTCACCACTGGTAATGTGGCTGATGTCGCTTCTGGTCACCACTGATAATGTGGCTGATGTCACTTCTAGTCACTACTGATAATATGCTTGTTGTCACTTCTAGTCACCACTGGCAATGTGGCTGATTGTTGTCACTTCTAGTCACCACTGATAATGTGGCTGATGTCACTTCTAGTCACCTTTGGTAATGTGGCTGATGTCACTTCTAATCACCACTGGTAATGTGATTGTTGCCACATCTGCTCACCACTGATAATGTGTCTGATGTCACTTCTAGTCACCTCTGGTAATGAGGTTATTGTCAGTTCTGGTCACCACTGATAATGTGGTTGTTGTCACTTCTAGTCACCACTGATAATGTGGCTGTTGTCACTTCTAGTCACCACTGGTAATGTGGTTGTTGTCACTTCTGGTCACCACTGATAATGTGGCTGATGTCACTTCTAGTCACCTCTGGTAATGTGGTTGTTGTCACTTCTGGTCACCACTGATAATGTGGTTGTTGTCACTTCTAGTCACCACTGGTAATGTGATTGTTGTCTCTTCTATTGACCACTGATAATGTGGTTGATATCACTTCTAGTCACCACTGATAATGTGGTTGTTGTCACTTCTAGGCACCACTGGAAATGTGGTTGTTGTCACTTCTGGTCACCACTGATAATGTGGCTGATGTCACTTCTAGTCACCTCTGGTAAAGTGGTTGTTGTCACTTCTGGTCACCACTGATAATGTGGTTGTTGTCACTTCTAGTCACCACTGGTAATGTGGCTGGTTGTTGTCACTTCTAATCACCACTGGTAATGTGGCTGTTGTCACTTCAAATCACCTCTGGTAATGTGGCTGATGTCACTTCTAGTCACCACTGATAATGTGGTTGTTGTCACTTCTGGTCACCACTGATAATGTGGTTGTTGTCACTTCTAGTCTCCACTGGTAATGTGGCTGGTTGTTGTCACTTCTAGTCACCACTGGTAATGTGGCTGATGTCACTTCTAGTCACCTCTGGTAATGTGGTTGTTGTCACTTCTGGTCACCACTGGTAATGTGGTTGTTGTCACTTCTAGTCACCAGTGATAATGTGGTTGTTGTCACTTGTAGTCACCACTGGTAATGTGGCTGATGTCACTTCTAATCACCTCTGGTAATGTGCCTGATGTCACTTCTAGTCACCACTGATAATGTGGTTGATGTCACTTCTGGTCACCGCTGGTAATGTTGTTGTTGTCACTTCTGGTCACCACTGATAATGTTGTTGATGTCACTTCTAGTCACCACTGGTAATGTGGCTGGTTGTTGTCACTGCTAGTCACCACTCATAATGTTGTTGTTGTCACTTCTAGTCACCACTGATAATGTGGTTGATGTCACTTCTAGTCACCACTGATAATGTGGCTGGTTGTTGTCAATTCTAGTCACCACTGATAATGTGGTTGATGTCACTTCTAGTCACCACTGGTAATGTGGCTTGTTGTTGTCACTTCTAGTCACCACTGATAATGTGGTTGATGTCACTTCTAGTCACCACTGATAATGTTGTTGTCACTTCTGGTCACCACTGATAATGTGGTTGATGTCACTTCTAGTCACCACTGGTAATGTGGCTGGTTGTTGTCACTTCTAGTCACCACTGGTAATGTGGCTGATGTAACTTCTAGTCACCTTTGGTAATGTGGCTGATGTCACTTCTAATCACCTCTGGTAATGTGGTTGTCACTTCTGGTCGCCACTGGTAATGTGATTGTTGCCACTTCTGGTCACCACTGATAATGTGGTTGTTGTCACTTCTGGTCACCACTGGTAATGTGGTTGTTGTCACTTCTAGTCACCACTGATAATGTGGTTGTTGTCACTTCTGGTCACCACTGTTAATGTGGCTGATGTCACTTCTGGTCACCACTGGTAATGTGGTTGATGTCACTTCTAGTCACCACTGATAATGTGGTTGTTGTCACTTCTGGTCACCACTGATAATGTGGCTGATGTCACTTCTGGTCATCACTGGTAATGTGGTTGTTGTCACTTCTGGTCATCACTGGTAATGTGGTTGATGTCACTTCTAGTCACCACTGATAATGTGGCTGGTTGTTGTCACTTCTAGTCACCACTGATAATGTGGCTGATGTCACTTCTGGTCATCACTGGTAATGTGGTTGTTGTCACTTCAAGTCAGCACTGGTTATGTGGCTGGTTGTTGTCACTTCTAGTCACCACTGGTAATGTGGTTGATGTCACTTCTGGTCACCACTGGTAATGTGGTTGATGTCACTTCTGGTCACCACTGTTAATGTGGTTGTTGTCACTTCTGGTCACCACTGATAATGTGGCTGATGTCACTTCTGGTCATCACTGGTAATGTGGTTGTTGTCACTTCTAGTCAGCACTGGTGATGTGGCTGGTTGTTGTCACTTCAAGTCAGCACTGGTGATGTGGCTGGTTGTTGTCACTTCTAGTCACCACTGTTAATGTGGCTGATGTCACTTCTGGTCACCACTGATAATGTGGTTGTTGTCACTTCTGGTCACCACTGATAATGTGGCTGATGTCACTTCTGGTCATCACTGGTAATGTGGTTGTTGTCACTTCTGGTCATCACTGGTAATGTGGTTGATGTCACTTCTAGTCACCACTGATAATGTGGCTGGTTGTTGTCACTTCTAGTCACCACTGATAATGTGGCTGATGTCACTTCTGGTCATCACTGGTAATGTGGTTGTTGTCACTTCTAGTCAGCACTGGTGATGTGGTTGTTGTCACTTCTGGTCATCACTGGTAATGTGGTTGTTGTCACTTCTAGTCACCACTGTTAATGTGGTTGTTGTCACTTCTGGTCATCACTGGTAATGTGGTTGTTGTCACTTCTAGTCAGCACTGGTGATGTGGCTGGTTGTTGTCACTTCAAGTCAGCACTGGTGATGTGGCTGGTTGTTGTCACTTCTAGTCACCACTGGTAATGTGGTTGATGTCACTTCTAGTCACCACTGATAATGTGGTTGTTGTCACTTCTGGTCACCACTGATAATGTGGCTGATGTCACTTCTGGTCATCACTGGTAATGTGGTTGTTGTCACTTCTGGTCATCACTGGTAATGTGGTTGATGTCACTTCTAGTCACCACTGATAATGTGGCTGGTTGTTGTCACTTCTAGTCACCACTGATAATGTGGCTGATGTCACTTCTGGTCATCACTGGTAATGTGGTTGTTGTCACTTCTAGTCACCACTGGTAATGTGGCTGATGTCACTTCTGGTCACCACTGGTAATGTGGTTGTTGTCACTTCAAGTCAGCACTGGTGATGTTGTCACTTCTAATCACCACTGACACTTTTTTTAAATTTTCGTCCTCCAAAGTTAAGTTATATCGGACGATGAATGAAACGGACGAAATGATGCTCAAATGAGTCCGGGGACCATAGAGCTTAAGTTACCAGACATTCGTCTTTAGGTATAAGGGAAAACCCTGGAAAATACCTTATCCAGGTAACTCACCCTAGCCGATATTCGAACTCGGGACCTCTTGATCGTGAGGCAGACACGCTGCCATCTACACTACCGAGGCGGGCAGTTGTACTATGGTTGTTGTCACTTCTGGTCACCACTGGTAATGTGGCTGATGTCACTTCTTGTCACCTCTGGTAATATGGTGATTGTTGCCACTTCTGGTCACCACTGATAATGTGGTTGTTGTCACTTCTAGTCACCACTGGTAATGTGGCTGGTTGTTGTCACTTCTAGTCACCACTGGTAATGTGGCTGATGTCACTTCTAATCACCTCTGGTAATGTGGCTGATGTCACTTCTAGTCACCACTGATAATGTGGTTGTTGTCACTTCTGGTCACCACTGATAATGTGGTTGTTGTCACTTCTAGTCACCACTGGTAATGTGGCTGGTTGTTGTCACGTCTAGTCACCACTGGTAATGTGGCTGATGTCACTTCTAGTCACGTCTGGTAATGTGGTTGTTGTCACTTCTGGTCACCACTGATAAGGTGGTTGTTGTCACTTCTGGTCACCACTGGTAATGTGGCTGGTTGTTGTCAATTCTAGTCACCACTGGTAATGTGGCTGATGTCACTTCTAATCACCTCTGGTAATGCTGATGTCACTTCTAGTCACCACTGATAATGTGGTTGTTGTCACTTCTAGTCACCACTGGTAATGTGGCTGATGTCACTTCTAATCACCTCTGGTAATGTGGCTGATGTCACTTCTAGTCACCACTGATAATGTGGTTGTTGTCACTTCTGGTCACCACTGATAATGTGGTTGATGTCACTTCTAGTCACCACTGGTAATATGGCTGGTTGTTGTCACTTCTAGTCACCACTGGTAATGTGGCTGATGTCACTTCTAGTCACCTCTGGTAATGTGGCTGATGTCACTTCTAATCGCCTCTGGTAATGTGGCTGTTGTCACTTCTGGTCACCACTGGTAATGTGATTGTTGCCACTTCTGGTCATCACTGATAATGTGGTTGTTGTCACTTCTGGTCACCACTGGTAATGTGGTTGTTGTCACTTCTAGTCACCACTGATAATGTGGTTGTTGTCACTTCTGGTCACCACTGATATTGTGGCTGATGTCATTTCTGGTCACCACTGGTAATGTGGCTGATGTCACTTCTGGTCACCACTGGAAATGTGGCTGATGTCACTTCTGGTCACCACTGGTAATGTGGCTGATGTCACTTCTGGTCACCACTGGTAATGTGGCTGATGTCACTTTTGGTCACCACTGGTAATGTGGCTGATGTCACTTCTGGTCACCACTGGTAATGTGGTTGTTGTCACTTCAAGTCAGCACTGGTGATGTTGTTGTCACTTCCAATCACCACTGACACTTTTTTTTAAATTTGCGTCCTCCAAAGTTAAGTTATATCGGACGATGAATGAAACGGACGAAATGATGCTCAAATGAGTCCGGGGACCATAGAGCTTAAGTTAAGAGACATTCGTCTTTAGGTATACGGGAAAACCCCAGAAAATACCTTATCCAGGTAACTCACCCTAGCCGATATTCGAACTCGGGACCTCTTGATCGTGAGGCAGACACGCTGCCATCTACACTACCGAGGCGGGCAGTTGTACTGTGGTTGTTGTCACTTCTGGTCACCACTGGTAATGTGGCTGATGTCACTTCTGGTCACCTCTGGTAATATGGTGATTGTTGCCACTTCTGGTCACCATTGATAATGTGTTTGTTGTCACTTCTAGTCACCACTGGTAATGTGGCTGGTTGTTGTCACTTGTAGTCACCACTGGTAATGTGGCTGATGTCACTTCTAATCACCTCTGGTAATGTGGCTGATGTCACTTCTAGTCACCACTGATAATGTGGTTGTTGTCACTTCTGGTCACCACTGATAATGTGGTTGTTGTCACTTCTAGTCACCACTGGTAATGTGGCTGGTTGTTGTCACTTCTATTCACCACTGGTAATGTGGCTGATGTCACTTCTAGTCACCTCTGGTAATGTGGTTGTTGTCACTTCTGGTCACCACTGATAATGTGGTTGTTGTCACTTCTAGTCACCACTGGTAATGTGGCTGGTTGTTGTCACTTCTAGTCACCACTGGTAATGTGGCTGATGTCACTTCTAATCACCTCTGGTAATATGGCTGATGTCACTTCTAGTCACTACTGATATTTTGGTTGTTGTCACTTCTGGTCACCACTGATAATGTGGCTGATGTCACTTCTAATCACCTCTGGTAATGTGGCTGATGTCACTTCTAGTCACCACTGAAAATGTGGTTGTTGTCACTTCTAGTCACCACTGGTAATGTGGCTGATATCACTTCTAATCACCTCTGGTAATGTGGCTGATGTCACTTCTAGTCACCACTGATAATGTGGTTGTTGTCACTTCTGGTCACCACTGATAATGTGGTTGATGTCACTTCTAGTCACCACTGGTAATGTGGCTGGTTTTTGTCACTTCTAGTCACCACTGGTAATGTGGCTGATGTCACTTCTAGTCACCTCTGGTAATGTGGCTGATGTCACTTCTAATCGCCTCTGGTAATGTGGTTGTTGTCACTTCTGGTCACCACTGGTAATGTGATTGTTGCCACTTCTGGTCACTACTGATAATGTGGTTGTTTTCACTTCTGGTCACCACTGGTAATGTGGTTGTTGTCACTTCTAGTCACCACTGATAATGTGGTTGTTGTCACTTCTGGTCACCACTGATAATGTGGCTGATGTCATTTCTGGTCACCACTGGTAATGTGGCTGATGTCACTTCTGGTCACCACTGGTAATGTGGCTGATGTCACTTTTGGTCACCACTGGTAATGTGGCTGATGTCACTTCTGGTCACCACTGGTAATGTGGTTGTTGTCACTTCAAGTCAGCACTGGTGATGTTGTTGTCACTTCTAATCACCACTGATAATGTGGCTGAAGTCATTTCTAGTCACCTCTGGTAATGTGGCTGATGTCACTTTTAATCACCACTGGTAATGTGATTGTTGCCACATCTGCTCACCACTGATAATGTGTCTGATGTCACTTCTAGTCACCTCTGGTAATGTGGTTGCTGTCACTTCTGTTCACCACTGATAATGTGGTTGTTGTCACTTCTAGTCACCACTGATAATGTGGCTGATGTCACTTCTAGTCACCTCTGGTAATGTGGTTGTTGTCACTTCTGGTCACCACTGATAATGTGGCTGATGTCACTTCTAGTCACCTCTGGTAATGTGGTTGTTGTCACTTCTGGTCACCACTGATAATGTGGTTGTTGTCACTTATAGTCACCACTGGTACTGTGGTTGTTGTCACTTCTATTCACCACTGATAATGTGGTTTTGTGACTTCTAGTCACCACTGATAATGTGGCTGTTTTCACTTCTAGTCACCACTGATAATATGGTTGTTGTCACTTCTAGTCACCACTGGTAATGTGGCTGATGTCACTTCTAGTCACCACTGATAATGTGGTTGTTGTCACTTCTAGTCACCACTGATAATGTGGTTGTTGTCACTTCTAGTCACCACTGATAATGTTGTTGTTGTCACTTCTAGTCACCACTGATAATGTGGTTGTTGTCACTTCTAGTCACCACTGATAATGTGGTTGTTGTCACTTCTAGTCACCACTGGTAATGTGGCTGATGTCACTTCTAGTCACCACTGGTAATGTGGCTGATGTCACTTCTAGTCACCACTGATAATGTGGTTGTTGTCACTTCTAGTCACCACTGGTAATGTGGCTGATGTCACTTCTAGTCACCACTGGTAATGTGGCTGATGTCACTTCTAGTCACCACTGATAATGTTGTTGTTGTCACTTCTAGCCACCACTGATAATGTGGTTGTTGTCACTTCTAGTCACCACTGGTAATGTGGCTGATGTCACTTCTGGTCACCACTGATAATGTGGCTGATGTCACTTCTAGTCACTACTGATAATATGCTTGTTGTCACTTCTAGTCACCACTGGCAATGTGGCTGATTGTTGTCACTTCTAGTCACCACTGATAATGTGGCTGATGTCACTTCTAGTCACCTTTGGTAATGTGGCTGATGTCACTTCTAATCACCACTGGTAATGTGATTGTTGCCACATCTGCTCACCACTGATAATGTGTCTGATGTCACTTCTAGTCACCTCTGGTAATGAGGTTATTGTCAGTTCTGGTCACCACTGATAATGTGGTTGTTGTCACTTCTAGTCACCACTGATAATGTGGCTGTTGTCACTTCTAGTCATCACTGGTAATGTGGTTGTTGTCACTTCTGGTCACCACTGATAATGTGGCTGATGTCACTTCTAGTCACCTCTGGTAATGTGGTTGTTGTCACTTCTGGTCACCACTGATAATGAGGTTGTTGTCACTTCTAGTCACCACTGGTAATGTGATTGTTGTCTCTTCTATTGACCACTGATAATGTGGTTGATATCACTTCTAGTCACCACTGATAATGTGGTTGTTGTCACTTCTAGGCACCACTGGAAATGTGGTTGTTGTCACTTCTGGTCACCACTGATAATGTGGCTGATGTCACTTCTAGTCACCTCTGGTAAAGTGGTTGTTGTCACTTCTGGTCACCACTGATAATGTGGTTGTTGTCACTTCTAGTCACCACTGGTAATGTGGCTGGTTGTTGTCACTTCTAATCACCACTGGTAATGTGGCTGTTGTCACTTCAAATCACCTCTGGTAATGTGGCTGATGTCACTTCTAGTCACCACTGATAATGTGGTTGTTGTCACTTCTGGTCACCACTGATAATGTGGTTGATGTCACTTCTAGTCACCACTGGTAATGTGGCTGGTTTTTGTCACTTCTAGTCACCACTGGTAATGTGGCTGATGTCACTTCTAGTCACCTCTGGTAATGTGGCTGATGTCACTTCTAATCGCCTCTGGTAATGTGGTTGTTGTCACTTCTGGTCACCACTGGTAATGTGATTGTTGCCACTTCTGGTCACTACTGATAATGTGGTTGTTTTCACTTCTGGTCACCACTGGTAATGTGGTTGTTGTCACTTCTAGTCACCACTGATAATGTGGTTGTTGTCACTTCTGGTCACCACTGATAATGTGGCTGATGTCATTTCTGGTCACCACTGGTAATGTGGCTGATGTCACTTCTGGTCACCACTGGTAATGTGGCTGATGTCACTTTTGGTCACCACTGGTAATGTGGCTGATGTCACTTCTGGTCACCACTGGTAATGTGGTTGTTGTCACTTCAAGTCAGCACTGGTGATGTTGTTGTCACTTCTAATCACCACTGATAATGTGGCTGAAGTCATTTCTAGTCACCTCTGGTAATGTGGCTGATGTCACTTTTAATCACCACTGGTAATGTGATTGTTGCCACATCTGCTCACCACTGATAATGTGTCTGATGTCACTTCTAGTCACCTCTGGTAATGTGGTTGCTGTCACTTCTGTTCACCACTGATAATGTGGTTGTTGTCACTTCTAGTCACCACTGATAATGTGGCTGATGTCACTTCTAGTCACCTCTGGTAATGTGGTTGTTGTCACTTCTGGTCACCACTGATAATGTGGCTGATGTCACTTCTAGTCACCTCTGGTAATGTGGTTGTTGTCACTTCTGGTCACCACTGATAATGTGGTTGTTGTCACTTATAGTCACCACTGGTACTGTGGTTGTTGTCACTTCTATTCACCACTGATAATGTGGTTTTGTGACTTCTAGTCACCACTGATAATGTGGCTGTTTTCACTTCTAGTCACCACTGATAATATGGTTGTTGTCACTTCTAGTCACCACTGGTAATGTGGCTGATGTCACTTCTAGTCACCACTGATAATGTGGTTGTTGTCACTTCTAGTCACCACTGATAATGTGGTTGTTGTCACTTCTAGTCACCACTGATAATGTGGTTGTTGTCACTTCTAGTCACCACTGATAATGTTGTTGTTGTCACTTCTAGTCACCACTGATAATGTGGTTGTTGTCACTTCTAGTCACCACTGATAATGTGGTTGTTGTCACTTCTAGTCACCACTGGTAATGTGGCTGATGTCACTTCTAGTCACCACTGGTAATGTGGCTGATGTCACTTCTAGTCACCACTGATAATGTGGTTGTTGTCACTTCTAGTCACCACTGGTAATGTGGCTGATGTCACTTCTGGTCACCACTGGTAATGTGGCTGATGTCACTTCTAGTCACCACTGATAATGTTGTTGTTGTCACTTCTAGCCACCACTGATAATGTGGTTGTTGTCACTTCTAGTCACCACTGGTAATGTGGCTGATGTCACTTCTGGTCACCACTGATAATGTGGCTGATGTCACTTCTAGTCACTACTGATAATATGCTTGTTGTCACTTCTAGTCACCACTGGCAATGTGGCTGATTGTTGTCACTTCTAGTCACCACTGATAATGTGGCTGATGTCACTTCTAGTCACCTTTGGTAATGTGGCTGATGTCACTTCTAATCACCACTGGTAATGTGATTGTTGCCACATCTGCTCACCACTGATAATGTGTCTGATGTCACTTCTAGTCACCTCTGGTAATGAGGTTATTGTCAGTTCTGGTCACCACTGATAATGTGGTTGTTGTCACTTCTAGTCACCACTGATAATGTGGCTGTTGTCACTTCTAGTCATCACTGGTAATGTGGTTGTTGTCACTTCTGGTCACCACTGATAATGTGGCTGATGTCACTTCTAGTCACCTCTGGTAATGTGGTTGTTGTCACTTCTGGTCACCACTGATAATGAGGTTGTTGTCACTTCTAGTCACCACTGGTAATGTGATTGTTGTCTCTTCTATTGACCACTGATAATGTGGTTGATATCACTTCTAGTCACCACTGATAATGTGGTTGTTGTCACTTCTAGGCACCACTGGAAATGTGGTTGTTGTCACTTCTGGTCACCACTGATAATGTGGCTGATGTCACTTCTAGTCACCTCTGGTAAAGTGGTTGTTGTCACTTCTGGTCACCACTGATAATGTGGTTGTTGTCACTTCTAGTCACCACTGGTAATGTGGCTGGTTGTTGTCACTTCTAATCACCACTGGTAATGTGGCTGTTGTCACTTCAAATCACCTCTGGTAATGTGGCTGATGTCACTTCTAGTCACCACTGATAATGTGGTTGTTGTCACTTCTGGTCACCACTGATAATGTGGTTGTTGTCACTTCTAGTCTCCACTGGTAATGTGGCTGGTTGTTGTCACTTCTAGTCACCACTGGTAATGTGGCTGATGTCACTTCTAGTCACCTCTGGTAATGTGGTTGTTGTCACTTCTGGTCACCACTGGTAATGTGGTTGTTGTCACTTCTAGTCACCAGTGATAATGTGGTTGTTGTCACTTCTAGTCACCACTGGTAATGTGGCTGATGTCACTTCTAATCACCTCTGGTAATGTGGCTGATGTCACTTCTAGTCACCACTGATAATGTGGTTGACGTCACTTCTGGTCACCACTGGTAATGTTGTTGTTGTCACTTCTGGTCACCACTGATAATGTTGTTGATGTCACTTCTAGTCACCACTGATAATGTGGCTGGTTGTTGTCACTGCTAGTCACCACTAGTAATGTTGTTGTTGTCACTTCTAGTCACCACTGATAATGTGGTTGATGTCACTTCTAGTCACCACTGGTAATGTGGCTGGTTGTTGTCACTGCTAGTCACCACTAGTAATGTTGTTGTTGTCACTTCTAGTCACCACTGATAATGTGGTTGATGTCACTTCTAGTCACCACTGATAATGTGGCTGGTTGTTGTCAATTCTAGTCACCACTGATAATGTGGTTGATGTCACTTCTAGTCACCACTGGTAATGTGGCTTGTTGTTGTCACTTCTAGTCACCACTGATAATGTGGTTGATGTCACTTCTAGTCACCACTGATAATGTTGTTGTCACTTCTGGTCACCACTGATAATGTGGTTGATGTCACTTCTAGTCACCACTGGTAATGTGGCTGATGTAACTTCTAGTCACCTTTGGTAATGTGGTTGTTGTCACTTCAAGTCAGCACTGGTGATGTTGTTGTCACTTCTGGTCACCACTGGTAATGTGGCTGATGTCACTTCTAGTCACCACTGGTAATGTGGCTGATGTAACTTCTAGTCACCTTTGGTAATGTGGTTGTTGTCACTTCAAGTCAGCACTGGTGATGTTGTTGTCACTTCTGGTCACCACTGGTAATGTGGCTGATGTCACTTCTGGTCACCACTGGTAATGTGGTTGTTGTCACTTCAAGTCAGCACTGGTGATGTTGTTGTCACTTCTAATCACCACTGACACTTTTTTTTAATTTGCGTCCTCCAAAGTTAAGTTATATCGGACGATGAATGAAACGGACGAAATGATGCTCAAATGAGTCCGGGGACCATAGAGCTTAAGTTACCAGACATTCGTCTTTAGGTATAAGGGAAAACCCTGGAAAATACCTTATCCAGGTAACTCACCCTAGCCGATATTCGAACTCGGGACCTCTTGATCGTGAGGCAGACACGCTGCCATCTACACTACCGAGGCGGGCAGTTGTACTGTGGTTGTTGTCACTTCTGGTCACCACTGGTAATGTGGCTGATGTCACTTCTTGTCACCTCTGGTAATATGGTGATTGTTGCCACTTCTGGTCACCACTGATAATGTGGTTGTTGTCACTTCTAGTCACCACTGGTAATGTGGCTGGTTGTTGTCACTTCTAGTCACCACTGGTAATGTGGCTGATGTCACTTCTAATCACCTCTGGTAATGTGGCTGATGTCACTTCTAGTCACCACTGATAATGTAGTTGTTGTCACTTCTGGTCACCACTGATAATGTGGTTGTTGTCACTTCTAGTCACCACTGGTAATGTGGCTGGTTGTTGTCACGTCTAGTCACCACTGGTAATGTGGCTGATGTCACTTCTAGTCACCTCTGGTAATGTGGTTGTTGTCACTTCTGGTCACCACTGATAAGGTGGTTGTTGTCACTTCTGGTCACCACTGGTAATGTGGCTGGTTGTTGTCAATTCTAGTCACCACTGGTAATGTGGCTGATGTCACTTCTAATCACCTCTGGTAATATGGCTGATGTCACTTCTAGTCACCACTGATATTTTGGTTGTTGTCACTTCTGGTCACCACTGATAATGTGGCTGATGTCACTTCTAATCACCTCTGGTAATGCTGATGTCACTTCTAGTCACCACTGATAATGTGGTTGTTGTCACTTCTAGTCACCACTGGTAATGTGGCTGATGTCACTTCTAATCACCTCTGGTAATGTGGTTGTTGTCACTTCTGTTCACCACTGATAATGTGGTTGTTGTCACTTCTGGTCACCACTGATAATGTGGTTGATGTCACTTCTAGTCACCACTGGTAATGTGGCTGGTTGTTGTCACTTCTAGTCACCACTGGTAATGTGGCTGATGTCACTTCTAGTCACCTCTGGTAATGTGGCTGATGTCACTTCTAATCGCCTCTGGTAATGTGGTTGTTGTCACTTCTGTTCACCACTGGTAATGTGATTGTTGCCACTTCTGGTCATCACTGATAATGTGGTTGTTGTCACTTCTGGTCACCACTGGTAATGTGGTTGTTGTCACTTCTAGTCACCACTGATAATGTGGTTGTTGTCACTTCTGGTCACCACTGATATTGTGGCTGATGTCATTTCTGGTCACCACTGGTAATGTGGCTGATGTCACTTCTGGTCACCACTGGAAATGTGGCTGATGTCACTTCTGGTCACCACTGGTAATGTGGCTGATGTCACTTCTGGTCACCACTGGTAATGTGGTTGTTGTCACTTCAAGTCAGCACTGGTGATGTTGTTGTTGTCACTTCCAATCACCACTGATAATGTGGCTGATGTCACTTCTGGTCACCACTGGAAATGTGGCTGATGTCACTTCTAGTCACCTCTGGTAATGTGGCTGATGTCACTTCTAGTCACCACTGGTAATGTGGTTGTTGTCACTTCAAGTCAGCACTGGTGATGTGGTTGTTGTCACTTCTGGTCACCACTGGTAATGTGGCTGATGTCACTTCTGGTCACCACTGGAAATGTGGCTGATGTCACTTCTAGTCACCACTGGTAATGTGGCTGATGTCACTTCTAGTCACCTCTGGTAATGTGGCTGATGTCACTTCTAATCGCCTCTGGTAATGTGGTTGTTGTCACTTCTGGTCACCACTGGTAATGTGATTGTTGCCACTTCTGGTCACTACTGATAATGTGGTTGTTTTCACTTCTGGTCACCACTGGTAATGTGGTTGTTGTCACTTCTAGTCACCACTGATAATGTGGTTGTTGTCACTTCTGGTCACCACTGATAATGTGGCTGATGTCATTTCTGGTCACCACTGGTAATGTGGCTGATGTCACTTCTGGTCACCACTGGTAATGTGGCTGATGTCACTTTTGGTCACCACTGGTAATGTGGCTGATGTCACTTCTGGTCACCACTGGTAATGTGGTTGTTGTCACTTCAAGTCAGCACTGGTGATGTTGTTGTCACTTCTAATCACCACTGACACTTTTTTTAAATTTGCGTCCTCCAAAGTTAAGTTATATCGGACGATGAATGAAACGGACGAAATGATGCTCAAATGAGTCCGGGGACCATAGAGCTTAAGTTACCAGACATTCGTCTTTAGGTATAAGGGAAAACCCCGGAAAATACCTTATCCAGGTAACTCACCCTAGCCAATATTCGAACTCGGGACCTCTTGATCGTGAGGCAGACACGCTACCATCTACACTACCGAGGCGGGCAGTGGTACTGTGGTTTTTGTCACTTCTGGTCACCTCTGGTAATGTGATTGCTGTTAATTCTGGTCACCACTGTTAGTAAGGTTGCTCAATCTTCCGATCCTCGCAGCAATAGAGTAGATATGAATGCCCTACAGAAATAACTTCTGTACTTTCAATTTTTCTTGGTCCTGTTCTTCCTTGAAGGAAATTAAATAACAAGCTACGGTAAATATGAGTGCAGTGCAAAAATTTCGGATGTAATGCAAACAGGTTGCTTGCCCTGTTATGTTTTTCTAAGGACAGAGCAATGGACCTTGCATACAAATTAATTTAATGTACTTTAAATGACAGCTAAGTTAATACAACACAAAACATTGAGGTTAAGTCATGTTTGACACACTCTTCTCGAAATACCTACAGTTGCTATTACACTTCGGTGTTTCTAACGTTGTTTTCCCTAGTCATCGTTAAATAATTCATTTACTGCCCATATATTAATTTTCAAATAAAAATGTGAGTATTATGAAGAGTTTTGGAATTATGATTAGGGAAGGAGTGAAAGATGGAGAGGGCACTGAAAGAGCAATCGAAGCCGCTGTCTCTGCTTCTTAATTTGTTTCGGTTAAAATAATATTCTTTGACATATAAAACAGGAGCCTCTATAAAGAACCGCTTAAATCAAAAGGTGTTACAGCATGTCGACGTAAGATGTCAATATTCCGCTTAAGATCAAGGATAAAATATTGAATACAATACCGCTCATGTTAACTCCTAGGTGTCTTTAAAATGAGTTAATTCTTTAGCTTTATCTTTGATCTTAAACTACGTCTTAATGTACTATGATGATAGAGCTGCGATCATACAGAAGGTACGATGCCAGGCTCCACCATGTCGGCCGCCTCGGTAATTGCCTCTCCATACTTTCATTATGATAATCAAAAAGTGAGGCATTAAACATCTTACCACCAAAATTATTTGGTTCAGGTGGGAGAGAGAGAAAAAGAGAGACAACAATAAAAGTACATGCTTTAAGAAAGCACATTTACATATCCGGTTTTTGTGCCGTTAAATAACATGATCTGCTTTACCAAACATTTTAGTACTGCCAGACATTTTCTTGAATGTCACAATGGTTATACCACGTGGTTAGAGCGTATTAACAGCCGGAAAAAAAATGAAAATCGTTGGTTGTGTGTGTAACGTGTTTACGAAGCTGATTCTTGGCGTTATTGAGAAGCAAAATCCTGGGTGTCCGAATTCGAATCTTTGTTAAAATAGATTCCCTGGTCTACTCTATATATTATCCAATCAAAAGTAACCCTTCTATAATGCTCATATAAAAAGGAATTCTAAAGTATGTTTAGTTAACGCGTGTGCAGTTCGGAGTCAAAGGTACCTGAGTCTCCCGCCCACTAATGACCGTCATAAATCTATCTCCATACTTTAGAAATGGAACACTGTCGTTGAGGACCAATAACAACCTTGATTTTCTCGAAGTGACATTCGCATCTCTACTCCACGTGGAGTCTCAGTTGACAAAGTTCCAACTTCTAGTTTATCTGTTTCATTACGTGCAGAAATTCGTTGTGTGTCACAATGTGGAGACCGTAGGACGGAAATGCAGTGGTAAGTGCAAATGAAGTAGTAGATAACTTTCAGTCACGTGAAAATAATCAAAGTGATGACAATAGTGAATAACTGGGCCGAGTTATATTACTGGAAAAGCCTAAAAAGAAAAAAAAAAAAAAACAAAGTTATAACGCGAACTGTTTCTAAGCACATTCAAGCGCTTGTTTTGAACACATATAAATATGTGCTGACAAATAATCTTGGTAAGGGGTCGTGCAATGACCTTGATAATAAATTCTGGGTATTCACAGAAATACAGTAAGAAATATTGTGACGAAAGGAATACCAAAGACGTTGATCAAGTGTGAAAACAAAAGGAAAAGTTTCTCTAAAGTTTCGATAATTTCACATGCGATTTAATTCGCCTAGAAATTTATATATAGATTCTATGCAAAAGGGGGAGTGCCCACCTAAGACGAATTGGTTGCACATTTGCAAGAAATTTGTGATTTTCCTTATGGGCATTGCACTTTGCGTGGTCTGGAGCTGTTTTTTTTTTTTTTTTTTTTTTTGGGAGCTGGGTTTCAAATACCGCACTTTGAATAAGATAAGGGTTATTATGGAATCCAGTAGAATTGTAGCTTGGCGCTATATATATTTGCAAAAACTAAGGAAGTTTCGCAGATAATTTATTTAGACGAAACCTCGTACGATACCCATGACGTATCGAGAAAGGTGGCAACCTTGCAGAAAGGACTGCGAGAAGGAGGGTCTGTCTTGTAAAACGATTATAAGGGTTCGTCAAAGGCAGAGACCGACGTGCACACGCGTTAACTAAACAAACTTTAAAACTTTTTATGTTCATTTAGATAAAGGCTTGCTCCGAATAGTCAATAATTTATTTGATATGAAAGAAACCCTCAAAAATTAAGCTTTTTACCCCAATGTTACGACAACTACACTTGTATTAATCATAGCTGCCTTTGTCTAATATACATGTTGTCGGTTATGCCAATATAGTGTCACGGCAACAGGCATAAAAGTTTCGGCACAAATAAGAAAACAGTCGGCGGATAAAGTATCATGGTAATAATGAGCGTTGCTAAGCAGCTAATGATAGCGCGGTTATTGTAAACAAGCGCCGGCAAGCAGAGATAACTGAGGTAAAGGACTTGCCGGCATAGATTAAGTTACGCTTCTGGAATGTGATAGAATATTTTGTTTGTTTATTCTTCCGGAAATTTCTGGACTGATAGAGATTTTTCGGGTTCTGGTTTATTTTAGAACAATCTAGAATTACAAATTAGGTATTTAAGGACGTGACGGCTCGCTTAGTGAGTAGTTGTGAAACAGTGAGTTGTGAAAGAGTGTTGTGAATGAGAGACAGCTGGAAGTGTTATTGTAACGAGAGCTAGTGATGTAATCAACTGTCATTGTTATTGTGATCGACTTTGGTAGATTGATGGTGACGTAACGTAATGTTGCTGTAATCTATAAAAGTATATCTACGGAAATAAAGGAGATTTTTAATTTCTGCAACTCGGCCTTTTAATTCTACGAACCCACAAAGTCACCATATGTAGCATCTGATGTGTATTACACACACATGAAGTCAATCGACCGTGGCGTAACAGCCTAGTGGGCCAAAGGTTACCAACCCGACTGCCGGTCTCACGCTAACCCATGCAAGGTGGAGGTGGGCGATCACCCAGCAGATACGGGGTGGAGATGTGAAAATCTGGGCAACAACATCCGGAAAATAGGCCTTCGAGACCAGGTTTTGCTACCTAGCCTAGCTCCTCAATTTCCTCACAATGCTGAGGGGGCACCAGTCTGCACCCGAGACTTAAAATACGAAACCCGCAGGGCAGGGATCGATCCCGGACGTATTCCGTGACAGGGAGCTAAAGCATGGCGCCTTAGAGCAGGAAATATATGAAAATGTTTAGCTATTTATGAGAAAATAAAATGCATAAATGTCAAAACGGGATTTTTGTTATTGAATATACCCATAAAAACTGTTTTTATTATCTGATTAAAGTTATCTGCGTGCTCCAAAACAAATATAGATATTTAAAGGTGTAATACTTTCGCGTACTCATCCACTAACGGAAGTCTTTATGTTCACGCTACACCTAAAATAGGTATATTTTAATAATTAAATGCATAACATATGTTGAGAGCAGAAATGTAACAAAAACTCTTGATTTTCCTTCGATAAAGCAAAATTAATTATAAAGTCTTACATCATTCTGAAACTGAAAGAGCTTACGTTTAAATAACTACCTAAATTTTGGAGCAAAGCTAATATTGTGCTACAGTGACCATGTCCAGAGTTATCGGAAGATCGCCACCGGGCTGTCGGAACCGCAAATAGATAAGGAGTGGGCTTGCCCAACTTAAATACGATAAGCAGCGCCACTAGAGAATGGTCACCTTCTGGACGTTTTGATATCTCGACCGTTCTGGAAAGTCGCTACGGCTAAGTGAGGTGAGTCAACATTCTGGTGTTAGAGAGAGTCTGGCGAAGCAAATAGGCAAATAGATGACTAGCTCTGACGAAGTAAATTGGTAGCGTGTCCGCTTCACGTTCAAGAGGTCCCGTGTTTGAATCCTGATCAGAGTAAGTTATCTAGATAAGGTTTATATGGGTTTTCCCTTGTCCTAAAGGATGAATACCAGCTAACTCTAATCCATATGCTCTCTGGGCTAATTTAAGCATCATTTCACCCATTTATTTGATCGCTCAATATGACAACGTTGGAGAACGTACACTAAAAAGGAAAAGGAAAACAAAGGAATAAGTCGACAAGTACGCGACCAAAACTGAGGAAGTAGCTCGGCAAATACTTAAATAAGACTAGCGAAATAAGTCAGCTAGTACGTGACCAAGTCTGACGAAATAAGTCGGCAAGTACTTGGCCAAGTCTGACGAAGTAAGTCGTCAAGTACTTGACTAAGACTGACGAAATAAGTCGGCAAGTACGTGACCAATTCTGGCGAAGTAAGTCGGCAAGTACGCGACTAAGTCTGACGAAGTAAGTCAGCAAGTACGTGACCAAGTCTGACGAAGTAATTCGGCAAGTGCGCGACCAAGTCTGACGGAGTGAGTCGGCAAGCACGTGACCAAGTCTGACGAAGTAAGTCGGCAAGTGCGTGACCAAGTCTGACGAAGTAATTCGTCAAGTACTTGACCAAGACTGACGAAATAATTCGGCAAGCACTGTCCATATCTTGCGAGCGTTTCTAGTTCAACGAGAAGTGCTGTTCTATTGAATTTATGATGAATGTGGTGAAGTGTTGTTACTGCACGTGGTTGGAGATGCCTGGTGTTTCACTTCTTATCTAGGGTTCCGCTCGAAAGGAGAGGTTACGTTGGGTGCATTTGTTTCACAACTACGTCATGAAAGAAAGTGACCTGTCGGTAAACAGTGGCACTTGTTCATATAAGTGAGATAACAGATTTGGCTAAGCTAACCCTTGAAGAAAGTTGGGCTAGATTTTTAAGTGAAGTAAAAACTAAAGAGAAGTGACAGTTTGAAATAGTTGGATGAAGCCACAATTTGTACTTCCATTTTGTACTGAACTCCGCTACTGTGTCCGAAATTCTTTATCAGATTAATAATGAAATTAATATACTTCTGTTATTTTTACAAAGGGAATTTATTTACATTTATAAAAGATCTGCTAAAACGTCATGAGCAACACCAAATGAGGAAATTGAACGATTCATTTGACACTAGACATGGCAGTTGTTGGCGGGATCGTTGGCCTGAGAGCACCGTATCTTTGGTGTCATGAAATAAATATTTTGGATCATTAATGCTCATTTAATGTTTTTATCTATCATTAATATCCTTTCAAAAATAATTACTCTTAAATTTCCTACTATAAACTACCGGTGATATTAATAATTAAATTTTAATCATAGATATATTTGTATTCTAGCAAAGTTAAGAATCCCTTTCGCACAAATGAATTTCAAATTATGTTAATATAGGAACCTTGCTTGGATTTTTCACAAAATACAAGGGCAATTTTGCTTTAGTATTAACAAGAAAATGTAAAAATTGAAAAACGAAATGATGATAATTTGGAGTACTGTAGTCCTTTTGGAGAGGAGAAATTTCTTAAAGACCCTCACTCCGAATTTCCATGTTAGTTACTCACATAAACACTTATACAAACGGTTCTTTCTTTAAAACTGCTTGTTTCTCAAAGCATACACTTTGGGTTAAATTGAGATCTTATCTGAGCTAATCGCTTGTGTAAGTTTGCAAACTGTCAATAGCGGAGTGGTTGGCTTTAGTCTCCGCAATATTTAAGTTAGTAATTGCAGCACGCTACATAAAGGGAAAAACCGTTGCTTATATTACATAGCATTGACTTGTGCAAGAGAAAGATTGGAAGGCTTCAATCTGATTAAAAAATTCGTGATTCGAACTCCGACCATGACCCACATGTTTCAAATGTGATTAATATTTACTATTTCTCTTTATTTCTCAATAGCAGATCGTTCAATCCTGTATTTCAATGGTGTAATTGCTTGCTATTAATAACAGAACCTCTTATATATGTGGCGTCTTCACGATGTGAAGAGCTTAGGAAGAAAGAAAACGATATATACATAAACTGAATTTTATATTTAGTATTCAAAATGAAATACAAAATGCTTCAAGTTCCTAAATTAGCCACTGTAACCTATGTTGTAATTCGTTTTCTGGTTTAAGTGCTTGTTTTATTTAGGTTCATCCTTAACCATTTTCAGCTTTCATTGCTTATTGAGTTGATAAATTCTACATTTCTTTATCTACTTATTGTACACTATCAGAGTTCTGAGTTCAATTTATTCCTACATTATTGTAACCTGTATAATGCCGTTTAATCTGTGAAATTACATTACTCAATAAGCAATCAATTCTGTAGCTAAATATGTGATCTGAATGGAAGGGTGATTTCTGAGAAGACATGCATTTTGTAAATAGGTTTTAGCTTGCCATCGAGGGGATATGATCCCCGAAACGATTGCTAAATATCTTCCAATCTCACAAATACGACATCTTTAGTTGCCCGAATATAACACATTTTTTTCTACATGTGGTTTTCAGTTGCATTAATTGTCCTTGAAGTTTCGAATAACTTGATTAGTCAAGTCTTCCTTTGTCAGATTGCAAGATTGATGGCGCTAAAAAGAAAATGGTAAACAAATCAATTAAGTTGTATTCCATCTTCTCAGTCCCCATGAATTTAAGTGCTCAACGTCAACATATTTTGTAAGGTGGTCTTGCTAAAGCAATATATATTTGTAGTCACCATCCATACTAGTACGAAAATCAATTATATCGTCCTGACATGTTAAATTAAACTCGAAGAAAATTAGTGGCTTGGCAGCGATTCTTTTTTGAAGCCTTCATGCTTCTGCTGACAAGTTTCACGATGTTGGACCAATAACTTTACGTAGAAGCGAATGATAATCTTGTAACTGGTCGAAAGCATGATGCCTCACTGAATTCCATGTCTTATTAACTAAGCAAACTATCAGGAAAAAATATAGCCAACGCAACATGCTCGTCATCTCGCGAAATATGTGACTAACATAACATGATAATAATCGATAGAATGAAAATGCCATTAAGTTTGTATGTGTATGAGAGAGAAAGAGACTGATAAAGCCATGACCTTTAGGGAACCTGTTTGAGCAGCAATTAGTGTTCCTAATACACAGTTGACATTCGAGTACATGTGTTAAGTTTCTCTGATGATGCATGAGTTTCCAAATGAGAATAGTTATAAACCCTAATGAAAATAAAGGAAGGTGAAATTTGGATTTACAAAAAGCGTTCAATCAAATTAAGGGATACACATTCACTTCTTGTGGAACAGCTTTGTCACGTAGGGAGAGAGAAATATGAACGCTCTTATACTTTTATACAGATACAAATTTACATCGGAAATACTGAGGAAAGAAGTGGCTGACTGCCCAATTTTCCCTCTTGTGTCCAATGTTCCCTCTTGTGTAAAATGCACAGCCACGCAGATATTGAGTGTTAGCAGACGATGGCTATATGCCATTCCATTTCCTCTGTCCTGTAACACATTTGTTTATATTGTAACATGCAGAGAGAGAGAGAGAGAGAGAGAGAGAGAGAGAGAGAGAGAGAGAGAGAGAGAGAGAGAGAGAGAGAGAGAGAGAGAGAGAGAGAGAGAGAGATGATCCCGTCCAACTGTCCGTGTTGAGTAATACATTCGTCTTTAAATGGAGAATATGCGGATGATGTGACAGTCTAATTCTCCTGTTATGAACACGTTTTGTGTACAAGGTACGTCCAGAAAGTACATTCTGTTTTGTAATAAAATTAAATTGTGTACAGATACAGAAAAATTATTTATTCCACAAAATTCTACAACTCTTAAACTACTTTTCCATATAACTGCCGAAATTTTGCAAGCATTTGTCATAGCGAGGCACATGTTTTTGTATATCTTCTTCATAAAAGTTTGCCGCCTGTGTCTTCAACCAGTTGGAAACATTTTCTTTCAGCTCTTCGTCATTGTTGAAGTGTTGACCGCCAAGGAAAGATCTGAGATGCAAAAACAGATGATAGTCGCTAAGAGCGAGGTCAGGGCTGTACGTGGGGGAGGGTCAAACACGTCCCAGCCAAATCCCTGTAGGATGTCTTTCGTCGCATTTGCAGTGTGTGGTCGTGCGTTTTCGTGAAGAAACACAACACCTTTTGACATCGCAAATTTGCCGATAAATTTCAATTGGTTTCACTTTCCTAGCATTCAGAAGACGAATCACAGATCTGATTTCACAAGTGGCGGGATTTTCAATCAACACCGACATTGTAAACAAGCCAAAAAAAAAAAAAAAAAAAAAAAAAAAAGCGTACGTGGTTGACAGCAGTCTCACAATGGCGTACGTTTCTTCTCCTTGATACAGAGCGTCTACCGCACATGTGCGGAACTGCGATCGCAGCGCCGTAGCGGAGGTAAATTGAAACAGAACTTACTTTCTGGACGCCCCTTGTATATCTTGAGAGCATGCAGTACATTACACGATGCTACTTATGGTCCCTGTTTTGTAGCACGCTCACGGTCATTTTAGGAATATTCGGGAAATTGAGGGACATTGCCATTTTTACCTACTGTGTAACACACGCATGATGAAATTAGGCTCCGCAGGTGATGTCATTCTGACAAACGTTTTCCTGTAGTATAATATTTATATTGGGAAATATGCAACACGAAAAATGAAAATGTTCAACAGGTCAATTATAATGTTCAGTATGCTAAATGTTTTTCTTTATCAACATTTTGATGTAGGCTTTATATGTTTGTCCAGAAAATTTTATCGTTCTCAGTGGTTTTAGATCATTTAAACATTTACACATAGCCCCTTTCGTTCTTATAACTTTGGCATTTAGAGTAACGATTTATTAATATTAAGAAATGGCGGAGAGAAGGTAAAAGTTTAAATATTCTCAGTTCCTGGTATTTCCCAACATGTTAATTAAGAATACAAATGTAACAAGTATACATGAATATAAGGTAGTAAATTATAAAACATACTGCTACAGAAAGGATATTAGTATATTTATAAGTGTTAGAGGCACCAATCATGATGAAATTTCTAAAATAAGGCAGCAGTAAGTGTCCCAACAAACTTAATATGTGAAGCCAATTTTAACTTTTTTACTAAGGAATTGAAAGCTGCTATACTTGGCAATTTTCTTAAAGTATCCACTGTACATTCATTTCCTTTTGAACAGTCACTGCAATAGCATTTCTTTGCATTGAAACAGATGAAGTATCCAAGTTGTCGATTCTTACTGAAGAAGCATGTACTCCTAGATTATGAACTTCTGCTGTGCCACTGTTCACATGTCTAAACATTATCGATTTTCATTAAGAGTCGTTTTTCACACCCCAAAAAGAAATATATTAAAAGTAGATGTGTAATTTCTGGGTTAATGTCGGCATCATTAGGAGCCATACATTAAAATTTTAATGAGAAAAGTACATTTTATAGAAATATACAGCCTTAATTAACCTAAAATATTTTAAGTCGATATAAGCCTTGAGTGAGATTATAAACTCTTACGAAATATCCCTCATATGCTGTCTACTCACCACAAAAAGGCAAGAAACGAATTAAGGGGGGAGGGGTTTGAGCTGTTTATCAGCTCTGTTGGTGAATATATATACTAGGAAATGAGTGTATGAAAGTGTATACGAGTCACCTATGTTGCCAGATCTAATGCTCGTTGAAGTGATAGTTATAGTCGTGCTTCTCAAATAGATTACCCTGGCTTTATCTTTGTTAATACAAACATATCAGATAGCGCACTGATTATTCTTGTAAGGGTGAGAGGGGTACTTGCGCCCTTCTCGAACCTGTGCCAAGCACCAATGAACGCATCACTTCAGCCAATGGAATTCGCAGGAATCACAAATGACAGATAGATAAAGCCAGGGTAAGCATTTAAACAGCGTGACTATATATTCTGTATGGGTGAGTTATGTGACAGCACTTGTGAATTTTAAACGAATGTAGCTTCCTTGTTATACGAACATAAACATGGTACGGACAGCAAAAGTGATTACTCTACACATTCCTCCAGCTTGCCTTCTTGTGCTGGGCAGACAATATGAGGTATGATAAAAGAATAATTAGTATTTTCTGTTTTGTTAATGACGTATCCGTATCAGCTTTGCTCTTTAAATGTAACACCGTCTCAGATATAATGGACTTGTGCCAGCGCTCTTTCCAATCTTGGAAGTACTTGTGGTATTCACGTCTCGTTATGGTGTTCACCTTCCTCAGCAGCTCTGTTTTTATCTCAACAGTAGTGCCAAACGACGTCCATTCATAGTTCTCTTCAGCCTCGGGAACAGAAAGAAGCCCCATGAGGCCATGCAGGCAAATATGAAGCCTGAGACAACATAATGAGTTTATATTTTGAACCAAAAAGTCATTAACAAGCACTGAGTGCGAGCTGGAGCATTACTGTGCTGCAATTTCCACGAGTTATTATGAATAATTCTGGTCCACCTCTCCAGTAGTGGTTCGCAGACTTTCCAGAAACTGATGTGCGAGTGCCACCAGAGAGGTCATTTTCAATATTTTCTAGACCATCTTTGAAACGTTTCTACCTATCTTAAAATTTTGTGTTACTCATAGTAGATTCGCCAAAAGTCACAGTAAAACTTTCAAATGTTATGCTGCATTTTATTGTATTTTTAAAGGAACATGTATTGTAAATTTTGTAAAAATTTGCCGAGCACTCAAAAACGTGATATCCAACTATAAACTGAAAATCTGAAACAGCTGGCAATTCAAACATACATCAGGAACACGTGTAGCCATAAGATAAAAAATTTAAAATAGAATGTGAAATTTAAAATTTAGATGACATGATTTAGACCCACGAGAGCTAAATCTAATTGCCTAATGTATACATTTTTCGTGGCTAAAAATTTCTAAACCTCCATCGCACAAGTTTTTCAATTAGTTGCTGAGGATATCAGAAGTGGTTGAGTGTATAAATTAAGAAATTTAATGAGGATTGGGATTCAGATTCATTGGCAATTAAATTAAACATATAAAAAGGCTGCAATCTCCACTTTGACAGTACACTGGGTACATTTTCTGAGATTGTACAAGGGAAGCCTAAAACGAAACCTTAATCTGTAAACATAGCTTAGTTATACATAAATCAGAAGTTAGTTTGCTTAATTAGTTTCACGAGGGTGGAGAATCTGGAAGCAATCATAGTCATACTTTAGTCCACAGAACTGCATGGTCCTCTCAACTCGTTTGTGGGGAAGGTTTCCAGTTGGCCCTCAAGAGAAGCGAGTCTGCCAGCCCGATTCTCCATACTGATTTAGCAGCTGATATATTATTACTTCCATAGTGTGCATTTGGTATGCCACTATCATTCCAGTGTTGGTTTAGTATCTCTGGATACCTTAATTCCATAGTACATACCTGTTCAAATGGCTTCTAGCTCGCTCTCAAATCAACGTATTAAACTTTTATGGATCTTAGCCAAAAGTCTGGCCGATAAACTTGCTCTGCACTTCATCATTATGGTTATGGGGATCATTATGATTATTATGATTATTATGATTATTATTATGATTATTATTATGATTATGATTATTATGATTATTATGATTATTATGATTATTATGATTATTATGATTATTATGATTATGATTATTATTATGATTATTATTATGATTATTATTATGATTATTATTATGATTATTATTATGATTATTATTATGATTATTATTATGATTATTATTATGATTATTATTATGATTATTATTATGATTATTATTATGATTATTATTATGATTATGATTATGATTATGATTATGATTATGATTATGATTATGATTATGATTATGATTATGATTATTATTATTATGATTATTATTATTATTATTATTATTATTATTATTATTATTATTATTATTATTATTATTATTATTATTATTATTATTATTATTATTATTATTATCATCATCATCATATTTATCATCATTATTATTACGATCATCATTGTTATTACTGCTACTACTACTTTACCCATGTTTTTGCCTAGAAATGGGGCGCACAACGATACTACTGTTTTTTGATAAGGCACTGTGCACAGCAATATTAATGAATCCTCAAATAATATTAGTGCAATACTCTTCCTGCATTTGCAGAATGTTCTTTATGATATTCTATATTAAGATGTTTGTCATACATGCGAACAGAAATATAGTGATTTTCACCTACATTAGATCAGATCTATTTTCCTAGCTTCGATATGTGAACGAGAAGGGAGTTTGTACGATGTATGACTGTCTTTTCTAGCTAAGTTATGCCTTGTACAAGAGGTGGATGGTTGAAGAATGCATGCCAGTAAGTGGATAATTGTGAAGTGGGTGAAACAGGCTTCGTAACATTAGAGCCCAGCCAATGTCTGTTAAAAATACGAAGGCACTTGACAGGATATCTCCTCAGTCCAAATCCTTATATATGAGCCTGTTCCTCCGCACCTTAAAACGGTAAACCTAAAGCTTTCTAGGTGTCTGGTCTCTTTCTTGCTACATCTCATATTTCTGTTGTACTGGATAGTTCTTGGAATCATCGCACACTAAGCAAAGAATTGATACGGACTTTCAGAAACACACATACAACTGTCTTCAATATACTCACAAATTCTGTATGTGTTAACTATATATACTGTCTCATACGTAATGTACATTTTTTAAGAAAAAATTATTTGGAATGTGTTCTGACACTAATTAATTAACTAGTTTTCAAAGTATAGGCCATTGCGAAGAATTCGGTGTACCCATTTGCACTGCTTCAATGTCAAAATTTCTTCCACGTAGAAAATGGGCCATAGATCGAAAAAGATGATAATCTGATGTTGCGAGTTCAGGGCCGTATGCTGGGTGTGCTAGTAGTTCGATTGCTTCCAATTCCTGTATTATTTCCATGGTTGTTCGAGCAGTATGGGGTGTTGCATCGTCTTTTTGAAATGGATCTCTATTTCGGTTAATTAATCATGGGTATCTCGGTCTTAGATTAGATTAGATTGATCTGCGTTCAGTAGGTTCACTTGTAGCCAGAAAAGGCTGTGAACATTGAACATGTCCAGAGGTATAAAGTTTAATGGAATATATATGTACAAAAGTTAACATAAGACACATATTATAGTATACAGGCAATATGAACAACAATATGGAAAACAAAGCAGGGATAATTGTATATGATACAAAATGAAACACTTTTTAAACCAGCTTTCACTTGGCTTATGCCGGTACGTCTCAACCTTTTTGCAATGGATACCATTCTCGTTATTTATTAAATACATATGCATTAAAAATAAACTTTCAACTTGCATCAAATATTTATTAGTAATGCTTTGTCATTGGAACAGTTAGATACTACTTACAGAGCTACAGAAGCATTATCAGGATAATTTGTCATTCAGATAATCTTGTACAGAATAAAAAGATTTTAAGCAAAGGTACTCTCTAACAGCTTTTTAAAAGCACCGAAATTATCAACATTTTCTTTAATAACATTAGGAAGTGCGCCAAATATTTTTATAGTTTCATAATGCACACCTTTCTGGAACCAAGAAAGTTTAGCACTGGGATAATGGATATTATACCTTTGTCTAGTGTTTATTTTGTGAATTACATTATTTGTTGTTGAATTCGTTCCAGTTGTTGAGAATAAAGATCCACATCAATCTCCCACCCGTTTGGTACAAACTCCCAGTGAATCACAACTTCAAATTCCAACAGACACAAAACATTACTTTGGGACCGAGCTAATGTTTTTAGCGATGACTTCGGCAGGTTGGCAGGGATCAAACCACTCCTTCGAGGCATTAGGGTTTCTGTAATATACACACACGTTTTTCATCACAAGTGAGAATTCGCCTTACAAATCTATCATCCATGGGATTACGGATAAACTGATGATAGATATTCGCTATACCTTCAGCCTGTTGTGCCTTCAGTTCATGAGATACAGATGTACAGCTTCTGTATCATTTTGCAAGTGTGTTAATGTGGGGATGTGTGGCATCTTTTGATGCACCAAGTTCTTCTGGAAGCCTACGAGAACTTATTGCAGATTTTACCCAAAAAGTTCGCTTGTATCCTCAATATTCCATACTTTAGGTCTTACAGAAGGTGACAAATCTTTAGTTTTCCGTCTCCATTGTTGAAACGTTGGAACCATCGTTGTGGCAGGCGCTCATTAACGACGCCTTCTCCTTCCACTTCACATATTCTTTGAGCTGCGGTAGCGGCTTAGTAATCTAGTTCCCAGTAGTGGTAGAAGAACTCTAAGCTCAAGCTTTGTTATCTCCATTTTATGATTGGTTATTAACAACTGAAGACTGATACATGCTTGCAATGTAGACAGCACTAGCCATGGCATTCTGCAAATAGCATTGCCATACCGAATAAATTCAATACATTTTCCAAAACACAAAAAAAAAAAAAAAAAAAAAAAAAAAAAAAAAAAAACAGACATTACTTATGAGATAACATTTAACAACTCATATTGTCTAACACATATATAATGCTACTAATGTGACCTCTTAATTTTTGGAACCAAGAATATTTTTCAAACAGATGGTAAATATCTGAAATTTGTAATCTAGAAGACACCTGTAGACACCTGATATAAATTTAGTTTGATATTCTATAGCTGCGACTGTGATTAATCAAAATTGGCGTCTCACATGCGTCATTTCTTCAGTTCCTTCATAGTTTCAAAATCTATAGTTAGTAAGATTAATTTTTACTCCCTGCTTCTCATGTAAAATATAAACTAGTGTTAAACAAACAGTATCAGATATTAATATCCAAATACCTTTAGTTAATTAATGGAAATTAGTCATTTCTTCACACTAGCCGTATATAGGCTAAGGTTTTTGATAGAAAGAGTTAACATGAAAAATTCAATGCCATGGCCGGGATTTGAACCACGGATCTCCTGGTTTCCGTCCAGTCGCTCTTACCCTTTGACCTACCATGTTGAAGCTTGGAGCTTAAGTACTTACGATAGTAAGTCGCCACAAACGGTGTATCTCGAATGCGAGAGCTCCTAGTGTTCTACCGGGGTAATGTACGAGTCAAATGGAGAATTGAATGTCATGGCGGCACATTGGCCATGGTAGCTCAAAGGGTAAGAGCGACTGGACGTAAAATAGGAGATCCCTGGTTCAAATCCCGGCCATGACATTGAATATTTCATGTTGACTCTTTCAATCCAATTACCTGTTTGTGGTAGCTGTTTAATATGCTGATGAAACAAATTATCATTGGTTGAGAATGACGTACCTGGTTCAAACCCTATTTTAGAAGAAATTTATGCAAATTCCTTCCTCAAAGAAACCAATAAATATATTTGCCACACAAGTTCAACTCGGCGCATATTTCTGTAACAATTCACGTATTATTTCTAACAAATAAATAGCAATCCAGTTTTATCAGCTTTTTCAGTTTGCAGGAGACGTTTGGTGGAAATATGAAATTCACATATGAGCGTAAATTAGAATCTATTCTAAACTTCATTTGATATGTTATTGTTGTAAGTAATGGTACAAAATACCTTTTCTCCAGTATATAAAATGCAGCTGTTATGCGTTATAAGTTACACAACGGAGGAGGTAGGCTCAACACACCCGAAAGATAAAATGGCAACGAAATGAAAGAAAAATGAAGGAAAAGGATGTTTAAGGTAGAGGACACACCACAGCAACATTCACCTATCGAAAAAAAAGTCATGAAAAACCCACGAAGTTTGCACACTGGACGGAAATCGAACCTGGGATATTGCTCTCCATAATACAACTGTTACTTTTGAGCTCGGACACTTATGATTTATCTGTGACTTTCTGTCCCACTTTAAAAAGGAGATGAAATGAGATGTAAACACGAAATGATGAATATTCAAAATACTGATAGAAAGACACGCAAGTAATTGAATTTTAGCGCTGCTGGAAACTTAAACTGTGCTTCGTGATTAAAATTTCCAAGTCTGGTTAAGCGATGAAAACTAATGTTGTATTTCCAGCTTTATAAACAAACTTTCGCCTATCATCAAAATAAACTGCGTTTTGGTTAGCTTTAAAATCAGATCCATAACTACTTTTTGATGTATTTACGAACAGCGTTTCATTAACAACCTTTGTTACCAAGGCCAAAAGAAAGTTCTGTCATTTGTTACATTATGCTACAAAAATTGGTACTGATGATTAATGTAACTGCGAACGTGACGAGCATGAGAAATAATAATGATCCGGCAAGGGTTACATGTGAATATAACGCAAAATAACTGCGACAGTTACAACCGTTACCAGAAAATAACTGTTTGTCCTATCCCTAGTACATATTCCGTGCATGTACTGCAGTAAATATCGTTATTAAGAAGCTCTAAATTACTCCGTGCCTCATAAAAAGGTAAAAACACTCTGAATCATAAAACCTTAGGTGCTTCCGCTCTTTGTAAACTGCTTTAAGTACATATACCCACGAGCCAGTGAATTTCATGGATGCTAATAACTTACATGTTTACCTAATATACTCGAGGTCTACATTGAGTGTAATACACATTGACTACTTGGAAAAATAAAATATGATTATTGGATAATACTACGGTGCATTACTGACGCGGTTCGGCATGACAATAAGGAAACACGACTTCTTTCGAAAAAGAAGGAAGTATTGTTAAGGCCACAACGACGCACCAGCACATAGGTGCATCCTCTGTTATTGCTGCCGCATCCTCCCTCTCTATTTTCATCCTAACTGGTTGCTACAGTTTTTACATGTTTCCAACAAAGATTAAGATCAAATGAGATCATTATCATACAGAGGTGTATTTTGCCGAGCATGACAATTCCTATTTTCTGGAAGGGTTAAAAATGGCAGTAACCTGGGAGAAGGGTTAAAGCTATGAAAGGCAACTATGTTGAGAAATAACTAATTTGTTTATCCCTAACATGGGCATTTATTCCATTATCCTCTTATTTTCTTGTTCAATGATCTTTTGCCTTGTCAATAATTTAGTAATATTTGAATACACATTACGTGCCTTGCTTTTTGGCTTAAGGGCACTCGGTGGTTATTTTTACCCAGACAGGGCTAGTTGTTATCAATATTAAAATATAAATATACACAAAAATAAACATTGCAAGAAATTGAAATTTGGTATGATTATAGTAAAAGAATGTGTGCATTTAGCAACTGTATAATATTTACATTAAGTTCATACAGTTCCTTGCAAAAGGGGCATAAGACACTCTGTGCATCCTGAAAAAAAGTATTACAACCTATACTTCAGGTCTAGGTCCTTGTAGGAATTTAAAGCTATAGACACTAGTAGTTGTCCTAAATAACATAAGGCACAGTTTTACAATCTAAACTAAATAAAAAGCATACATAGTTTATACTATGCACATGAAAATTACTTAGTTGTGTTAAAAACAGGTATTATTTTTAAGGGCTGAATTTTATTTTCCCTCCATTTTATAAATCATATGAATATAAAAAGGTTAGATTAATGTGTTCAGGGAATATTAACAAATAATCACTAAAACTTTTGTATCAATATCTTTTATAATTTTTGAGAAACATGTGCCTAAAGTATGAAAAATCAAGGTTTTTGGAAACTATGACCAAAGATTAAGCACCATTCTTTTTAAATTATACATACTCTCAGAACATGTCTGCTCCATAATCCTGCTCAGTTAGGTCTTCCCCATATTTGCTTTTACTTTTCTTACTTCTAGCTCTACTTTCACGCAACTGAGCTGTTCTTTTTGCCTCTGAGAGTCGACGCACATCTTTTTCTAGACATGCTGCCCTCATATTTTCACCAACCTTTATACCCAATTTTGTCATTACTTTATACCTACCACTACACCCATCATTATAACTAATAACGCTATCATATACACCAATTTTTAAAGTTTTTGGCCCAACATGCACAGTTTTTGGAATTCTTTCCCATATTATACAATGAAAACCTTCATTTGGGTTTTGGGTTCGACCATGCAAGCACATTCTCAGTAATTCATCTTTAGAAATTTCATTAAATACTGGTTTAATTGCCAAAAGAACCTCTTCTGGAAGAGAGTGTTTATGTTTATAAATTTCTTTCCTAATCTGAGCTCTTTGAAAGCCACACCATGTATGTTCACCTTTAGGACACAAACTATGCTGTGGATTACTATCTGTGGATAATTTATGAAAATAAATGGTCCAAATAGCTTGTTTCATTTCTGCAATTGTTTTACCTGTATTTCTCCTGATAGCTGGTCCATAATACCGCTGGAGGAGGTTAATCTCATTGTCTGTTAGTCTTCCACGACCTGCAAGTGGTGTGCCATCTGGAAGAATCTTTCCCTTCATACTACATCAGAAAGTGGGCGTGTCATTGCGCCGCCATCTTTAAATTGATGGATTAAAGGACTTTAATACCAGCTGACACCCTATGTTATATATCATTTAAAAGCTGAAGAATTATATAATTTTTAACACTAAAAATAAACAAAAAAATCAGTTTTTTGAAGTCCATCGACCTCCCAGTGCCCTTAAGGTTTGAAACCCTCAGATCTCTTATATTATAAACTGTCTGTGGTTTAATATATTGTTATCAGCAATAACAGCAGGAGTATTAGTAATAGTAGCAGCCTTTATTTTGTTACTTTGGTGTAAAAACAGTAGCTCGATCACTCGAAATAGCGGTGTAAGTGATACGAAGCTGTTATGTTACGTACATGTTTTGCTTCTGTGTTAAAGTGTTGTTGACCCAGTCTTTGGCAGTTGGTTGGCTAGAAACTGAGACAGATGTGTTCTGAGAAAACAGTGCTGAATATACAACAGCATTTAGCTGAACAAGAACGCTACTAGAACAGGAATACAATACAGCTGTTAGAAGTTAACTATGTATTGTTATTAAAATATAATTACATGCATTGAATTAAATAAATAATGTGATAGAAGCTCTATTTGATGTACTGAAATGTCGGTTACTTCTTCAGGAAAAATCATGGAACAATTATGTCGATATTGTTTTATATGACAGGCTACCTTATGGTGTGGAAGAATATTTTAACTATATTCAAATGTTTTTAAAACACCTATCTAAACCACTTGAAAAAACTATTCGCTCAGTATGAGTCATATTAAACGTACTGTCTTCATACAAATTCTTCCTCTTCCAGCACAAAAAAGAACATTGGGAAAGAAAGTAAGCAAGCAAAAGGGGGGGGGGGGGGTACAGCCTGTCTCACAATAGAATGATCCCATTTAGTTACAAAGGCATCAATCTAGTTTGGGACAGATTAGAGTAAGGAACCCCAAGATTAAAATTCTCTGTTCGGTTGAATACTGTCGCGAACCCGTTATCTAGGATAGCGCGGCTAGTACACAAAGAGCCGGCAATTAAAGATAGCTGAGGTAAAGGACTTGCCGGCACAGATAGGGTTTCACGTTTGGAAGATTCTAGTGATATCTGGATTGACAGAGAATAGTGGGTTTCTTATTTGTTCCAGAAATATCCCGAATTTATCAATGAGGTATTTAAGAAGGTGATGACTCGCCAAGAGCAAAGGTAAGCAGTAAAAAGCTGAGGAGTGTTTTTGTAACGAGAGCTGATTGTTATTGTCATAGACCTTGGTAGACTGTGTGTATGTGATGACGTAATGTTGTTACGTGAGAATTGAACAGTGTATTTCTACGGAAATAAAGAACATTTGGAATATTTGCAACTCGACTTTTAATTCTAAGAACCCACAAAGTCACAATACAAACAATGGGCACGGCTTGTATCATCTACAAAAATCTGTTTTTATTTCCTTCTCCTCCGGAATATTTACAAATTACTGAACCATCTTTTGGTTTACATGATTATTTCATTTCTAATTAACAGCTGAAGTTACAGATATTCCAGTTTCCGAACAGCACATTTCTTACTCAATTTCTCTGGAATATATCTAATACATTTAAGTTCAAAGCATGAAAAATAAATCATATCTGTCCACAGGCGGTTAACATTTCCTGTAAAGAAATTATCACGGTCTCCATGTGAAGGACGCGTGGTGGTTTTTCTGAGCAAATATCTCGGGACGTTTCAGAGTTAATCCTACAAATTGTATTACGGTTTAAGTGAATCAGGATGAAATATTTATTATCTATACCAGAATTAACGTTTCTCTCAATCCTTACAGCTTCCTCAGTATGCTTTCCGCATGGACATGTCAGTGATCGGGAGGAGAGGTGACCTTGAAAGAGCCAATAGCCCTTTAAAGCCTCCTCCATACGCCGCAACCAAGCTTAAGTTGATCTATTTCAGCCGATGCAAGTCTAGAATATAAGGCAATTAAAATACTGTGACTTTGTGGGTTGGTAAAATTAAAAGTCCAGGCTGCAGAAAATAAAAATGTTTTTTTTTATTTCCGTAGAAATACACTGTTCACCAGCGGAATTACGTCATATACACAATCACAGTCTACCAATGTCGATGACCACTACAAACAGCGTTCTGATTACACCGGTTTACAACACCAACTATCGTTACAACACTGTACAACTGTTTACTCTTCCTGTTTACGACTCACTCTTGGCGGTTCGTCGCTTCCTTAAATACCTCATTGATACTTCGAGACTGTTCTTTAACAGTCAAAAAATCGAATGTTCTATCACCGGACGAAAAACGAACCTTCCAGAAGCGTAACTTTATCTGTGTCGGCCAGACCTTTATCTCCTCGCTATCTTTATTTGCCGGCTCTTTGTGTGCACCAGCCGCATTATCCTAGATAATGGGCGCGCGACAATAGTGTAACTTTGTGGGTTCGTAAAATTAAAAGTCCAGGTTGCAGAAATTCAAAATTCTCTTTATTTCCGTAGAAAGACACGTGTATAACTCTGATATCAGCAGAATGACGTAACACACACGAACGAAACCCTCAAGTCCGTCTGCCATACGTCCACACTGCACCATTAACAACTCTCGACCGACTGCTTCTCGGCACACACACCTCGGCTCCCTGCCGAATTCTTATTTATATACGAGCAGCTGTTTATCGAAGTTTCTCGAAACCTGACGAAGCCACACTAAAGCTACCGATCTTTCGTGATGTGGCAGGAACACCACGGAACTGTCTCTGTCTATTTCTCCCTCTGTTGCCCTCTCTCTGGGCGTGGCTTGGGCGCTATCTATCTCTCTTCCGCTTCTCTCTCCCTTGGCGTTCGCTTACGAGCGGCAAATCAATGCCTCGTGACAATACATTAGGCGTTAGTACCTATGATTTCAATGAAAAGCATAATATAACATTCTAATAAAAATGCAATTTAGTGTAATATATTATAGCATATTGAGTTAGACATTTTGATATAAGTGGATATTAAAATACTATTTTAGATCATTAACACTGACGTGTATAAAAAGTGTCCGGAACGAAATGAATCTACGTAATTATGTTGGCAATATTAAACGTGGGTTGTGGGTTCAAACCCAGAGAGACCGAAGGTTTTTAAATGTGCTTAAAAGTAATAGATGCATCTAGCCTGGAGCTGCTTATTCCATTCTACTCGATCCTTTTTTTATTATTATTTAACATAGAAACTTTGACTTTGCCTTTGACTGCCATGGCCCTATTGACGCTCGTACCCTTTGGAACATATCAAAATGGTGTTATCTCGTAGAGTTGGATTGCTGGTACTTAAAAGTTTTCTTTTTTAATCAGTAGATCACGCACACATTTACACTCTCATTCATAATTCCAGAGTCTGGCGAAGATAGGGAATCATCTTGGTTGGAGAAGAATCCCCACCCCAGCAGGCAATCGAAAGCGGGACCCCTCGCACAGCAGGCAGGTGTTCCACCGACTGTGCTACGGAGCCAGCCTTTCTCAATCCATTGACATTTTTCTCTGTTCATTCAGACGTTTACCCTTCAGCCTAATCAAATTTTCATTGTATTCCAGATATAGCTTTTGGAGCATTCCTCTTTGTCTATCTCCATCTGACGTTTTTTCCAGAAATTGCCTAGGTTTCCTATCCTCTGTAGTATAAGGGATAAATGATATCCAAAACATTTGGATGTGTATTTTTCTATTAGTGCTGTACATATACCGAACTCCTCCGATATTCTTTTATCTCTGTCTATGTCTCTTCCGGATTATCTCACGAATCGTGCTAAATATTGATGTCTGCTATTTTACTTTCATGTTTCTAACATGGGGCCGCGCCGTGGCCGAGCGCTTAGACCACTTTACTTTCATCAAGGCGACTGCATCTAAGATTTGTGGTGAATAATACGGCGCTGGGTGGGTCTTCTCCGGGATTTCCGGTTTCCCCGGCCATCATTCCACCATACGCTACATTATCATCTTCCCGTTCATTCATTTCGCCCTCATTCCGTTCATCTACTTCTCTCACTCTCATTCCAGCCATCGGGCCGATCAGCCATCCTGGATTTTTCTATCTGATCCAGAGTTGTGGTTCCTCAACCCGACGCCTAATGGCATAAGGAGGAGAGAACCAAGAATCCCCGAACACCGTGATAGTGGCATAACTAGAGAAGAAAAGAAAATGAAGTTCCTCTTCTGCGGGGGCCAACTTACGATATATCAGTGGCATTTATATAATCCCACTAATTGATAACATCGTTAATTAAGAAAACACTTATTTATTTTAGGATGATTAACACTTCTTTCCTGTCAACCATATTCTGTGTTCATTATTCCCTTTTCTCATCCTTTTTAAGGATTGCACGATAGCGTAGATGGTAGCGTGTCTGCCTCACGTACAAGAGGTCCCGAGTTTCAATATCGGTTAGAGTGGGTTAGCTGGATAAGGTTTTTCCGGGGTTTTCCCTTATCCTCATAGACGAATGTCGGGTAACTCGAAGCTCCATGGACCCCCAAACTCATTTGAGTATCACTTTACCCGTTTCATTCATCGTCCGATATGACTTAAAGTTGGAGGACGTAAATTAAAAAAAAATAATTAAGGATTGTAAGACAGGTGACAATATCCGGCGTGTTGCGGCTGGAAGGTGGCTACATGCTTTGTAAGTGTTTCTTCGCTGAGGTCGTTCCGGGCCATTCCGATCAGGACGATTGGTGGGGTCCATTGGGAGACAGGCACATGTATATGGAGGTCGAATATGTTTGTAATGGAAACAACAGCGACCTCGTCCATGAATGTGCTCGTCGTCATCTCGATCTGGTTACCCTTCATTCTCTCTCCCCAATCCATCCCTTGGTTTACTTTTACTTGTTTCTCGAACATAACTTCTAATTACTGGATGGACAGATACTTCTCTCCCCCTAAATTGACCGAGACATACCTTTGTTCTCACTAACATGGTACTAATTACGAGGTGGTGTCGCGGTAACGTGTGCGAGTATCATTTTGGAGGTCATTGTGCGGGCTTCCATCGCAGAGTCTCGATGTGTAAACTGTAATGACCCTGCCCTCTGCTGCCGTGTATCCTAGTTAAGTTTTCTCCCTTCTCCTTTCAGCTGCTCTTCCTCTAGCGGCACAGGTACAAATTTTTTTCAATAGATCGAGGTGCTAATGTCCGCCATCGAAACATTGTCATATCTCGTAGGCTGCGACACTCTTCAATTTGAAAAATCTTTTGAAGATTTCAGTGTAGGTCTGCCTTAGGCCCTGCAGTGGCAATGGCCCATCGATAAAGCTTGTGGATAGACTTTCAATATATTAGAAACGCTTTACAGCAGAATCCTAAAACCATACTCTAGTTCATAAAGCCATGCGTGCCAACTATTGTATCGGAAAAGGTCCATTGTCCACCACGTTTGAACCCACAATTCTGTGGAACCAGAGGCTAGTATGACCACTCCACAGAGGACAGGGGTTTAAGTATCAGGATATTATTGATAAGTACGTTTCCTCTTTCAATAATCCGTTCTTTATTTCTGATGAAATGTTCTACGATATAATAAAAACTCGAAGTGATCAGAAAATTCTTTTGCCTTCGTCTCCATTCCTCTGTTAAAAGTTCTCATATAAATGTCTTAGCAATGAGTGTGAGTACTGCGTGGTAACCTATGACACTCGCATTTGAAAGGTCAGGAGTTTGACCTCCGTCGACCGACCACTCTTGGCGAATGTTGGGATAGATTCTCTACTCATTTGTTTCTCATTTTACTGCCTTATCATCTTTCAAATTTTGGTTGGCAACGCGGTACTTATGGGACTGAGTTGCTCCCTACTTACCACCAGTCTCAAAAATCAGAGCTGTCGTTCAGTTTAATAACACTGGCAAATAATTCTTCATATATTCCCATAGAAGGGATGTATAGTACATTGGTTCGTTCATGAGTCTAGATGGTTTTTCGGATCAGTAACATGGAGAACTGCTTTCAGCTGGTCGAGTCAAAGTTTAGTCACCTGAAGGTGAACATCTCAGGAAGGGAGAAACACTTGCCATCAAGGAGAATATGCCCAATTTTTATGCACCTTGCTGTATTTGAACAGCAAATTAAAGCAAAATTTTCTTTTCTTGGTTTCGACCACTGGCCTCTGCTGGTATCACTTCCATCTTCACATAGGACTTCCCAAAGACGTTTCCCTTTCAGCATCCTCATTGCTTGCATACATTCCGTTAATATAACCTTTCCATATTTCTTTATGTACCTTAATATTAAACTCCTGTAGGGATAGTTTGAAACTTTTTGCCTTACTTCTTTGTTCGTTAATCGATCCAATCTGTTTATTACCTTGATAGATATAGAAGATATCACTTCTGTCGCCTGAATGTTCCTTTATCCTTGTATTTGTAACGGTTTATACAGTAGATTTAAAGTGTACATTCTGGGTGTATTTTTCTACTTTCTCCTTACTGTTCTACATATGTGAGTAATAGGTAAGCTCCTAACTTACGGAATGTTTTAAGTAAAAGTCCAGCTGTCGCGAACAGCTTCTGCTAGTCTGACAACCCGATTAAACACAAAAGGCAAAAGGTGTCAAAAATGCTCTTTGTTTTCGTCTTGAAACTTCACTATGTTGACCTATAAAGAACAAGCGGTGTAGAGAAGCAACATACGCTAAGAGTATATTAATTTATTACAGAAAAATTTATTTTCCATGCAAAATTTCTATAAGAAAGAAAAAGTCAGAAGTTATGGGCCAGCCCATTACAGATGTATTTTCATACCTATGAAAAAATTTAACTTAGTGTTATATTTTTATATATGTCTATTATATACATGTGGTAAATTATTTTACTCTGTGTTACTATTCTTGCTCCTATGAATGCCGTTACTCTCAGTTTGTTTGTTAACATTTTCACAGCTCACAGAGGATTTCGAGCGTTTTAGCTACTAAAAGTCATTATTACATGCAAAGATACACGAATACAACCTTAACAGAAAAAACTTTTCTTTAATATTGATACTGCCTACAAATGCATAAATATTAAAACATATTAATATCTATTAAATATTAAACCATGATGTTAGTGCCCTTAGGCACTTTGGTGGAATACGGAAAAATGTATTAAATTAGGTACTATCATGCCAAGCTCAGCTCGTCTAGGGAACCCTCGATTACAGACAGGGCTTGAAAGTGTTGAATGAAGCCGGATTAATGAAAAGTAGGATATGTGAACGTTTTACTCAACTCCTTTGGCAACTTGGCAACCGCTGAAAGTTAGTTCCAAGAGGGAACTCGCGCTGAGCCACCGAGACCGATCCATAACTAGTTGTCGCAGATGCTACCAGAGGCCAGCAGCAAACGGCAGCTTACAATGGAGCTATCGGTATACACCGGAGAGATAGCGAAACGGAGTTCCTGCGAATTAAATGCAGCCGTCTTCTGCACAGTAAGTGCCATATTGGACGACTGGATAGCATTGCACGAAATATGGTTATAGAGTAAAATATAACGCTAATTATTGGGAGTATATGTATTGCATATAAATACAATGGCATCTGGGGAACAAAGCTTGTTCTGAGGTTCGTCGATACCATAGACTGCCCCTTATAATTTAGTTTTCCCATCGCTTCTTCTAAGCTATTTGGCACAAAATTTTTCAACCTAAAACAAATAAAATTAGAACACCAGGGTGCATATAGTTTTGAATGCATTCCTATAACCCGAGGTATATAAAGTTCATGTAACCGTGAAACAAATTCTTCTTAAAACCCACAACCCATCCGTCAATATCCTGAAAAAAGTACCCTACCTGCGGTAAAACCCTTAAAGGGTGGCACGCAGTAAACACCTTCTGGCTTTATACAGCCAGCCAGCACCTTAGTCGGTCGGTCTTCGGATATGTTGGTATAATTTATAATTAGTTTAGGATGTGAAACGTTACATGTTTATACGTATATGTATGTATATATAATGTGTGTGCGCGTGTTCTTAGCCATCTTTTTATGTGTTATTGTTATATTTGAATAGGTTTTTGCTTTCAAGACCTGATGTGTTAAATTAGTGGTTTAAAGGTAGCCGAGAAAAAAAGTGGAAACCCTCAAAGTACAACACGCTTTACAATAATCACTTCACATATGAATGTTATCAATTGAGACCTGGGTTGGGAGATAAAACATTACTCAGTTACTATCGGGAACTAGTGCAATCTGCTCTTTAGATGTGACATACCACAATTTAAAACCTGGCGGAGGTCCTTTTGGATTACCTATTTACATTTTGAGTAGCAACTTTGTAATGACCTTTATATTCGCAGATGACGAGGTTATTATCTCTAGCTTAGAAAACAGTCTTCAGAAGGCAATACACGAACTAAACAAATTTTAAGGGAGTTTAAGCCCGCCTCGGTAGCGTAGATGGTAGCATGTCTGTCTCACGTTCAAGAGGTCCCGAGTTCGAATCTCGGTCAGGGTGAGTTACCTGGATAAGGTTTTTCCGGGGTTTTCCCTTATCCTTACAGATGAACGTCAATAGCTCTAAGCTCCATGGACCCTGGACACATTTGACCATCATTTCACCCATTTCATTCACCGTCCGATATGACTTAGCGTTGGAGGACTTAAAATTACAAAAAAGGGAGTTTAATATGACTATATCTCCAAATAAAAGTAAAGTGAAAGCTTTTAAAGGTAAAGAGAGTATTGGATCCAAAATTGTAATAGAAAATAATAATATAGAACAGGTAGACGAGTTCAAATACTTGGGTTATCACATGCCATGTCATAAAGAAACAGACATAATTAAAACTATATAAATACGCAACTATATAAATGGAACAATAACAAACTCTAAAAGTAAAGCAAGTAAAGATACCATTCTAAAATTTTACAAAGTAACGCCAGTAACTAAAATACTGTATGGCGGCGAATTATGGCACATAACTGAAAAATATAAAAGAGAACTTCAGACAAATGAAATGAAATTTAAGAGAGGATTTGCGGGATATAGAAAAATTGACCGCAAAAGAAATGAAGATATATGAGCTAGATATGAGCTAGAGATACTCGACCTGAATAACAGAGTACAAGAATATAGAAGTATATGAGTAACCCATGTACAAAAAATGGAGAAAGAAAGATTACCACTATTTTTATGAACTATAGACCTGTAGGAAACAGGTGCACAGGAAGACCAGGAAAACGGTGGAACCAATAAAATAGATTATGTAGACTTCAACAGAAAGTAATGCCTAAATCATGAAGGAAGATGATGATAAAATTTTGAGTGGTCCAAAACTTACAGAATACGGAATATAAAAATACTAACAGTTTTCTGTTTATATTGCGTGAGTATGTGTTACTGAGTTATTGGATGAGAATAACACATTATTGTCTAAGTTTTGATAGTTAGGGGCAAATATTCTTGGTAATAAAATGTATTTTCTTGGAGATTCTTATAATAGCAACTAGGCCAAATGACTGAGTCCTATTGTCTCTTCTCCTGGTAGAAGCTTTATTTATTTTCGTTGTTATTTTACTTTATATTCGTGAAATTTGAGCGCCTTTGCTTTTATACTGTCGCGTATGCTTCGATTTATTGCCTCAATCACAACGAATTCATTAAAAAGGAGTTACTTTCCTTTTCTTATCTTTGATTTCTACTAGAAAGCTTCTTTTATCCACTAGCATCCTCTAACTCCTTACCTAAGTTAAGCATTCATAAGCACCACTTCGCTACAATAAGCTGAAGGGTTCTAGAAGGATTTCCAGGAGGGAGGGAGAATGAGAGAGAAGAATGAGAAATGGACAAATAGAACGGTGTACTTTATTCACGAATTGTATGAAAATTACTGAACCTCTTGTCTTTCAGACATTCTTTCTAGAAGCGGAGGAAGCAGCAAAGTAGGGAATTTCTCCATCCCAAACAACCTTATAGAACAAAATACTTTTGGTAGTTTTAACTAAAAATGTGAATTTCTTAGACATTTTAATTGAAATATAACAAATTTGGGGCACTGCCTTAAGATTTAATGTGTACCGATATCTCTTACTTTCTGTAAACAGCTGAGTTCCTTTGTATCTAATTTCTTTTACAACAATGAAGCTTCATATATAATGACTTATGCTAATATTTTGTAGTCACTGTAAAACTGTAATGAATAGGACTTGAAATTCATACCCACCAAATAGTTTTCCTACATTTAAAACAAATTTAAATATTACGTAGATTGTGCTTTCAAAGTTCAATCTTTATTGCTTCTCCCTTTTACTGATAAGGATCCCTATGCTGTGTGATGGACCTCCGCTTAAAGTAGCATTCAGCGAGTCGCCGAAACGGTGACTACGAAGTTTCCCATTCTGTCGTAAGAGAGCGCTAATGGTTCGCAACACGCGGTAGAATTTAAGGGACTGCGATTGCAATAAATATACAAGCATTAAGATAATTTAAGAAACTAAAGGAAGTCTGCTCAAGATTTTCTTTATATAGAGCAGTACTTTGCAACTATCACAGATGACAATATGTACCATGTTGGGCTTCTTTGAAGTTTTCGGAGTGATTTATCCACGGAAATCAAAATTATTTTTGGAATGTCAAATATTTCTCATAAAAACGGGTTGTTTCTTTATGAAACTTATATATAATATGCAAAACCCGCTTGACGTATAGGAAGAATCTGATAAGTTAATGCTGGATTAGGAGCTGCGGTTAGAGGGTACTTCCTCCGCAAGTTAGACCAACAATTAAGCTATGGTTGTTACTGTTGTACCAAAATAAACACTATCACTGCTCTTTTTAAACAAAGAATTCCAATTTAATATACAAAATAAGTTTTCCTTTAAGGCTAAATGTATTGCTAAGAATTCACATGAACATTTGGGAATCTAAAACCTGAAGCTTTCCTGGCGACGAATATGCTAACTTTCTTCTCGGGCAACAAGCCAGGTGAAAAGATGATTAGATATCAACATTTCGGGAGTGTGCATCGCTCCCATCATCAGCATATTTATAAAATGTTATAACCACAAATGAAACACTGGATATAACACAACTATAAACAAAGACAAAACACTATCAAAATTCGCATTACTGAACAAAAGACTGTTTTCAGTAAATAAAATGACAGGTCAGGAGATGGCGTTAGTATAAAAATTGTGTCAAAGAAACGTAACTACTTAACTTGATTATCAAGCCGTATCGATCTTTGCTTCTTAAATCGACGGATTTCCATTTTTAAGGCCGGTTTCCAAGAGGATTTGAACTGAAATCCAGCATCACGATTAAGCGTGATCCTTTCAGAGGAAATCGCCAAAGCCTCCTTAATTATCCGCTCCCAGTAACTGTTGCATATTGCCAAGATGGTCGTCTCCCGAAAATTGGCTCTATGGTCGTTATCAAAACAATGCTCTGCCTGCCCAGACTTCTCAGGTTGCATAAAACGAATGTGCCGTTCATGTTCGATTATTCTGGTAGCGATGGTCCTTCCAGTTGATAGTGTTTCATAGTTTCCATCATAAGTCTCAACGACTGGGAGTTCTCAATACAATGGCCCACAGAGCTTTTTCTGTCTCTGATCCCAGCCACTTAAAACAAAATTACAGCACCTGAGACTCACTTACTGTCAAAAGGGCTACTTCGAATATGACGCTGAAGCCTCGATTACCAAAGCTAGGAAAGGGAAACCTATAATACAGCCAACGTGAAATAAGCCTACCGCTACAATCTGCATCCCGTTTACCGGCAACCTATCCGGCAGAATCAGCAGAATTCTCGCCAAATACATCAGGGCCATCTAAAAGCCAGCTCCGAAGATTAAACATCTGTTGAGACCAGTGAAAGACACTCTGGACTTCCAAGTTCCGAGACTGTACCGCATTCCATGTGAATGTGGGACACCGTATATAGGACAAATCGGAAGGACCATCGCTACCAGAATAATCGAACATGAACGGAGCATTCGTTTAATGCAACCAGAGAAGTCTGAGCTGGCAGAACATTGTTTTGATAACGACCATAGGGCCAATTTACGGGAGACGACCATCTTGGCAATATGCAACATTTACTGGGAGGGGAGAATTAAGGAGGCTTTGGCGATTTCCTCTGAAAGGAGCACGCTTAACCGTGATGCTGGATTTTAGTTCAGCTCCTCCTGGAAACAGGCCTTAAAATGGAAATCCGTCGATTTAAGAAGCAAAGATCAATACAGCTTGATAATCAAGTTAAGTAGTTACGTTTCTTTGACACAATTTTCTATACTCAGGGCATCTCCTGACCTGGCATTTTATTTACTGAAAACAGTCTTTTGTTCAGAAATGCGAATTTTGATAGTGCTTTGTCTTTGTTTATATTGGTGTTATATCATGTGTTTCTTTTGTGGTTACAACATTTTATAAATATCCTGATGATGGGAGCGATGTTCACTCCCGAAACGTCGATATCTAATCGTCTTTTCACCAGGCTTGTTGCCCGAGAAGAAAGTGAATATTTGGGAAACTGTTTCAGGCAATCTCGCACCTTCAAGCTGAAATTGAATTGGCGCTAAGTTTAGTATACCTAGTGGATACTAAGTGTGGAGTCTTGTTTTATTTTGATGTTCGTGTCTGTGGGCTGCTTAAAATGGCTTAACTGTATGTACACTTTAAGTATATCTGGGAAACTTGCGCCCAGCCATAAGCATGGAATCAAATCTTAGGCAGACAGAGATCCTGATGTATTGTAAACTTATAAGGCTCAATCGATCAAATGTTTTTTGATGCAGAACCATCTAGAATACGGACCTGACACTGCAATTCAAAACGGTGGCCATAATGGGTGGTAAATGCTTATAAACTTCTCTTGTCCACAAACTACGATATTAAAGCTGTAAAATAGAAATATGGTGTAATAGCAGAGCGTTATATGCACAAAGGTTGTGTTCTACCTAAAAATACTTTCTGAAAAGTAAACAATTCTGCAGCTACAGAATGTAACAGTATTTCTACATTACAGATACGCATTTAAATTTGAAAATTCAGAGAAAAATCTGCAAACAGCATGCCACATACATGATATAGAACTGTTGGCGTTCAGTTTACTCAAAATTCTAATCACCGTTTACACAGTTTATCGTATTATATAGAACATCATTTTCCAAAACAACATTCTGCTCTTTGGAGCGATTGGTTACTAAATTTAGAAGTCCCAGGGTGGAATTTACACTTTCTTCACTGAAAGCTCTTACTTAGCACTTTACAAACTTCTTCACTAAATTTTGCAGAGGGAATACAAACTGATAGATGAAATATGAAAAATAAGTAACTCTGAACTAGCCGCGTAACTCAGATATACTTGTATAATGTTAAATCAGCATCAGAAAACCACTTCCAAGCTGTATGCAGTTGTGCATCTAACACAACAGTATTATTTCAAAACTAAAGCTACGAACTTCACTTAAAAAGAACATAGTTTATAAAATATAAACGGCATACTACTTGAGTGAAACAGAACTGTTGGTATTGGTGCATTCACTAGTTCAGCTCACTCAAAATTATTTGTCATAATTTACAATGTTCAGAAAGTTATATACAAAAATTATAGCACTAAAATTTTACTCATGAAATTCTGTAATCTACAATAATTAAATACTGAATTTAGTAGCTTTACATTACAGTATTCCTGAATTATTGTGAAATACAAGCTCTGAGACAGACGGCATGGTTTTAGTGTGATATAACACATGTACCATCTATTTTACATAGTGAAAAACAATCAGTGACAGGCCTGCTTATTAAAGTGAAAAACTTACATCTCTACCTATGAACTATAAACCTACAGTATCCACTTGTACTGTCTATTTCATTCCATTGTTCAAATTGTTGCTGATTACGGGCAAGAACTTGGTTCATACGTTCTTTGGGATCCTTTCTTTTAGGAGACAACTGTTTGATATACATGATTGCTTATTTTGAAAAATTGTCAGAAATGCACCATCCTGCAGTTTAATCCTTTTTTCTTGGAACCGTTGTAAAAGAACCATCGACACAAGAGAATTTGCCTTAACTTATAATAAAATCGGCATCAAAATGCTGCATGCATACAGCTGAAACTTTCAATGTTGTAAAATGCCCACGGTGTTTGCTCCTAATGCATTTTTCTCTTAAATCTTTATTTTTTTGGAAATTTGTATGTCCGTATTAATGGTAGATCTTGACCTGGGAGCACGCCAGTTACGTGGCATTGTAATGTTTTAGGCTAAGTAGGTTGTATAACTTGTATATATAAAACAGGTGCATGTCCTAATGTATAAATGTAGTCTTTTACTTCTCACCACAGAAATCGTGTCGCAAATTATTTTTTCAAACAAACATAACAATGATATTTTATATTTTGATACAGGCCGCGCCGTGGCTCAGTGGTTAGACCGCTTGGCTCTCACCAAGGCGGCCGGGGTTCGATCCCAGGTGACCGCAAAGTGAGATTTGTGGTGGACAACATGGTGCTGGGGCGGGTTTTCTCCGGGATCTCCGGTTTCCCCCGCCATCACATTCCACCGGTGCTCCATCTTCATCTCATGTATCATCAGTGTCATCGCCTGTGGTGCCGTATGCAGTAAAAGCGGGCGTTAAACACTACACATTGCATTTTTTTTCTCACCAAGGCGGCACGGGTTCGGTCCCAGAAAACCGATAAGTGAGATTTGGGGTGGAAAACACGGCTCTGGGGCGGGTTTTCTCCGGAATCTCCAGTTTCCCCTGCCATCTCTTTCCACCGGGCTTCATCTTCATCCCATGTATCATCAGTGTCACCACCTGCGGTGCCGTATGTCGTAAATGTGTGCGTTAAACACTACACATTTCATTTTATAATTTGATATACACCTAATCAATATAGAATATAAACACAAAGGCGTGGACCGCATGACACAGAAAACACATTACTGGAATTATTCTCATTTCCTAAATTGCGCAAATAAAGGTTTAAAATACTCTTCTTCGCTAATGTTAGGTATACATATTAAACTTATTAAAACAAATAATGAATCGCAGGCATAGAATACCAAATGGCAGATAGCATATATGAGACCTCAGTTATGACACCTATTGCCGGCGCTATTTTTCTCAATCTCCGATAGTTCCGGTTGATGTCAAACAGTTCCTAATGAATACACCAGTTGCTCTTCTACACTTACCAGTAGGCGCTTAGAGTGAGGCCTGTTTCACGCACTCAGAAGGAATAACTGCCGAGCTACATTTGGATCTGTCAGCTACACTCAATTGAACGCTCACTATCAACTGTATACTCAAAAACTATCTACCGGCGATGTGCTCCCTCCTTATATTGGGCCAGAAAATAAGACGAAACTGCTGGATTACCCATTTGAACAACAAAACCCAATTTTCTGGAGCGAGGAAGTGGCACACACGGACTATTTTGCGGGTATGCGCTAATAACCCTCGACACATTGTTAGGTTCATGGCGCGGTGATCGTCCCGATCAGCACTGTCATATCGGACCGCACATTTAGAGTATACCATTTCCACGTTGCTGCTTTAGACTATATAGGTGATGCTTTCACTATGCTGTTCTTGTCACGGTGTTTGAAACGGCTCATGTTCCGAATAGGACATAGCGGCCACACCGGATAACCTGGCTGATGTAATATCGCAACTCGCTTCCTAGAGGGCCGCGCCGTGGCTCAGTGGTTAGACCACTTGGCTCTCACAAAGGCGGCCCGGGTTCGATCCCAGGCGACCGCAAAGTGAGATTTGTGGTGGACAACACGGCGCTGGGGCGGGTTTTCTCCGGGATCTCCGGTTTCCCCCGCCATCTCATTCCACCGGTGCTCCATCTTCATCTCATGATCATCAGTGTCACCGCCTGCGGTGCCGTATGTAGTAAAAGTGGGCGTTAAACACTACAGATTTCATTTCATTTCGCTTCCTAGATGCCTTAATGGGCAATTTCGTGCACATCACGAAGGCCGCTCCTTAGGTTTTTCACGTAGTCAGCTGCCGGATATTCTACACCAAGGGGTACCAGCAAACATCAGCCTGCTCGGAAGGTGCAGCACACTGCCAAAGTCAAAGCTGGATTGCATCACCTCGGTTATATGCGAGTTCATGAGCGATACCCAGTATAAAATGTGGTATCCTGACCTCCAGTCACGCTTGCTATTGGCCGCAATCGCCATCAGATGATTTTCGAATATCTTGACGTACTGCTCAAACATGCCAAAAGACTGTGCTATGCGTGTCTTGTGCATTCCGAGTCGCTCGAAGAAGCTCACCTTCGGTCACGTTATGAACTTACCCATGATCACCAGCAGATATTTGCTGCCCCTGTCAGAAACGAACGGTACAGCTATGTGGATGTTACTGTGTTCCAATGCCCACCTCGATAGCGCAGATGGTACAGTGTCTGCATCACTTTCAATAGGTCCCGTGTTTTAATGTCGGTCGGGGTGAGTTGCCTGGATAAGGCTTTTTCCGGAGTTTTCGCTTGTCCTGAAAGACAAATGTCGATTAACTCTAAGCTACATAGACTCGGGGCTTACTTGAGGATTATTTCGCCCATTTCATTCAACTTCCGATATGACTTATCGTAGAAGATCGAAATTAAAATAAAGAACTGCGTTCCATGCATGCCCCCAGGTTGTAGGGCTGCATGCCATTGCAGTTCTTGATTTGTATGCAACGGGTAACGGCATACACATGACAATGTTGGCATTACTATTCAGTATATTTCCGCGGCCTCAATCACCTTTGTCCGTGCATGTCGATTTTTCGGTAGAACCCAAGAAGCCCTCCTGGTTTACGGGCATATAGTTCCTCCAGGACTACTGCAGACTTACACTGTGGAAAGATAAACTGCTTCCCCTGGACCTTCCTTCAGGCGATTCACAAGCTCTATACAGTACGCCCTCCTTTGCCTCTCGCTGAGCTCAGAAAGACTTGAAAGTGCTAAATTTTGTTGCGATACCCTTCCAAATCAGCCTGCTTCCTGGTTCTATTTCTATTTCTCTTGAGCGACGACAACTTTGCGTCAACCAAATGTTCCCTACTCAGATCTGGGCTGTTCTACCCATATGCGTGTGCTGCCAAATACACACAGCTAGTTGCGGCAGACTTCTACTCCAGCTTAGTACAGCGGCCTCATTAATATGAGAAAGATTTTCATGGTATGAGATTCCCAAAGGAATGACTGTTCTCATACAATGGTGTGACTGCAAGTTGTACTCTTGGAGCTTTATGCTCCAAACGAGCCATATGGCACGCTAAATTCTTGAATCTCAGCATTCGTGTGTAGCAGAAGTGGTCATTCTAACCACACAGGTACTTGTATATATACACTTGCACCATAGGCAGGACCTCACGCTGAATGCCGCAGCAGTGCCTTTCTGTCCAGGAGGACGTCTTGTAGCAAGCTGCCGAATCACGAGCTCTTGACCATCCTGAAACTGGAATAGAACCGCTCCGGTACCAATGTTTCTAGCGTCGTTGTCCACGCAGAAATCGTTGCACAATTGTGGAACACCTGAAACAGACACATTGCATTGTCGTGATTTAGATGTTTGAAATGCGTACTCGCCACTCTCAGTTCATATATATGGCCGATTTTCAAGTCCCTGATCAATCGGCTGAACAGATAAGATACTAGACAGAACAGATAACTACAATACACCCTTTAACCCTTCAGCGAGGCAAATTTCTTGATTTTTCTCCTATTTTGGCCACCCCAGCTGATTACATATTGCGGTTTAAGTAGTTAATTTTCTTAAAAAAAAGTTGACATTTCTTCCTACTTGCATTGAGTTTGGCCAACTCCACTCTTTGTAATACCAACGCCAGTTTCTCTAGACTGTGTTACAAGGTGATACCAATGACAATGATAGGTTCAGGTAGAGAAAGAAAACGTCTAAGTCAACCCCCTCATCACTGATTCCAAGAAGCGCTGCGAATATATAATATAAATCGTCCAAATTTTTACCCTTTCGAGGATTTGGTCCTCTTCTTGCCCTGAAACTAGGTCCACTATTTACCCGATTTCGGCCATTTCGAGAACCACTGGTCACTAGCAAGAATGTCCAAATAACGTCAATCCAGATTTAGGGAGAACAGTACTTTTGGATCTTGGCTTCAGCCTCACCCAATTCACTTAGAGGCGTAGTTCGTCTTCACCAGGGGTGACAAGAAGGACTGTTGGATTCTTTGTTGATCTTATATCTTCCAATATTTCTCATACCTCGGTTGCTTTGCCAGAGGATCAGATTGTTGCGTTTGTCGGAAGTGTCAGGCATCTTAGGAATCGACTAGATGGAGAACACTTCGCTGTAGCCGTAGTCACAGAAGACAGACTGATAGTATATACAGATAGAATTTCTCCAACGGCACTGGCGTCAGAAATCGGCCGCGTTTCCCAACAGGCCTTCCAACCGGTGCAACAGATATTTCAGTAATCCGTCGCATGGCTGTGTACTCAAAGCTGACCCACATATACAAAGTTCCAGTCCGGTCTGTATGTTCTTTATGCTGTCCGAAGGGTTGCGGCAACCTCCTAAGTACCTTATTCCATAATCCATCCAATACTATATCAAGTTCCTTGGCTGCTGCTCTTCAGGACACTCCTTCACAAACACCTCGTTCTTTGTGGTTACTACAACATCCTCCATCAACCTCAATTTGCAAATATCCGAATGTTATTTGGGAATCACGACCTTACGGTCAAGATGAAAAATTCTTCTCCCTACGTCGACAGTCGCACATTGGCTCCTAAGGGCATACAGTATCATTGTCAAATCCTCAGCAAACCCAGCGACCAACATGGTCACGGTGAACGACATGGATACGGCTGCACCCATTAATATCCGATATCGCTTCTCTTGTATCTAGCTGACTGCGATGAGGCTGCCTTCCGTCCTTCTGTCCAAGGCACGCAGCGTCACTTGATGGGTACGTGACGACGTCCTTAAAGTACAGCTCCATCGTGCCGGTAACTACTAATTTCCCATATACACTAATTTGTGGACAGGTCTTCATTTAGGTATCTTAGCTGGTCACACAAAGCACTGGAGCTTTTTCTTCCATGCCTATGCACTGATCCGCTCTCACCATCATATTGCATAATCCTGGTGCACATGGCAGAGGTAATTGTAAGCATGAATGTCTCGATCCTCAACGCAGTCTTTAGCGCCTTTTGGATGCTAAGCCGGGGAGCATTTGTTGCTGCCGAGTCTGGATGAAGTAACATATCGATAAGTGAGTACCCAGGTCCTTAGGATACGTAACTAGGCGTAAGGATCACCACAGGTTTTTTCATCAGGTATTCGATTATCAAGGCAAACTCCTGAAATGGTTTCTTTAGCTGCTGCAGCATTGAGCTGAGCCTGTCCAAACCATCGAGGGTTTCATAATATCCCTGGACCCGGTGACATTGGGATCTAAGTTGACCACAAGTTGTGTGTGGTATTACTTCCTCCACGGCATTCAGTTCCCCTACGTTGCATCAAGCTTCTTTTCGAGGCCACAACGCTATTCTCGGAGGTCTCCAGAACGTTCGGCCGTTCCGGCCCCCGGGGTGTCACACCTTTTCCCAAATTTCTCCAACTCCTTAACGCTTTGGACTAAGTCAATAATTATGTCTTCATCCCGTACATTTCTATCTGTATTTTTATCTACATCTTCCTCATTGAAGAATTCATTATTGTGATTTCGCGCCCTACCTTCTCCATTATGAGTGCATTTTATTCTCAATCTTCTGTATGTCTCATTTCATGTAAGCCTTCGTCTTTTGCATCCCGGGTTCTATTTTCGTCTTCAAATTCTCCAATCCAGCTTTTATTTCCATTTTCATCTCCTTGTTCTGAGTTCGATGTTTGTCTCCATCTGATTTACTTTGGTCAATAAAGTTTTAAGAATTTCCTTCATATGGGCTTTTATATCCTTTTCTGGACACCAATGTAACAAATCAAACCATCAGTTGCTACTACACACACTTTATCACTGAAACGCTTAGTGCAGCACAAACGTTTAACTTTAACAAACAATAACAGACTTCAAACCAGTGTCACTGTTGCACACAGTGAGGGCAAAATAACCTATCTGTCGAATCGTATCACAACTGAACTGCTGAATATCAACTGTCTACTACATCCAAGTAAAACTCATTTTCAACTGTCTAGTAGGGGAGTTGTTCGGATTGGGTTGGACTCGAGGGGGCAGTGTGTTCCCGACACCCACGGGTAAATGGGTACTTCCTGACAGGCTACGGTCGCCCGGAGGGGGTAGAGGGTTGACTGAATTGTCCCAGGTACTAGCCTGCAGAGCTAGTAGAAGGTGTGCTAGATCACCATTCGGCCCCACCGAGGTTATCGGTAGTCTTCCCTGCGGGGTTGACGCGCGTAAGTGACGTATCCACTTCCATCCCGTCTTGACGTTGTGCCCAGCGGGGGAGCTTTTTAGACTCCAGATATTGCCCTATGGAAAGAGCCACGGAGTTTCCATCCTCCCGGGTAGAAGGAGGCCCGGGTCCTTGGTCCTACGGGTCCAGGACTAATGGGAGTAGAACCTCTGAGCTTAACTGTCTAGTGAAAGAACAACCCTGGCACTAGGCAGCTTCTGATATAAATGCAACCTACTCGAACTAACAAAGGAATCCTCTAGAGCGAGAAACTGACACAGTGGCTATTATTCTGCAAGTGTTATGTTCCTGCAGGAAATTTGTCTTGAATTGTCGCGGTGGAAGGCAACCTTCCTCTTAACCAAATTCGACCTTTTTTCCATGTATTTTGGTTTTTAATTGGTCTGGAAGATTAGCTTAATATCCTGCGGTTATAGGCTTTCTTAGAGGAACGTAATCAATTTCAAGTATATCTGGCATTCCAAAAAGCAATACAGCTACTTCACTGGTCGAATTCACACGGTCTGTCATCTTGTACGCGGAGAATACAGGTGTGCCAATTGTTTAGATTGCGGCTTCCTTTCGGGTGTGTAGAGGTACATTCATGCTTAATATTTTGGTACGAACAGAAGGATAACTTCATTTGGGTCTAGTCAGAAAACCACTAAAATTTGCTCTGGGATACCCATTTCATTGTGCTTCTTAGTGCGTTTGCTAATACTCACCGGAAATATACTTCAGACAAACGTCCATCCCCAAATTCTTTGGAAAAGACAAACATGGGTTTCTCCGAAATATCCAGAGGTTCACATCTTTTAACATTCTCATTTGACGAACCAGCTAGATCAAATCTTGTACTTGCATTGTACAACTATCCAATGGGGTTTCAGTCTTTCAAGTTTTCATGGTCGCATTTCAACTGTGTGTTTTACTTGTTGAAAATAGTATTGCAGAATCCTATACAGTATACGTTGTATTGGAATAAATTCCTAGGTATTTCACGTATTTCCATAGAAATTTGTATTCAGGCTGTTTACCGTGTACACGCGAGTATGCTGTAAAATTTGCTAAGTCTGCAATGATTCTTTAACAATCTCTAGGTTCATCTGTGATCGTAGCCTTTCACGGTGATATTGTTATTAAAATGTAACATGTTTTGCGTGGTTGTAGGTTGTTAGGTTGTTATCGGAAAATAAAATGGTTAAAAATGGATGGTTTATCTTCAGTTGTGGAAGACATCTATAGAAGAGAAAAATGGTTTACTCAGTGGACTAATATATGACAGTGGGCGGTAACATATGTTGGGGAAATGGTGAAAGGTGTTGTGTATGAACTGCTAATTCCAATAATTTCAAGACAAAAGAGGGAGTTAGGATGAATCATGCTTGAAATCCTATTTTACAGTTTCCCCATCGTCCAACCAATAGCCAACAACAATAAAGCGGTGCTTACATTGATAAATTAATATATTTAGCATGAAAAAGATTTTTACCTTTATCATTAAATTTTTTATTTTTTTAGTATAAGAGGAGCAATTTTTTGAATCGATAAAATAATAAAACAGTTTATTCATGATAGACCCAATTTCACACCCTTCCAGTGATATAAAGACCGTCTATTGTCACATGACGCCACAGTCCTACCTGGCACTTCTCTTCTGAGGATATATTTCACAGCTGAGAACGAAGCGAAGTTTTAACCACTTTATTGTTCAATCATGGTCTACAATGCCGGAAAGTATGCAATATTTAACTAACAGGTATCTACGTTACGGTGTATATGTTGCAACCTAATACGTACAATTAATTTTGAAAACTTAAGTTCATAGAAATATAACTGCAACCTGTAGACTCTATGGGAATCTGTTTTAATGATTCAGAATATTACTTTCCTATAGTTACGCGACAAAGAAAGGATTGAATTTGACTATACAGATTATAATTACAATATAGTTACAAGCTATATGCTAAATGATGTCGTTGAAGCCTACAGCGCAACACAGCACGTCAAAATATTCACAGACAAGATAGCAAATATTTTATATACACAAATAAGTCAGACAGTGTTTCAGTGGGTAACACTTTCGTAAGTAGAGGTGTCAATTCAGGCTAAGCCTCCCACATCTCTTCATCTGGCATTCTACATATTTGAACTCCTCTTTTCGTCTTTCTGGAGACTTGTATTACTTCAGTGTTTATTACAGGATTTTAATATAAGTTTGAACTGTTATACTTACACTCATTAGTTCTTTAAAACGAACTATGGCTTACAGTGTCTGAGTAGTATCACATAATATGATGTTGATAGTGAAAATTGTCTTGTGATAGCACTGGCTTGCACAGACTGTCGTCAAAAGCGTCGGCATTCTGAATCCCATACGTTTGAACGACTGAAATCGTAGGAATTTGTATTTTCTTATCAGTTAACGACAATCACCATTAGGTATACATTAATTCAAGTATTACTCAATTTTACCCCAGAGTGTAGTAATTCTACGCAGGTGGCAAATGGGTTAATTTCTTTCCAAGCTGAACGTGGAGAGAAAGTTCTTTTTAGAAGACACAAAACTTAATAGCTTATGAAGAAATCATGCAGGTGTTTGGAACCACCTTTAAATAAAAGAACTATAAATGTATAATTATATGTATCATAGTGAAATTCTTTATTTAGTAAGTGTTGGAAATATTGGCAAATATCATTGAGACACGTATTTTTATATAAAATGTTGGGTTCAAGCATTACTTTGCTTAAAACATAATCTTCTCTTGCTTAAAAGACCCAATACTTCACATTAATGGGTATCAACAATAGTATTTATCCACAGCTGATCATTATTGCAGCCTCACATATAAATTTTCAGAGATAATATGCTGTTTTATATCTATTATGAATAAATCAAACGCTTTCACATTTTGAGATCAAATTAAACAATTCACAGGCTAATAATATTTTAGTGGAATATTATTACTACAGAAGTAATACTCATATGCAAGAATAAAATTTACAAATAATGAACAATTTTGATAGCGGAAACTAAATAAAAATTTTTCAAATATCTAAAGCATAGTATTACTCCAGGCAGTTATTACATTAATTTTCTGCGTACTGTCGTAATGTACTATAAGAAGGAGCACTTTAGGTAAAATATATATTGCCAATTTCTACCAAAATGTTTTAGAAGTAGACCGTGAACATTGCTTTTCTATGCAACAGTGGATCGTTTCAAAGCTATAACGTTCTAGAGTTATTTCCCTTAATTTAGATGGTTTCATAAACAAAGATCGCTCTTGTCGTAATAAAAATCCTCTAGTCAAAGTATCCCCCAGTCTGGTTTTACATTTCCTAATAATAACCTTCTTGGCTGAATTTCTGACGTGTGTTAGAATACAGTTCTATGAAGTGCTTAATATTAAACACACCCCAGTCATTGACAACTTCATGTACATCTCCAGCGTCTTAGAAGATATTCTGCATTAGTTTTGCGTTTGCATGCTTTCGAAGGAACATTTCCTTACATTCAAACGTCCTTTTGAGGGATGAAGCTAAAACGTCGGACAGGAAATATCAAATACTCTTTATGTGCACCGGATTGTGTAATACTCCCTTTTCTTCTTCTTTAACTTCCCTAGTTTTACCACTGCCGTGGTGTTAGGGGATTTTTATTATGACTTTAATTGTTAGGGTGAGGAACAAACTCTGGATCAGATGGAGATCAGCCCAATGCCTGGTATAAGAGTGAGAGAAGTATACGACAATGAGAGCGAAATGTGATGAAAGGTAAGATGATAATGGAGCAACTGATGGAATGATGGCGGGGGAAACCTGAGATTCCAAAGAAAAACCCATCTCTTTGCCGTGTTCTTAACCACATATTTCATATGTGTTCACCTGGAATCGAACCTGGGCCGCCTTAATGAGAGTCAAGCGGTCTAACCGTTTAGCCGACGTCCGGCGGAGTTTTAATCCAATGACAGAAACTGTCTAAAACGTGTGTGCTGCACATCACTGCACAGTGAGCATAGTTTCCTGTATTATAGGGAAAATTTAATGACATTATATGGCAGAGAAGTGTATATAAATTCAAACGAACTCTTTAGGTGAAGTGTAGAAATGTGGCCCATTGTTGAAAATACAGCACAATAAAATGAACAGAAGGTAATCTGCCATTATAAAGGTAATTCTATATTAGCAATGTAGATAACGGCCGGGGCTGAGGAAATTGAAAGAAATGTTTACGTAGTTTTGAGCTTGACTCGATTGACGCATTGTGTATTTTTAGTTGAGCGAGCTATGTTGGAGATTTTAAATCATTTTTATCTTTCTTAGCTTCATTAATTTCATTTTTCAACGTTATGTACAGTGCGCATATATCTTATACTGTATCATATTCTCTATCAAATATATTATAAAACAGGGGAAACTTGACTTTAGATTGCCTAATAATGTTTACAGTATTTTGAAATGTTTAGTTCAGTATATAGAACAGTTTTTACTATTGTTTTTTCTATGGTGTAATTCATTATCTCGAAAACTGCTTAGGAAGTTTCTAAGTGTATCATTCTTTGCAATGACTTTTTCTGAACGCCTCTCTTTTAGAATTGAAATGAATATCTTTCTAATATAATGCCATAAGACACTGTATTGAAGAAATATTGCACTTTCACAGTTTTGACGTCATATTTGTTCGAGGTTGCTTCTTCTGGGTAGCACTGGCCGACATAACATGTAATTAAGGGGCACGTGTTGTATTTTATCGTGTGCAAAATATATCAAGTATATGTTTCACATTATATCTGCAAGACGTCACTTTATTGAAGCGGAGTCACTTACCATTTCGTAAATGCAGTTTCCTAATTTAACGTATTTTATATGTTTCAAATTGGGATTTGTATAGCTGTATTTCTCCAAATAGTTTTAACCATTAAATGACATAAAATATATTTCTATAAAATACTTAAAATTGACTTGTTATGATCTAAGGATCTGCTAGTAGAAGAGCTCCAATTCATGTTAATATAATTACAATTACAAATATTTAACAGAATATCCTCTTTCTTCATGTCAAAGTGATGTTTAGGTGTGCCTGTTTTCCTGGAGGTACCATTCATTTCCCATACTGACATATTCATTCATATGCACACAAATATCCTGACGGACTTCAAGATCACTGATGAAACAAAACATTTATTCCATACACCATATCTCATAATGAAATGCCACAATACCCCAGGTCAAATAGTAGTTAATCTCCAATATTGTCAGATTAAAGCACAGTAATGCATAGTGGCGTGTATTATCACATCTTAGAAATACAAGAATTATTGTACTAGCTGTAAAACCAAAATGGACTTCTCCATTTCTGAAGCCGAAGTTGTTTTACCATATAGCTTGAACATTTCAAGTTCCAGACAAGATAACGTATGGTTAATTAGACCTGTCCTCCGGAGAACAAAAATGTACGTGAACACCTGTTTTCCGTGCTTTGCGCACCGAGACACTTATCTACACGTTGCAGCTCTGAAACAGCCAAGCAAGTGAAGGCTGAAATAAAATTATTCAGGGTGGGAGGCAAATAAGTGCAAATATTTGTATCAGCGTTTCAAGGCGATGTGATGAACCTGTAATGTCCACTTTTCCACTATTTCTAATAGTGACACACGTGGGGAAAATGTTGAGATGTTTTAAGATGGTTAGTATTCCCACTAATAGGTGTGTGATTACATAAGAGGTCACACCGCTGGCGTAGCTCTGCCGTTGGCGTAGCCAACTGTCATTTATTTAAATTTATTTTAGTTGCATTAAACACAGCACAATTAAAATAAATAGACATGCATTTGTTCTCCGGCTCCTTAAACAACAAGCACCTTGCATTGCTCTTCCAATGGTGAAAAATTACATTTAATCCACAACACAAACACACTTCAGAAAAAAAAAAAAAACAGAAAAAAGTACAAAAACTAAAACAACACAAAAGCAGCAATACCCTGTATACAATATATGAAAATGACACTGTGTACGTCATATGATTTTAATTTCTTTACGGCTGCAAGTGCCGATGACTGAAGACGACGATTTGGAAATCGTTGCCGATACAAGTCCCTCGTAGTATTGCGGGATTCCCGAGCAGCGCCGTAAATTAAATGAATATCTGCTAATTCAGCATACATAAAACCATTCATTCCGTATACTTTGTAAATGAGAGTCTGCTGCTGAATATAGGCTCTTATTCCTCCGCTGTAAATCGCTTGAATGACGGCCGGCCTTGTCCGTGATGTAAACATAGGTGTGCAGGGTCGTTCAAAAACATGGTATTATTAACTTTGTGAAGCATTTATGATATTGCTATTAGCAAGCGGACAAACCGGGGTATACATGTGTTGTACGCATTGTTCTGTACTATATATACAATTATTTGCACTTATTCAACTCACATCCTGTATGTAAGGGGAAGTCAGGGAAAGTTAATCCGTGGGATAAAATTTTCCTCTGCAGCATTCACCTAGCGTCCCTCGGGAATATCTGAAAAGATGAAAAGAAAATGCAACATAATGGATATTATAGATCTGATGTAAAATTCTTATTTGAAACCTTCATATACTTTGAAACGTCTTGACTTATAGAAATATATATATATATGACTCTAGTCAATTCTGAAACATGAAAATCTTTATTCATTAAAATCCTGTTCAATTGAGACACTTCAAGATATGTAGACGAATTAGTCCAGCGTTGCAGGATTGCTGAGAATATCCATTTTTGGAAAGGTAACTCCATCCTAAACACGTAATCTTCCGTAAATTAAGGTTATGACTATGGAGCGGATTTATAGGCACTAAAATGAGCAAAATAGGCACTTAAATAGTCACTAAAAATTTGCTAAGTAAACACTTATAAATACACAATTTTAGTAAAATGACTCTTAAATCGCTCTATAAATGCACTATAACAAAATGAGTATCATCGCAACATATTCTGCAACAAATTCGCTAAACACATACCATTTTGCGGTTCCCTAGGCGAAATAGTTCTAAATTTATTCCAATTTCATAAATGGCTCCACAGCAAGTTAAAATAACAGTTATTGTCGTTATACTTAAAATACATGAAAATCCGCTTCACTAAGTAAGAACCATAATGTGTAGAAAGGTGTGAAGTAATTAAATATATCAAAAAACAAAACTATGGGTTTTGGTGGGGGGGGGGGGCTTAACGCTGAAAATTGAAATATCTGAAGCTTTTGTTAGATTTGTTTCAAATTTATACAATTTATTTTTGTGATCGATCAAAAATGGAATAATACCAAGTTTCAGCTTTCTAGTTACAATAGTTTCTGAGGAATTAACAGTTTATATCTGAATTACCGGCTATTTCCAAAATGTTCCACATACTGTAATTTTAAAAAGTAATGCTTGGGGTATAAGGTTCTGCACCCTTTTTAATCTATTAATGATCTGTACCTATGGGAAATATTTGTCTTCGCCATATCAATGAAGGGAAAAACAATCATACCTATTTAACAATTTTATTTTTCTAAGCGTTTTCAGTAAGAAGTAAGCATTATAATGCTTTTCAATACAAATAACAAAAACATAAGAAATATATATGAGTACACTTAATATACAGTTGCCCTTACAGGCATGTGTAAAATTTCTTACAGATTAATAGAAACCTGCATCCTGTGGAACATTTTGAAGTTAGGAAAATGTAGAAAATATGGAATCTGAGAAATCTGAGGTTAAAGTACATAATAGCAGCTATGATACACATGTAGGGTTATTTAAATAGTCATGTGACGTTTTATTGTAGTGCCGCTAGAAAAAAGAACTTTATATTATTGAAGTATGTATATATTAATTGTATGACAAAAAATCTAAATTTGGAATTATTTTAAGTTTTGGGCCAATTTGAACACATGTGTTTCCTCAATAGAAACGATTTTTGGAAAGATAAGAAATTCAAAAGTTCATCACAGCAATCTTAATATCACTTAAAATGATGTCACGATGTGTCAGAAAGATAAAGGGCACAGAAAAAAAATTAATTAAAAGCTAAAACTACAGAATCCTAGTTTTTGTAATGAAAACCATAAATGTCCCATTTTGGACTAAGAACATATAATAAAGCACAGCCTTTAGCAAGCGTTTCCCGTTCAATCAAACAGAATTACAGCCATTACGGTATCGAGAAAACAATTCTTGTACCTACTTATATAAAGGAATTTCTGTAAAATTTTACACAAAATATTAAGATTTATTGGTCTGCAGTTTCATTTTCAATGTTGGAAACAATACCGGAAGTCTCCAAGCAATCGATTTCATGATTCCTTGCGATACATGTAGAAAAACGTAAGCATGAGAAAATCACAATTTTTTCATATATGTAATCTTAATCTGTGTAGCCTAGCTAATTAAGCGCTGGCCTTACAAGTTTAACTTGTACCCTGAACAGAGACCCAGAGTAGTGATTTTAAGATTGGGTAAAACACAGCTTCGTGTGAGTGGATTTACACACATGTAAAGGAAGTCTTACGGGAGTAAATTCCTCCTTACCAGCGGAACTGACTATGCTCTGACATGATTGTTAACAACTGACACCAACAATAATTTAATTAATAATCCCTCCCCCAAGTATTACTATTAGCTCAAGAAATAAGCCTTTACACCAGTACAAAAATATCGTGCTACTGCAATGAAAATGCCAAAAGGTAATACTCCTAACAAAATTGTAAAATCCAGTACACTGAGTTTGCCAAGCTATACCTATAAGTTTCAAATACATAATATTCAAATCAAGAAGAAATGCATTAGACGGGCTTGTTTAACGAATCAGACATGTTTTAAACTATATCTCTGTGTAAAGTCGTATCATGTGATGAAGGAAGTTTTCACATTAGGCAAATTTGTGCCTTACTTGGGAAACTAAAAACACTCAGTTTCTCTTCTTTCGGCTCTCCTCAACATATTAATTTGTGTTCGGCATAATGTTGCTAGAGGGGCTGATTTTTACAAGGATTTTGGAATTAGAATAATATACTATTAATACAAACATGAATGATTAAACTCCCCTGTTTCACCCAAGGCTGACAAAAAATTACTTTCCCAACTGTGTTGAACTATGGATCCCCATTTATCCACTGTTTAAGTACACTTCTGTTTCTTATCACTTTTGGCATATTTGCGTAGGAAACTGATCTAAGTGTGCACTTGAAACACTGCTTACAGAATGGGCTTTCCATTCCCCACACAAAGGATGGTCATTAATCAATCCATTGAAATATCATTTAGTAGGTCTTTGCTACTCGCCCTTGAGCCAATTATAAGATATTTCCATGACGTCATTAGCACAACGTCTGTAAGGGAGATACCTACCTGGCTAAACCCCTTTTTGTATATCAAATGTGCAGCAGTAAGAAATTTCTCTTCCCCGAAAACTTCACGTTGAAATCAACAAATGCAAAAGCTGTTGTCAGAAATTACAAGCAGAAGAAATTGTCTAAAAGGCAGTTTTAGGTTCTAATAAGCAGAATAGGCACAAACGTATGAAATAGGCATTTATGGGAACTATAATACTAAGAAATTAGGCTAATAATTGTAGGAAACTTGCTTATAACTTAAAAGCCTACGTTTCTGAGCAAAGGAATAGCTATTCTATTCCTTTAAATAGGGCAGAACCCGCCCCCTAGTTATGACATCCTCGCAACCTTGTTTTTCTTTGGGAATATAGATATTCAGTCTCATGTATGTGCGCGATTGCGTTTGGCCAAGTGTTTTCTGTTTGAGACAATGGTATAGCGTTTATCTTACGAGTGAAGAAGCGTTTTCCATTTGAGACATTGTCGTAGTTTGTATCTTGTGTCTGATTGAGTGGTTCCCTTTGGGACAGTTTTATAGCGTTTCTGTTGTATGAGGTCATCGTTTTCCGTTTCGGACATATGGGTAGTGCGTATCTAGAAAGCTAAATGGTATTTTTTCTTTTGGAATCACATTTTAAGGCTTTTATTTTTATGTGGTCAAATAATGTTTCTTTGGAGCCACGATATACTCACTTTACTTTGTGACAAAATCTGTTCTCTTTCAAACAACGGCGTAAATATATCTTGCTGTGAAAAACTGTTTTGTCTTGACCGTAGTTAAATGTTTCCGTTGGGTGAGACCAAGTGTTTTATTTTTGCAACAATGCCGTAGGACATAACTTACGTTTTAATTATTGTTTTGTCTTTGAGACCAAAGTGTAGTGTTTACCTTGTTTGGCAAACACATATTTATATTTTAGTCTGAGATGTGGGATATACCCTCAATGTGAACGTGAGCTATGTTTTCGGAACTCTTGTAGTGTGTTCGTTGGATATGGCCAAATATTTTCCACTTTAGATGGTGACATAGTTTGATTTGTAGATTTGAATAAGTGATTTCCCATTAGAACTATTATTTAGGGTTTTCCTCTGGTGTGATTAATGTTGTCCATTTGAGACATTGGCATTGGCTGTACCATACACGTTTATAAACAACTCATGTCTTTCGGACTCTGTTTTAATGTTTCTGTTGTGTGTGTGTTTTTTTTTTTTTTTTTTTTTTTTTTTTTTTTTTTGTAATTTACGTCCTCCAACGTTAAGTCATATCGGACGGTGAATGAATTTGGTGAAATGATGCTCAAATGAGTCCAGGGTCCATTGAGCTTAGAGTTACCCGACATTCTTCTGGAAGGATAAGGGAAAACCCCGGAAAAAACCGTATCCAGGTAACTCACCCTGACCGAGATTCGAACTCGGGACCTCTGTTGTGTGTGTTTCCAAGACCATTGCCTGTGTATGTTTGGTCAAGTGTTTTCTATTTGCTTATGAATAAATGTTTCGTTTATTAGAGAATGGGTTAATGTTTACAGTGTGCGCGAGTGTTTCCATTTGGAACCATTTTATGAGGCGTTTTCGTGAGCATATTCAAGTTCTTATTTCTGTAGCAAGTATGCAATGGGCGGAGAACGATCTTGTATCTATCCAAATATTTGATATGAGATGTCAATAGAACTATAAGTTTTGAGGTTCTCTGAATCCAAGAAAAGGCAATTATAGAAAAAAGACCTTGGTTGTGTCTGTATGGTTTTGAACAGCATAACTCAGAAGCGAAAATCGGCTACACATAAAACTTGATATTTCAGCATCAGCATCAGCGTCAGCATCAGTATGACACGAAGATATTCAGAAAAGTCGCCTCAAACTACAGTTACATGGAAAAGTATTGAATTTACTGATTTTCTAAAAATTGCTCAAACAATTTTGATTAAATTACCATATGTATTAGATATTTTCACGACAAATGGCATGTAAATATTAAATTTTCTGGCAAATAGCAACTGAAACCTTCACACGGAAAATCTTTTGCGTAACTGATAGATAAAGGCTAGACGAGAATCTTACTGGACAAAGATGTAGATGTCGATAAAACACAAAATTATGTGAAATACCTTTTCTGTTGGGGTTATCCATTTTCGAAACATTCCTTATTATTAATTGAAAGTTTCAAACCAGAAGTTTTTATGTGCTTTTAACCTCTTGGCCATCGAAAATGAATGGAATTTCAATATCACCACAAACCGACCACATCTTAAAACTTTTGACCGTTGCTTAGGCCCACTGTACTCGTTTATTCTGATTAAACTTGGAAAGACAGTCAGACTGAAAAATTCAATGCCATAGCCGGGATTTTAACCTTAGATCTTCTGGTTGCCATCCAGCCGCTCTAACCCTTGAGCTACTATGGCCAACGTGCCGACATGACACTGAATTCTCTCGTGTTTTTTCCGGTAAACCACTTAGGAGTTCTCGTAAACACACGAGACAACCACCTTAATGGCAACTTACAACGTGTAAGTACTTTAAGGCCCGGGCTTTATAGTTTACCACTATTAGATCAATTAATGGAATTAATTGTTCTTTCACACTGGGCCTTAAAAAAGTACTTACATGTTGTAAGTCGCCATTAAGGTAGTTGTCTCATGTGTTTATGAGAACTTCTAAGTGGTTTACCGGAAAAAACACGAGTCAGTTGGAGAGTTTAGTGTCATGTCGGCAGGTTGGTCATAGTAGCTCAATGGTTAGAGCGGCTGGACGGCAACCAGAAGATCCGTGGTTCAAATCCCGGCTATGACATTGGATTTTTCAGTCTGACTATCTTTCCATACTTTAGCCTACACTCGGCCAGTGTGAAAGAACTATTAATTTCCACTGATTAAACTTATTTAAGAAGATATTGAATAAAAATCAGTTCTAGGATAAAATGAAGTAGATAGAAGATTAACCGAGTTTAAGTATAGTTTGCGAAAAATAGTGAGTAGAGACAGGCACACGCATGCACGAACACGCGCGCATGTGCACACGTAGACACACATATAAGTAATGCTTAGTACGTAACATGAATTTGGTTAAGTGTTTTATCCTTTAAACTATGGTAATACACCTTGTATTAGAGAATGACCGTGGTTACTTAGCCGATGTACACGACTCTTTTTTTTTAATTTTACGTCCTCCAACGTTGTCATATCGGACGATGAATGGAATGGGCGAAATGATGCTCAAATGAGCCCAGGGTCCATAGAGCTTAAAGCTACTCGACATTCGTCTTTCGGGATAAGGGAAACCCCGGAAAAAACCTTATCCAGGTTACTCACCTTGACCGAGATTGGAAATCGGGACCTCTTGAACGTGAGGCAGACACTCTACCACCACGCAACCGAGGCGGGCGATGTACAGGACATATTATGAGAAGCAATCGGGTTTTCATGAATTGGTATATTATTTCGCTGTATGTGACTATGTCTATGCACTTATGAATTATCTATACAAATTATCACATTATGAGATAGTTAAATATGGCTTTAAGTTGCAGCAAGTTACATATTTTAACAATTTCCATAAATTATATCAAATCGTTAATATTATAGTAGCATATATACATGGTATATTTATAGATTTTTAAGAACTTTCTATTGTTAATTCTCCAATTAATGCAATTAAAGCCATATGCCATCCTGTAATTACCGCACTCCAATGTCCACATGACAGCGTCCACTTGTGGGCATACGTAATAAAAAATAGTGCTAATGCACTAAGGAGAAAATGCAGCTATGCAGTGGCGTGCCATAGTACACTGTGTATTTAGAGAATTGAAGCTGAAGTACATCGGGGAATCCCTTTTTTTAAAAGTAATCTTACAATGCTGAGACCAATGCTTCTCTTTAGCGCGTGTCGTTGCGACAGTTTATAGCAGCTGTTTCTACCACAATTGCATAGCTAAATGGCTTTGCTTTTTTTATCATACCATAAATAAAACTGAGCCTAGCATTCAAATTACTGTACTATCCGTGGGAGATTGCTGTAGATGCTTAGTTGTTTTACTGCATAAGATGTGAGAACGTCTCTTAGCTGTTTTAAACTGAACGCCGCTAAACAAACAGAAAACATTAAAATTAAATCGACATAAAATCGTCACATCCTAAGCGAGAGGGCAATCTTCAGTTACAGAGGAAGCGTTATTTACAAATAAAGGTAATGAATAATCATCTATCCTAGATCACAACCTGTGAACTAATCGTCACAACTCACCGACAGCAGCTAGGCCGAGAAAAGGGCAGTCAATAGCCATAAAATACAACAAAAATACATCATATTGCCATCCCGACGCAAAGCTAAGGAACTTCTTTAACAAATTAACGAACGAACGTGGCGCTAAGCTGCTTAAGAAGCATATTTTCATCAACGTTGTGTATATATTCTTATGTTCCATCCAAGATGAATAAATTTATATCTAACTTTACCAATTACAGACACCACAATAGATTCCCACGAGGAGTAAATCACATGATAAGAACTGGTTCAGTTTTTCTGCATTGAACACGTTTGTGCTGGAAATTAATTGTTCTTTCACATTGGCCGTGTGTAGGCTAAATTTTAGAAACTATAAAGCCCGGGCCTAAAAGTACTTACATTTTGTAAGTCGCCCTTAAGGTAGTTGTCTCATATGTTTATGAGAACTCCTAAGTTGTTTACCGGGAAAAATACGAGTCAGTTGGAGAATTTATTGTCATATCGGCACGTTGGCCATAGTAGCTCATTGGTTAGAGCGGCTGGATGGAGACCAGAAGATCCGTGGTTCAAAACCCGGCTATGGCATTGAATTTTTGAGTCCGACTCTACGTTTCCACATTTGTGCTGTCAGTCTAATTATAAAATTGACTATACTTTTGGTGTGTTCCTCCTTGCTACTAAATCTGTGCGATTTTCTTACTGTGTTCCGTATCCCTACTCCGAAATTCACGAATGAATTTTCCTATCTACACATACAGTCTTAAGTTTTATTGGTTTACCGACAACTTTAAAATTTCCTTTTTTTTTTTTATTCTGTTAAGGAATTAAGGTTTCCCACATTCTAGAACGTATCGTTGCAAAAATAATATTTTCGTCCATAGCCGAGAGGCGTGTCCACTTTCCTCTCACCAAGACGGCCCAAGTTCGATATCAGGAGACCGTATGTGGGATTATCGGTAAACAAAGCATGGCTTTCTACGAGTTCTCCCATCTTCCCTACAATTTAACCAACTGTCCATTATCCTTTTCACCCTCATTCATATCCTTTCCTTCCTCCTTCTCATACCAGGTTTCGGGCTAATGAGCCACCCTGGCTACCCTCTTTGATATAGATGTTGTCTATGCCGCAACAGGCATCTTACCTCAGGTGCCCGTGGAAGTCCTCCATACGAGAAACCTAAACGGAGGAAAAAGAATTTTGTCCTTAAAGCAATCCCGTTGAGCGTAACTACGAAGGAATGTCTTGGAAATATCTTGGAGTAATGGAACATTACTCTTTCATACAAGCCGTATGAGGACAAGGTTTCCAGACGTAGTCAGTCGGCAAATTCCTTGCTACGGCACTGAATCTTTCAGTCGGATTCTACCAGTCTTATCTGTTTACTGTTTCTCATAAATGCAAAAATATTATCTTGTTAACAGAAGCGCAAATGCTTAAAATATGAATTAACTCGAATAATCATTTTATAAATATTTTGTGTACATTCTGTCTATATTGTCACACCCTACATTAGAATAGATTTAATAGTTATTAGCTTTGGGGGGAATCCGTAGCGGTAGAGCTAAACTATCTCAACAAACACTAGTTACACCACGCGGTAGGGTGGACATGTTATTTTACTGGTAACTAGCTTACCTGCATGGTGGTGAAAGGTGGAAGGTCCAGCGAAGGAAAACTCACAAATGCATTTTAAAAAGAGGTTTAATAATTCCAGACAACTTACATTCAATGAGGTTTGTGTTCCGGAGGGTTGCTACCAACACATCCTCTCTCTCTGGTGGCGGCTGGTCGTCTGCGGAAGAGGAAGCCAACCCCCTCTCCAGCGCAACCAACGAACAAAGATCAGCCAGTGGCGCCAGGTCTGACAACCCATACAGGGTTGCCACACCTCCCCCCGGACCACAAGCTGTTGACCCAGGGTCAACAGAACAATTAATAACAAATGAAAAGAAACTCGCTCGAGTGATGGAACAAAAAAAAAAAAAATTAGCATACAAACATCACAAACAGTATTACAAACATAAATCTTCTCTTGACGTTACACATTCGTTTCTTTACTCCAGTGTCTGTCTATAACTTTAATTAAAAAGCCCTCAAAGAAAAATAAATGAAGTTCAGCACTTTTCACCACTACTGCACCAAGCAAAAAAAGTTTCACAACCTGCCTGAACAGTACATTCCATTCCCACTGGTCTCACAAATGTAATAAAAAACTTGAAGCTTGCACTGCAGTCACTGATGAATAAAGACCACTGAATTGAGCACAATTGTACTTGCTCTACACTGAATAACAATGTGGGGCATTAATAGTTCTTCTGCCCCCAACACAGGTACGAAGTGACAGCACTAATAGCTGCCAAAGCTCTGACGAACAGTGGTCATAAAGGGCGGACCAGAGCCCGATGACACAAGGCAGTGTGGCAGGTTTAGTACTCCCATGGTGCAAACAGTTCGGCAGGAACAGTGTGGTGCAGCAGGAACGCAGATAAATAGGGCTGGCTTGATACGTATCATCATACTACAACATTATTTCCAAAAATATAAGTGTACGTCAATTACAGAAGACAACTACATCATTAAAAACAAACTTCACTTCTGAACTATAATAAATAATACAAAAAAATTAGGTACACCCCATCTGGGTAGCAAGATACATGATAAAACTAAGATAATTTCCATCACTCGGCAATATATAGAGCTTACAAATTTTGACAAGATAAATCAAATAATCTTCACAAAATAATCTTCACAAAAGAATACATAAAACGTAGGAATGTCACAATCAAGACTTTACAAAAACCCGTTAGGGTAGAAATAATACAATACACACACAGCACAAAATAATTTGACCTTCCAAAACATTGAATAAAAATATTACAAATTTTCAAAATACCAAAACTTACAATTAGAGGGGTACCCCAAAATATTACACGTGGCCATAAATTTTTTAACAAAAACTGACGTGTACACTTAAACAAAAATGAGCTCAGTTTTTCTCTTTGTTTTACCATTATAATTTCAATCATATTTATTATGTGCGCGCACTACTTAATATCATCAGTACTACTACCTTTCAAATCAACAAAACTACTTACAATCTGCTAACATCAACATTTTGCATGCCAACAAAACTACTGTCACATTACTACCCCAACGGAAAAAAAAATCGTTCTACAACACAATACATAGAACAAAACTGAAAGAAAAATTAAGTTCTGGGGCCTCAAAATTTCACATCCTAGATACACAAAAGAGAAAATATAGTATCATGTCTTAGCCTATTCTAAAACTTTTGTATACATTGAAGGGTACTTTTGCTTTTCAACATAAAACTTAGAATTCAATAAACCATTAAAGCATACTGGTAATCACACAACTCCAAAATATATATCACTCTTAATGCAAAACAATTTTATCAAAATGTTCAAACTATTAGCATCCTGCAATAAAGAGACAAAGTAAACATCTGTACTAGTAATGTGCTATCTCCCAAATACCTGGTAACTATGGCGAGGATGACAAACAGAACATCCCCAGGTCTCAGCTTCATAACAGTCATTCACAAACCTCTCTGTGATTCAGGTTTTCCTCATCATCTTAGCATGCACATTTCAGCACCAATGCTAAACAAAACTCAAAAATACACTTAATTACTTGCATCGATAAGCACATTTCAGCCATTTATCGAGCCTAAAACACTGGATTAACGGGCACATTACAGCAACCCCATTAACCAGATAAACTTTACCGCTACATCTTTCACATAATCACACATAATTTCATTCATCCTTCTTATCGAGGTAGCACAGCACTATTCCAGAATGTAAACTTAAAATTAATAAACAAAATTTCAATTTCCTAATCATTGTAAAATTTATCATCAAATGAGGTTATTCAACTCAAAACAGTTATTAGGGAACATATACTTTTAATATCAATTAATTGTGACTTTCAATAATAATAATTGTATGTTCAACTTTTGACATCTAATTCATCAAACATCTATCCAAGTATTGCCATTTGCCAATAATATACATCATATTCCAAAACAAAATAGCTTAGCACACTATACACTAAATCTCAAAATTCTCACTCAGAAAACAAGGGGCAATATACTTTACATACAACCTTTTTACATTTAATGTGACACAAAAGAAAAGCAAAATGTATTTACAGTCTATATGGTCCCACAGGATCAAAATATGGGAATATCCTAGAAACATGTACTGATTGTTCCTTAACTCTAGGAGCATTTGGTCGACGAACCACATAAGTAACAGGAGTAATTTGTCGAACAATTTCAAAAGGCCCAAAATATCTATGAAGCAATTTGGTACATTTTCCCTTTTTCCTAATTGGAGTAAAAATCTTAACAAGCTGACCTACTGCAAAATTAGTATCTCTATGCTTAGCATCATATCTTTATTTCTGTTTAATCTGTTGCTGATTAATATTATGGATGGCTACTTCACGAGCTTTCTGAATCTCTTCCAAAGTTTGCCGAACAAATAAATCATTTGAAGTGGCCTGAAGTTGCACCTGATTTGGTAAGGAAGGTTCACGACCATATATCAAATAGAATGGTGAAAATTTTGTAGTTTCCTGAACAGAAGAATTGTATGAAAAAATCACATATGGTAAAACATTAGACCAATTGCGCTGATTTGAATCCACAAAATGACTAAGACAATTTAGTAAAGTCTGGTTAAATCGTTCAGTAAGGCCGTTGCATGCAGGGTGGTATGAACTAGTAAAATGAGGGGAAACTGACAAAGCTTTCAAGAGTTCCTGGGTTACTTCACTCAGAAAGACACTACCACGATCAGACAGTAACATGGCAGGGGCCCCATGCCTGCAAATAATCTGATGTAAGATGAACTTAGTAACCTGGGGAATGGTAGCCAAAGAGAGAGGGGCAGCTTCAACCCACCTAGAAGCATATTCTGTAGCAACTATGATATACTTATGACCCGACGTAGAACGAGGCAAAGGGCCTAACAAATCTATTCCCCAACGTTCTCCAATAAAGTTAACTGGAATAGGCTGCAAAAGACCAGCAGGTTTTTGATTCTTAGGTGCCTTCCTAGACTGACAACTTGGACAAGTTTTCACAAAATGCTCAATATCTTTTTTCATACCTATCCAGTAGTATCTTGAATTAATCTTACTAAAAGTTTTAGAAAAACCTAAATGACCAGATAGTGGATCATCATGACATGAGGACAAAATTTCATGCTTTAACACCTCAGGAATGACTAGTAAATGCAAGGGACCAGTAGAACCCGAATTTTTCCTGTACAAGACATCACTTTTCAAAATATAGGTAGAAGCTTGACGTTGAACCTTAGCAGGAGCAGATTCAGGATCCTTAAGGGCATTAATAATTGGAGTCAGAACTGGATCATCATTTTGTTTCTGAGCAACCTCAACCGGTGATAGCAAACAGGTAATTAGCTCATCAAGTTGTTCAATTTGATGCTCTTCAGGCTGTAACACAGGGAACCTTGACAAAACATCTGCGTCATTATGTTTCTTACCAGATTTATAACATATATCATAATCAAATTCCTGTAACTTTAGACTCCATCGAGCCAACCGGCCTGTCAAATCCTTTAAATTGTTCAGATAACAAAGGGAGTGATGGTCTGAAATAACATGCACTTTATAGCCATACACAAAAGTCCTGAAATGTGTTAAACCAAAAACGATTGCCAAAAGCTCTAACTCTGGTACACTGTAATTTCTTTCACATTTTGACAAAGTTCTAGAAGCATATGCAATAGGTCTAAGATTATCATTTACTTTCTGTAGTAAAACACATCCTATTCCTAGCCCACTAGCATCAGTGTGTAATTCTGTATAGGCTCCAGGATTATAATGAGCCAACACAGGAGCAGAAACAAGAGAGTTCTTTAACTGCTGGAATGCTGTTTGCTGATCCGGGCCCCAAATAAAACTTTGACTTTTCTTGGTCAGCTGAATCAATGGATGGGCAATGTAAGAGTAATTCTTAATAAATTTCCTGTAGAAATTGAACAAACCCAAAACTTTTCTCACGTCTCTAACATTCTTTGGGCGTGGTAGTTCTTTGATCACTGTAACTTTCTCAGAATCTGGGGAAATTCCATCTTTAGATACTTCAAAACCCAATTACTTTATCTTTTCCATAGCAAAGAAACATTTCCCAGGTTTCAGTTTAAAATTATGCATTTCCAAACGTTGAAAAACAGCTTCTAAGTTTTCTAATAATTGTTCAAAAGTTTTGGCAAAAACAACAATATCGTCCAAATATGCTAAAGCTTTCTTAAATTTCAAGTCTCCTAACAATTTCTCAGCAACAAAACTGAAAAATCTTGGTGCATTAGCAAGCCCAAAAGACAAACGTTCAAATTCATACTGCCCTTCATGAGTAACAAATGAGGTATACTTTTTACTATTCTCCTCTAAAGGAATTTGAAAGTATGCTGACAACAAATCTAAGGAAGCAAACCATTTAGCTTCTCCAAGGTAACTAAGGAGGTCATCAATAAGAGGCAAGGGAAAGGCTGAGTTTACTGTAACCTTATTCAGTTGACGATAATCTACACAAAACCGCATAGAGCCATCTTTTTTCTTTACCAACACCACAGGTGATGACCAAGGTGACTGAGAATCTCTAATAATACCAGCATTTTTCATTTCCTCTACTTGTTGGGAAATAATCTCTTTCTGCTTATGAGCTACCCTATAGGGTCGTTGCTTAATAGGTTTTTCATCCTTTACCTCTATTTTAAATTCCGCTACATTAGTAGAGCCTAAATCTTGCAATGAAGTGGCAAAAACATGTTCATATTTTAACAACAGATTATGAAGATCTGACTTTTGAGCTTCAGTTAAGTTGGTATTAACATTAAATTCAAACTTTGGAGCGTTCAATGGAGTAACATCCTTAGGTGAAACTGAGTTACTTTGAACAAATGCAACTTCATGAGCATTAGCTAATACAGTTTTAGCAAAAAGTGTTTGAGGAACAGCTGAATTATTATGTACTGGTATCACAAAGTCCTTTGAAGATTTGCAAACTACAGGTGGAATAGAAATATTCTTCTTATGCATAATACTGGTAGAAGGCTCGAACATAACCTCATTTGTAATATCAGCTGAAGGCTGCACTGCCACAAAACAAGTAGTAAGCGGTGGCAACTTAACATCTTTTACAACAGAAACTTTATTAACTATCTGTACCTCATCGTTCAATGGAATCACAGCAATATCTGTAAAGGGACCACCACATGTTGTTTCAAAAGGAATGTGTACCATTTCTCCCTCATGAGTTTGAATCTTAACTTCTGCACAAGAATAATCAATGGTAACTTTATGTGAAGTTAGAAAGTCATTACCCAAAATGAGATTATGTGCCAAGTCTTTTACCACTAACACATCTTCCTGAAAAACAAAGTCATTAATTTGAAATTTCAAATTTGTTTGATAAGGCGCATCTAATAACTTGTTACCAGCTGTTTTAAGCAAAATCTCGACAGGTTTCATTTTAGAAATGTCATTGATATGAGCTGCATTCACAATGCTAACTGCACTTCCTGTATCCAAAAAAATTGGAAGTTTTGACTCCCCAATGGACCCCAAAATTTGCAAAATTTGACCTGGAAGAGAAACAACATTAGACACAGGTGAACTTACTTTGGGTACCTCTAGGTTATGTCGTTGGAGGCTGGGCCTCTCGAGTTTTTTGAACCAGATGGTGAAGTCCAGCAATTACGTGCCATATGACCACGCTTGTTGCAATTGTAACACACAATAGGTGCCTGCTGTCTCTTTTCATGATGTCTTGGAGGCTTAAGTGGAGGTGGCTGCACAGTAGATGCAGCAGCAGTGAATTGAGACTGAAGCTGTTGCATTTGGGTAGCAAGTTTAGTGACCTGTTCACTCAATGTGGAAACAACATTAATAACTGGTTCAGAGTGATTTACACTTTCAAACCGTGATAAAACAGGTGCAGATGACACAGGTGGAGAAGTGTAAGTTGATGTTTGTGCTTGTACTAAAAGTTGTCTATGTTGCACATAAAAATTAGCTTTATCAACGCTTTTAATAATTTGTAAAACCTCCTCAACTGTTTGTGGATTTAATGGGAGCAAAGCTTGCACATACTGAGGTTTCAATCCTTTCACTAAGTTTTTTACCTGCTCCATTTGTGTCATTGCAGCGTTAACTTGGTCACACAAGGATAATACATCATAAATGTAATCTAATACAGGTTCATTTTCTAATTGTACCCTCTGCCTAAGTTTAATTTCCAACAATTCATCTTGATTGGACATTTGAAAAGCTGCCAAAAACTGTTGAGTTAGAAAATGCCAATCATGCTCAGGGTGTCTATGGCAAAAAGTTCGGTACCACAGTGCTGCTGTGTCTCGCAAGTAACATGGGAAAAACTTCAACTTTTGTACATCTGACCAACCATTTGCTGTAGAAACTAAGTTAAATTTTCTCAAAAATTCTGAAGGAGATATCAGTGCTAACCTGTCAAAACAGGGTGGATCAATAAAAGGCCGAGAAACTTGCATTGTCTGAGTCTGATTAACATTAGGTGCCATGGATACTTCTAAATTACTAGGTACATGTGCACTTTGATTAGCTAAAGCAGAAGTCGAAGCTATTACATCATGTGAATCCATTGTAACTGGCACATTGGATGATTGCCGCGTTTTCTTAGGCATTTTGACTTACTTTTAAGTAACACTGGACACCAGAATAAAATAAGCAGAATTACCAACTGGAATGAACACAAAAATGAAGTGCATCCTTCACAAAAACACCAAAAAGAAACTATTTACTTTGAATTTTACTGCCAAAACTCACACAGCGTCCCTTGAAAATCAACACGTGACCACGTGGTGTCCATTATCAATTTCCATGTAGTTATAAAAAAATTTTAGCACAATATTATGAAATAAGTTTACTATTAAAGAAATCAAATAAAAAACAGACAAAAAGTTAAAGGATTACGAGACGATGACCAGATTAGAATTTCTAACTAATTGAACACCACGCGGTCGGCCATGTTTCCTCCATCTTTCACCACCGTATACATTCAAATTTTTTTCATAAAAACCGGACTAAAGCAAGGAGAAAAAAAAATTTTGAGATCTTACCCGCGTCTCCACCAATATGTCACACCCTACATTAGAATAGATTTAATAGTTATTAGCTTTGGGGGGAATCCGTAGCGGTAGATCTAAACTATCTCAACAAACACTAGTTACACCACGCGGTAGGGTGGACATGTTATTTTACTGATAACTAGCTTACCTGCATGGTGGTGAAAGGTGGAAGGTCCAGCGAAGGAAAACTCACAAATGCATTTTAAAAAGAGGTTTAATAATTCCAGACAACTTACATTCAATGAGGTTTGTGTTCCGGAGGGTTGCTACCAACACATCCTCTCTCTCTGGTGGCGGCTGGTCGTCTGCGGAAGAGGAAGCCAACCCCCTCTCCAGCGCAACCAACGAACAAAGATCAGCCAGTGGCACCAGGTCTGACAACCCATACAGGGTTGCCACAATATTAAATACTAAACGTGACAATATTCCTTCACGATTAACATACATTGCACTCTATTTAGTAGCTGTGGCAGATGACGTACTATTTTATCAAATGATTCCCTTGTCTTCAATTTCTATGAATGCTGGGATAATTTTACAGTTATTAAGTTTGGTTATCACGTTATTATTGCCGTTTGATGCACATTAAAACGCAATATACTTTCTCACAGTATGAACATGTATTTCTGTTTGTAAATGATATCAGTGGTTAGACCATCAAAGCTGATAAAGCTAAATCCGCTTCTGCCAGAACCAATTGTGTCTCTCTGGGGTAAATGAGCGCGATTGCTGTGAATAATTTTGAAAAGTATAATTCAGGATCAATTAAAATTGCACAGCAAATATCGAACCACCGAGAACAAGAAGCTGTTTGTGCTTCTCTTACCTGAGGAAGGGATTTTATTTCGATCTACAGCGCCTATGTTGGGTCTGTATTTTTATTGTGATCGTGGTGAATCCTTATTTGTGTATAAGCGTGTTGTTACGAGGGCTGTTCAATAAAGAATGATCATAACTTTTTTACAGTCATAATTTTAGCACTAAAATTCAATGTTATTATATTCTCTTAGCTTAATGTGAAACAAACACGCCGTAGTAGTGTAATTTTTGGTACTCCTGGCTCCCGCCTGTGAGAACCAGGCAAGCTCAGACATGTTCAGTATCGCCTACCGCTGCTTTGGAGGTAACATGCAGTTAAAGTTGATGTTAAAGGAAGATCCGGTGTTTCTTTCAAACGTAATCACTACTGATGGAACTTGGCTACATCATTTTGATACTGAGAGCAAACAACAAAGCTCAGTGTGGGAATCTCCTTCATCACCAACCCCCCCCCTCGCAAAAGCAAAAGTGGTTGCTTCTGCTGGGAAAGTTATGGTCATCTCATTCTTTGACATTCTTGGATAGTTTATCAGCATGTTGTACCTCCACACACATCATTAACTAGACAATACTACAGGGATGTCCTGAAAACATTGCAAGTCCATATCAGGCGCAAAAACATTTCCGTGAAGCAGGCTGGATCTGCATCACGATATTGCGCGGCCGCATATTGCCGATGTTGTTGGTGAATATCTTGTTAATTCAACGTGAAGTGCATCCCTCACCCTCCGTATAGTCCGGATTTAGCCCCATGTGACCCTTTTCTATTCCCTAACTTGAAGAAACACCTAAGTGGGTGGCATTATCCATCATCAGGAGCAGTGGTGAAAGCTGCGGAGGCGATTTTGAAGGATCTCATAAAAATGGTTTCCAGCATGTCTTTGAAGACTGGCAGAAACGCTGGGACAAGTGCATCGCAATCAGGGGAGACTATTTTGAGAAGGACCATCAGAATTATGAGGATCAGTAAAGGTCATTTGTCATCGTTCTTTATGGAACAGCCCTCGTATGTATACAGTTTCTCAAACCCCGCATCTGAAAATCTACGAGTATTAGATGAACAAATAATTTCTATACAATTATTATTTCTATAATAATTTCTATACACATTTTCTTAGCATATTTATGATGGAAATCTATGAAATAAAATCATTATGGGACGGCCATTATCTCTTATTGTGGTTAGCATTTTATCTTCCAAATCCTGAGGTCCTGGGTTCAATTTCCAGATGGAGAATGGGTACTTTTCGTTAGTCAGGTTTGATCTCCGGCATCTCGAGTGTGGGAAGTGTGAGAGAGAGCACAAATGTGTGTGTTTTCGTTAAAGTTTAATATTTATAAAGAAAACTGAAAGAAAAAAAACCACGAAGATTAACAGAACAGTAGACGCTTAAACGTGCTGGCCAATATCTGTCCACTCTTTGGATGTCCCGATATGCTTCTCCTAGGTCACGCGTGTCAGGAGTAAAAGGATGAAATTCTCTTTCGAGTGTATCGCTATCATTACTATGTGTTCAACTGTTTAAGAGCTTGAACATAACATATTTGCTCTATAGGTTTCGTAGTGTCACGAAAGAAGATCACAAAAGGTTCGGCGCGGAGAGATAAGGGACAGTTAGTGCCGGGTGGAGATAAAGATAAAGATAGCACTGAGATAAAGGTTTGCCGAAACAAATTAAAGGAAAATTCTAGTGATATCTTGATTGGTAGGGAACATTCGGTTTCTTGTTTGTTTTAGAACAATCTAGAATTAATAATAGAGGTGTTTAAGGAAATCGCGACTCACCAACGGGCAGTCATAAACAGACTCGTAAACAGAGTTGTAAACAGAGTCGTAACGAGAGCTGTAATTGAAGCTGGTGTACGATGAAAGTGAGCACTTTTGGTTGTTGTCAACGACCTTGGTAGATTGTAATTGCGTATATGAAGTAGTTCTGCTACTGTAAGGATTGAACAGAGTGTATATCTTCGGAAATAAAGAACATTTCGAACTCCTGCAAATCGGACTTTTAATTCTACGAAACCACAGAGTCACAGTATTGTCGCGGTAACGGGCATTGAAGTTTCGGCACAAATAGATAATAGATGATTAGGTTTCACGTAGATAACGAACTTGTGTAAACAGATAGTGCCGGCAAGCAAGATAACTGAGGCAAAAGCCTCGCCGGGTAGATTAAGTTACGTTTCTCGAAGGTGATAGTATGTTCGAATTATGTAACTAGATGCTTTGTTTTCCAGAAACCTCTAGTGATTGACAGAACAGTCTGGTAATCATGAATGGCGATATAAAGGGGATTGTGACACGCTAGCAGGACAGTTGTAGTTGTGAAACAGTTGTTGTAAACAAGAGTGAGTAGTTGTTGTGTAACAGTCAGTGTTGTTGTAACGAGAGCTAATGTAATCAGCTGCAAGTGTTTGTTATTGTCCTTGGAAGATTGTCGACCTTGGAAGATTGTTTGATGTAATGTTGTTACGTGAGAACTGGACAGTGTATTGCTACGGAAACAAAGAAGATTTTTAATTTCTGCAACTCAGCCTTTTAATTCTACGAACCCACAAAGTTACAGTATTCTTTAGTAGTGTAATATTCAGTCATTTTGAAATGCGGAGATTTTATTTACAGTTTGAGGTACCCATATGGTGAAAGCTTAAAGGATTGTAACAGTTGTTTTGGATTCAGCCACAGAAGGAAATATCAATGTTATTTATTTGTTTTATGATGTTATTTAAAATTATTTAAACTCTGAAAGTATTTTAATGTTTAAATTAAGTTTGGGAAGTGAAATTGTGCAAATAAATGTGTATGTATGTTGCTATGAGTGATGTAGTTATAAAGAAACGTGTGTTTGCTCTGAAGAGGAAAATCAATAATCTTCCTGTAAGGGACACGAGGAGATCGTCGCAGAAGGACGCTTAGGGATTGCTAATAGCAATTTTCAGAGGGTGAATACACAGGAGGGATTTTAATTTGATTTGTGCTTTATCATCTTGTGACAACTGACCGAGAATTAAATTTAATATATGGAAAAAGACATCAAGTAATTTATATTTTTGGTAAACCATTTCTTGAGGAAGAGAAAGACATCTGCCTGAGACGACGCCTTGAGCTAAAAATCTTCATGTTACGGCTGGGAAATCATCCTCTAAATCAACTTAAAACACAATTAACGAACCTATATTGAATATTTACAAAATAAAATTCTTATTAACTTTCGACCCTTAATAAATTAGAACACACGATTCATAAAACTTATTCATATAACGTCGCAACTTGGCGATCGATGCAACACCATTTTAATATTGTCTTTCAGGTTAGACCATAAAGGGAGGCTCCTCGCGAACCGCTAACCTCCAGAATGACCTTGCTTGCTCAATTAGGCAAGCTCTCCCTTCTCATAAACATGAACTCGCAAATAAACATGAACTTAGAACTCACCCTATATAAGGGACACTTATAACACCCATCTTCAGCTACGTAACTCCAGTGTGGGCGTATGCCGCCAAAACATATATACTAAAATTACAAACATTTAAAAACAAAATCTTACGCATGATAGCGAAACTACCTTACACAGCATCCGCTGTCATTAAGAAACTAGCTTATGGCACTTATGAAAACCTAAAGAAACACTACAACCCTCTAATAACACGCTTAGAAAACTACACCACAGCAATAAACATACACGCACGACCCCTATCTCTATTCGAGAGAATCTCACTCAACATGACGACGACGTTCAGAACTTTCTAGACAACCTCATCAGAAATGACTGACACTGACAGTTAGTTAGGCTGTTACTCCTAACACTTCCATCACTAATCTTCTTCTTGTACTCACTTTTTTAGAACGCTGCCCGCAACAGAACCCTCCAAGCCCTTAACAACATTTAAGGCAGCCCGGGAGACCGAGGGCCTCCCACAAGTGTCCTACAGGCGCAGTGACAGCGGGCGACTGTATATGGAGTAGGACACTCCGACGACATAGCCAGGGCAAGGAACACGACGATGACGAACGATCACGCCGGAACAGAGGACGACAAAACATACCGTTTGCAGTAGCATACTACATACTAACAATTGACAAGCCTAGGAAACTAGGACATATAATATAAGTAGGATGAATAGTAACCATAATAGATATTAATTGTTCTTTCACACCAGCCGTGTGTAGGAGAGGGTATGAGAGGGTAGAGCCAGACTGAAAATTCAATGCCATAGCCGACATTTGAACCACGGATCTTGTGGACTTCGTCCAGACGATCTAACCATTGAGCTACTATGGCCAAGGTGCCGATATAATATTAAATTCTCCAACTGACTCGTGTTTTTTCCGGTAAACCACTAGGAGTTCACATAAACACATGAGGCAACTACCGTAATGGCGACTTACTATGCTGTAAGTACTTTAAGGCCCGGGCTTTAAAGTTCGGACCACTATTAGGTACAACTAATGGAAATTAATTGTTCTTTCACACCAGCCGTTTGTAGACCAGAAGATACGTAGTTCAAATCCCGACTATGGCATTGAATTTTTCAGTCTGGCTCTACCCTTTCATAGTAAACTTAACATTTTTATACATGACTAACAGGTCATCCAGGCCTGAGCTCCAGTATTACAATATATTTACGCATAAGTAACACTTATAAGTAGAATGAATAGTAACCATAATATTTTAATACATGACTAACAGGTCATCCAGGCCTGAGCTTCAGTATTACAATATATTTACGCATAAGTAACACTTGGTGGTGCCCAGGTTTCAAGGACACCAAATGGAAGAAACGTTGACGCGCTCCCATGCAACGCATGCCAGCTTAGTAGTTTCCAGATACTACCCGGGGTGGTATGCGGGACCCAACTAAGAAGCATGATAATTGCATGTATACAAATATAAGATCCACGCAACTAGCACGTGGAGGTTTTTTTTATTGAGTATGCCTGGCCCTTTCAGGGCACACTGTTGGCCATTGCGCTTGTGCCATCGCCTGTAACTGGGTTTTCCCTTCCACGGTAAAAAAGCCTTCCAGAAGGAAGAGATGAAGCCTCCGCAGAAGGCTACAGGGTCGTAGGCAGAAAGGCCACAGAGACGCCTGGAAGTTTCTAACAAATGCTGCACATCCACTAACACTCCGGGTCAGGTGTCGACAAGAGGACAGCAAACGCACAAAGTAGCCCAGCATTTACAATGCGCAAACATTGTAACGGTACGTTTTAGTTGGAACTTTCTATATGAATATCCAGTTGGAAATTTTTGTTTTCGGATCTGACTATTAATATGCCATGTAATGACAATATAAAAAATGGTGAACGGTTGCTAGAAGAAAAGAAAATCAATAATCTTCAGAGAGATATATGCTCTGTAATCTTGTTTCGTGTGGATAAAGAAATGTCCCGGTGAAAATAAAAGTTTAGTAATGGAAAATAATCTTCAAAAAGATATATTCTGTAATCTTGATAATGATGAGTGGATGTGCAAGAGAGAGGTATTTTATGTAATTAACGGAAAATATTTATTAAGAAAATAAGGATTTATCAGTGTGCTGGAGGTAACCTGCAGTGATTGACTAGGAAAGAAAGTTAGAGTAAAATGTAATCTAGATTATACAATTAAATTATATATTACGAAATCGGAGTTATCTAAAATTTTATATATGTCACTAGAAACCACATCTGAAAACGAGAGATCTCATGACTCTTATTTAATCAAACTCAACATCAAGAAAAAATTCAAACTACAACGAAGTAGCCCTGTTACATCTGGCTTCCCGACCTGGGTCTTCGAAAAAGTCAAGGTACATCCTGTCTTCTGCGAATGGAAAAACGGGTAACACGCCATACACCACAAGGCTGCAAGTGCATCTAAAATATAAGAAAATGGAATGAAAGAGAGCTATGGAAAGGAAATCGTGGTCTGAAGGTAACCATCCTTGAACTCGCCTAAGTGACGCAGATAAATTACGAAAAACTTTAGTCGGAGTGGCCAATCAATGGGGTTCAAAACTGTCACCTCCAGAATACAGATCACCACTGGATCGGTATGCATTTGTACAGATTGCCCGCCTCGGTAGCGTGGTGGTAGCATTTCTGCCTCACGTTCAAGAGGTCCCGAGTTCGAATCTCGGTCAGGATGAGTTACCTGGATAAGGTTTTTTCCGGGGTTTTCCCTTATCAAGTAAGACGAATGTCAGGCAACTCTAAGCTCTATGGACCCTGGGATCATTTGAGATCATTTCACCTATTGCATTCATCGTCCGATATGGCTTAAAGTTGGAGGACGTAAATTACAAGAAAGAAAATTGTACAGATACAGCTATAACTGATACCATCCTACTAGCTGTGTGATACATCCATATTTATTTGTATAATACTGCAGTTAAACACGGACAAATATAACATTTATTCATTTGTTAGCAGTAGTGTCAATTTTCATGTAATCAAAGGTGGAACACACTACACGGCAGAAATATTAAAACAATCAATTCTGAAGCTTTATAAGAAATCATAACAATAATAAAAGGTTAAATGTAGTCTCTGATAAGTTTAGGATAAACGCAACAGTAACATCTGCAAAGTGAGAGTAGCGCAGCGTTGTAAATTTTGATTTATTAGTAATCAGTTTTCGCTTATCACTCAACTATAACACAGTGAAACTGCTATGTGCAGCTTAAATGTTTCCTACCATCGTTGCGAGTGGCTTTAAAACAGAAAAATTATCTCGCTAACCCCGCAAATTATTGTTCATAAAGAATTTACAAACCGTATCACAAGCACGCATAGGCCATTATACACTGTCGAAGGTCGCGCATCATATTTATATAATCTGCGGTTTGAATCAATTATTCGATGCACGAGCGTTAATTAATGCAAACATTTAAATAAATGTAAATATTATTATAAACAGGATCCTTGTACCCAGTTTATTGCGCACGTGCGTATCGCGTACACGCACATACACATGCTCCGGTTGGTGGTTGCAAGTTTCCAGAAATTTACATTTTGGCGGACGGCTTTATGAAAATTTATGACTATTACTCCCCATTTCCATGGTGTTAAGTGTATCCAGTCGCCCATTTATTCCACAATAATGAACAGCGCACCGGCAAATAGCTTATTGCAAAATGTCATTGCAACACTATGTATCATCCGGAATAAGAGTAACGATATTTCGTAGGCGGCAGCATGTTCACAGATGCAATCGCTCCATACCAAATCAGGATCTGCATTGATTACCTCTATACTATCAGAACCCTCTGTTTTATTAGAGTCGGACTGGGAGCTATACTGATGGAGAGGGGGGTGCTTGATTCAATATACAACGAATGAATAGGGTATTACTGTTACCTCCCCCTTAATAGCCGTAGGGGCTGCAAAGAACATACAAGGGTGTTGGCAGCACATATGGTGAAAACCGCACACTCCCCTAAATTACACTGTTACCACACTACACTAGCCCTTCAAAAAATATTAGCTTCCTTAAAGGGATATCACACATGATTAGGGGATTCTGGTGTTTTGCTTCTAAGAGGTATACTGCTACTTCAGTACATTTGAAATCGGACTTCCTATGACTCAGCGCCCTTGTGCAGTGCCCCTGCTTGTTTTTAGGGACTTCATAGAAAATCCACTTTCTTGTTTCTTTATTTTTAACTCGTGCAGCTTTTAGAAAGTTTAGATAATATAAATCCAGGTTAATTAAACAATTAATAGTTGACTAAACGAGTGAGTGGCTCCATGGTAATGCGCCAGACTCACATGCTGTGGTCCTGGCTTAGATATCTAGTGGTCTTCTAAATATAGAATTTTGTTTTCTTTCGTGGCCGGCTAGGTAACTGAAGTGGGTCTTCTATCACGGCTCTCCTCTCTCCCATTTTCTATCATTTCCTCTCCCTCTTTCGTGTTATAGAATGACTTTGGAGCTGGGTCGGTTGACCTTTCTCGGTTCTCGCAAGAGAACCAATGAGTCACCCTCCTGTGTTTAGGGCTGGTCGCCACGCAGTGCCTCCTCCTGGAGTGGTCAAGCCAGTAATTCTTATAGAACTCTGCGTGTCTCTAGCGGTTACCTCAGTCATTCCTTCAGACAAAACATCTCCCGCGGTTCCTTCATATCATCCGTTCGTCCCTTCTACCTTCATATCATCCTTTCTTTTTGTGTAAACACAAGAGGGCCTGGTCGAGGTACTAAGCGCTCCCTCCGTCACCTAATATATCTCTACCTCTGATTGGCGACTATAACGAATAACTCAGACATGCACATTGGTTTACAGAAGCACTTAAGCTGCGTACCAAGGCTCAATCTTGTCCAGTACAACTCCGAAGCCGATGTCAACTGCCAGCGTTGCGGTGCAGCAGTGGAGACTGCAGGTGATATTCTTGGCTTGTGCATTTCCATCAAAGCCGCAAGAATCAGGAGACATGACACCGTGGTTCAGGAGATGATGAACAAGATCAAATCAAATTATCACCCTCCGTCCACGGTGTACCACGAACACGCATTCTTGACTGAAGACAAACGGCGCCTCAAACCCGACCTGATGGTTGCCCGAGAGTGCGAAGCTTTCGCAGTCGACGTCACCATTAGGTACGAGGATAAGTATTCTCTGTCAGAGGCTCAATTTGAAAAAGTCGAAAAATACCAACCTCTCAAAGCCCCAATTCGGACTGTTCGCCCGGGGTGGAAACCCTAACAGTTCAGTCGTTGGTGTTCGGTTCGAGGGGAACAGTACCACCTGAGACTAGTGGTATCCTGAGGGCACGGGATTTTCTGGCAGAGAAATTTTCCGTAATTTTTAGATATTCTCTATGCAAAATTTTCTTAATCCTATATTTCATTAAACAATTGGTTATGTGCTTCTTAGCCCGACAAATTTTCTTTGTTGAGACAGCTCTTAGTTTTTCTTTACCTTTTAGTGTTTGGTTGTCTCCCCTGTATAATATAACTGGGAAATAATATGATATATGCGATTCTAGGGGGGCAAGATGACGGGCACCTAAATATCCCGGAATTAGGGAAAACGCTCTCCAAGATCACATCAAATACTAAACATTTGTTACAAACTATTTTTGTCTCGTCAGCCTCAGTGGTGTGGATGGTAGCGTGTCTGCATCACGTTCAAGAGGTCCTGAGTTCGAATCTCGGTTAGGGTGATTTACCTGGATAAGGGATTTTCCGGGGTTTCCCTTATATTGAAATACAGATGTTGGGTAACTCTAAGTTCTATAGACCCTGAGCTCATTTGAGCATCACTTTATCCATTCCACTCATACTCTGATCTGATATGACTTTGGAGGATGTAAATTACCATCAAAAAAGAACTATTTGTCTTAGTCCTTCACAGTTAACGAGCGATTTGTTAGTTGTAGTTCTGTGCCTTCTTTGGTGGCTCTCAGCCATACTTCTGTTTGGCTTTTTCTCGAGGGAATGATTGTGCTCCGAGTTGCACTTGGATACTGAAATTATTGACGGGTAAAATTAACTTCATGAGGAAATTACAGTGAGATCGATAAACAATTTCAGCGTATACTTTTTTCTTGTGTTAAAATTAATGTGTACTGAGAAGAAGAAAGGGTTACGTTTCGTCAGAGAATTGAGGGCATTAACTGACCTCCGTATTTACATAGGATAAGCTATCGTTAAGCTAGTGTGACTAACATAATTACACTTGTGGAGAATTCAATCAACAACAAATTCATTAGGCCAAGGCACACATGGAAATCAGTATGTTCAGAAGTATAAGGTGCAAATACTTGCAGAAAAAGGGTCTTGAAAATTAGAACCAGAGCAAGATTCCTATAAAGGGACTTTTCTTCACGTCACAGAATAACAATAGTGTTTCAGAGGCAAATAAGTACATAGTTCTATTTTAGAAATATCAAGCAGTTCTCCCTACCATCGTTGAGTAGCGACAGTAGGCGTGACTTTATAAAAGAGGTTACATTTCAAATATTCATATCTTTTCCTTGGCTTTTACAGTCTCACAGAAATACTGTGAGCTTACCAAAGCATATAATGACCGCGCTGTATTATGTCTATACGTAATTCTTCAGGTAGCCTTACGATCAGCCTTTCTACGAACCTTTACGGTTGTCATTATTGTTATTTATTTATTTTAATCTGCGATCTTAGGTCCAGGTGTATAGAGTCTAAACCTGGACTTATTGTGCTTTTTAATTACAAATTATATACATTTAATTAACAAAAGGTTTCTTTTTGCAGACAGAACTTATGTCTACATTAACTATCCTAATGACCACTATCTCCAGTGGCCTTACAACTAAATCTAACCTAACAGCAGCCTTATTACTATGTACATTTTCTAATAAATTCCTGAATTACAATTTTAATCTGAATAATAAATTATACCGATAGAATGCTGCTGACCTATTTCTAATATTTTGCGCCTGCAAATGAAGTCTTCCCAACCTTGTATCCTGAAGTTCATTAAATTTTATTGAAACTCCATGTTGATTGGACATCCAATATTTACTTAACAGTTGTAGGTGGTTTCTTTAGTTACATCATGGTCCGGGTTACCTTCGACGATCTTAGAGTGCTTTTTCATCTATCGTTTGGGTTTCTTTACCTTCTCCGTAAATTCATATTGATCTCCTTCCAATAAATATTAATATTAGACGATGTCATATATTTATGAAGGTCCTATGAATGTTGAACCTCTTCCAATAGATGTTGATGTTAATTGTTTTTATTGTTACGGAAACAGCTATTTTTACCGTAAAGTACTGATACGTTAGATGTTAGAACTTATAACTCGTATTTCAAAGTTTAGTTTCTCATGTTATCTATCTCGAACAGTGACAGCTCACTCAAAGGATAATTATTCACCTAAATAAAATTTATCAGTTAAAAGTTAATTCAACCGGAGAAAAGAATTTCATAGATCACCAGTGTAACGCTGGTAGCAGCTTCATTGAAGACCGATATATCAGAGATGAACTACGGCAGGAAGGAGAAATCAATTTTCTCTTCTGCATCTAAGCATGTGATCCTGTCCCGTTTTTCTTAATTTTGTATGCGTACTGGATTTTGAATTTCACTACTTTTATTTATAGTGCTCTTATTTATGAGAGTTGTAAAAATGCATATACCATTGTCTATATTTGTAGAGGAACTCTTTAGTGTTGATAATGGTCACGTTCACTTCATGTGAATCAAAGGCGGTATACGAACTCAGCTTGTTCACAAAATAGCCATAAGATGCTACATCAGCGTTCAACAAAGACAGTAGCTTAGTGATCACAACCAAGTGTTATCAAAGGGCATTCAACATATCGAGCGAAACACTTAGGAACTATATTTAAGCAACTACCAATAATATATAAACCATTGTAAGCATGGGATTCTGCACAGTATCCCTCCACAGACTCCTTTAAAAACGTGCAGATGTTTCTCTACTGAAGGTCAACTACTAAGGGAGAGATCTGATTATGAGAATGCTACTGGACCTCATGAACCTCTGCCCCTGCAAACTTTTGAGAGTCAAATCATATCTTAAAATACTCCATTAGATTTCCATCGCTATGAAACAAATGATGCTAGTAACACAATTTCATGATCTTTAAAAAGACGTTGGGCAGTAAAATAGTTACGGATATTTGATTAAAATTATTAGAACCGAGTTTGCAGTCTTATTTTATAGTGGCTTGAATCTAGCACATCAGTGAAGTATCACATTCAGATTAACCTTGTCTGGTAGCTACATATACCATTAAAGTCTTATTTACTTTTATTCACAGACGAAGACATTCATGGTGGAGGTATATGAGAATTACTGGAAAACATTTTAACCATTTAAATAAAATACAAATTCTGAGCAATCAAATATAGACGACTTAGAATTCGCAAAGCTCAAAATATCTTGTTATTTCAAAGCCCACAATTACCACAAGACTGTAAGGGGATTTTACCCGTTAACTTCTGGTTGTGCATGAATAGTAATTATTGACACTAAATAGTATCTGCACTGAACCTTTCCCGGAAATATTATTAAGAAGTGTATGCGTGCGTTAATTTCCTATTCATAAAGATAGCCAACCAAGAGGTACTCATTTTAATTTAGCTCTCACTTAAAAAATGAGTGAAATTTAGCTCCCACTCGGAAATTTGGATGGGGCTGAAAATTGGAAATAAATAGAAATATCTCGCTTTTATGTTGAAAAACAAAGGATTATGACACCAAATTTCTTATTTACAACACCTAAAAGTGCGAATATTTAGGGATTTATAGACAATGATTACAATTATTCCAGAGAAGCAATGTAGCTGTGATCATATGCCAACATAGTGAATGGGCAGAAGTTTATATAGTGCTAAACTTTTGGATTATTTTTCACTGTTACCAACACAGAAAAACAGTTATATTACCGTTTTAAAGACATCTGACATGTAAGTTGAAGGAGTGGACTAATTGTGTGGGAGGAAATGGGGAGTGAGCGAGTGAAAGTGGATAGGGGGGGGAGGATGGGAAGAAGAGAGAAATGAATGAGAATGAAATAGTGAGAAATGGAGAGGGAAAGATTTAGGGAAGGAAATATACCTGCATTTTCCCACTAAATAAGTTGTACAAAATAAAAAGCCAAATGAATGTTTTAATGTTTATATTCTTAACTTAGGTACATAGAAAAGTGAAGTTGGTTCGTTTCAGCGATGTTTTGTTCTTTGCCCTACAAATGTAAACGATCATGCATTTTTCACTGCCAAGTAGTGGAAAAGTGTCAGCAACGAAGTTTTATCAAATTTATACTATGATATAAAATACAAAATGTAAATTCCTGTGTGTTAGCTATTTAGCATATCAAGCAGCAAACTACTATTTTCATTCCAAGTGTAATAAAGTTATTAAGTTCCTTAAGAAATAGTTTACTTTATTCAATAAATTGCCAATTATTTCCAGAAAGTTGAAGTGTCTAAATCGTTTTACATGGCTTAGAGTAGCTTATAGTCGGTTAGCAAACATCTATAGCTATTAGGGTCAAACTTATAACAGGCGATATATTTCTCAGAGAAAATACAAAGCTTCGAAGCCGAGAGATTTGCTCTTACTTCCAGATAGCTCTGAGACTGGTAGTTTTTCTTCTCGGAGAATGTCACACAGCCTGAAGATGGATGGCTTTACTGAGAGAATGCCACATAGTTCTGAGACTGACACTATTTTCTGGAGAATGTTACATAGCTTTCAGTTTGAAAGTGAGACAGACTGCTTTTCCCGTAAAATCCAATATAGCACTGAAACTAATAGTTCCTCTCATATAATGCAATATACCTCTAAAGCTGATAGTTTCGCCCGTAGAATAGTCTCAGTAACTTTGAGACAGGATCGCAGAGTTCTATACAGCTCCTGGTTAGAGATTTTTCCTGCAGAATGCCATATAACCCTTACATTTAAGGTATCCCTAGGAGATTGCCGCAGCTTTGACATAACCATGTGCTTATTTTTTTCTGCAGGGAATGTCACATAGCTCTGAGACTGAAGTATTCCTTCAGAAAATTCCATAAATAGTACTTCAGAATAAGAGTTAATTTTTTTCGAATAGGCAAAGCAAAAGACAACAAGAATAGGAAAACATCTCTACAGTTCTGTCATTACCAAACATGGGATTTCCTAAGCATTAAAATCAATAAAGCTGAATTATTATTGGACATTAGAAAGCAAGAACGTCGCAGATAAACTATCAACGCCATCCCTAGGATAGCCTGTTGGCTTTTGCAGATAGTACTTACCAGAGCCTGTTTATCTGCCGTCCGTGACCCTCTGCTACTATTGACTACACTCTGAATATATATTTTGAGGCCATCTGCTTAAAAATTCCTATCCTTAATCATTGCACTACCTGGAATCACCTGCTTCTGTTTCTGTTAGGTTGATTATTTAAAAATGTTCTGGAAATGCTGAAACTCTCACCATTTACTAGGCAAGGTATTCAGTATACTAAATTCAGGCTTGCTTATTACATGAATCGAACGACAAATGCTTATCATTTGTATACTTATAGTGTTATGAATACTAATGTAGCAATCTATATGTGTTACAATATAACAACAAAAATGCTGTTAACTATAATTTTAATAATAGTGGTAGTAATAGCAATCGTATCCTTCATCGTACCAGCCATTTTGCTAATTACCTATTGTAGCTGCTTTGACCTACTTACTCGTTGTACTTTGTATACGAGTGATCAGGACAACTTATTTCTATTAAGACAAGGTTTGGAATTAGAATGGCGCTTCCAGATTTTGTTTGTAATACACACATATATTTTATGAAGTATGACTTTACTTGTGTACTGTGGTGTGAAGTGTACTCCGCTTTATGAAGTGTATAGAGAGCCAATCCTCGTAACCGATTACAAAGGGTCCAGATTTTCATTTCTTTGTATCCTTTTTATCTAGTGAAAGAGCGACATTATGGCGAAAGTTTGTATATTCGGCTCATAAAATTTTGAGTCAAATTAAAACACTTCAAATGCTTAGTTTTCTCAATTTAATACATTTTATCTGATAAATCATTTTTTACACAGCATAAGTCACGTTTAGGTCATTTTAAAGAACAAATCCAGTTTTTTGTTATTTTTAATTCTTTTTTAAACTTTTCATTATTCTTATATAAGTAGAACCAAGTTCCAGAACTTAAATATCTAAAATTTCCTTGAAATATACATGTATGTGGCTTCTGTGTTTATATTTTGTTTTATATTTAGTCTCGTCAATCATAAATAATAATTACAGCTAAACGGTTTGTCTATTGTGCGACAGACTTTCCTAAAGAGATTGGCGGAGGGGGGGGGCGAGGGGAACCTACCTGCTATCTTTGAGAATCGCACCACGTCCACTAAAAGAGCCGAAGCTAGAGATTGAGCCTATATTATATTTCATCATACTATAAGTAGAACCAAATATTCCCGCGATAATAAAAATGAAATAGAACTGGTGAAATCAGTTCCAAGTAATCTGTCTGGAACGTAATGGAACTTCAGATGGGCAGGCTCGTCTTTTCTAAAATAGATAATGTGAACAAGAACAGTGCAAGATTGCTGATGTAATCAGGTAGGAAATATTCCCTCGCTGAAGAGGAGCATGGCCGCGCCGTGGCTCACCGGTCGGACCGATTGTCTTTCACCAAGGTTCGATCCCAGGCGACCACATGCGAGATTCGTGGTGGACAACACGGCGCTGGAGCGGATTTTCTCCGGGTTTTCCAGTTTTCCCCATCATCTCATTCCAACGGTGCTCCATCTCATTTCAACTATCATCAGTGTCAGCGCCTGTTGTGCGTATATAGTAAAAAAGTGAGTTAAACACTACATCTTCATTCGCTGAAGTAGAGCTAGAAACTCACAACGTTTGTTGCCTTAAACATGCCTCAGGTACTTCTGTTGATATCAAAAGAAGTTTTACTATTTGATAATAGAAGGTCCTTCAATTCGTCATTCAGCTTTCAGTGACACATAAGTGAAAATATTTGATCCTTTAGGCCATTTTTAAATGCACTTTAAGGTTATATAGCCATCACTAAGGCATTTTTAATATTATTTAGATTATGATAATCCTGGACTTACAGATTACAATGTGTATTACCCCGAAACCGCTGCAACATAGAATACTCATTATAGGCACGCCTTGTACCAGATATAAAGTCAATTTTACAGACGATTCTGATTGGATGGGCATTTCAGACGGTAGGAACTCATTCGTGTAATGAAATGCTAAATGGTTCATCTCGAGGAACTTTACTGTTACCTACTAAACCTATTTATGTTAAAAAACCATACCTGCCAAAAAATTCAAAATAAAAGAACTATTACCCGCGGTTAAGCCCTTAAGGGGTGGACACGCAGCAAAAACCTTCAGGCAGTATACAACCTGCCAGCATCCGACTGGACTGGATTGGAAAAAGTTATAATTAGGAAATAAATTCGAGAAGGAAACCTTCCAGCCTAAGAAAAGAGTACATTCCAGATATTTTTCAGAGAAAAACCCGGAGAAAACTTCAGTTAGGGAGGAAGTCACGCACAACATGGATATACCTTCAGAAAGTGGACGTGATTTGGAATACTGTACATAGCGATATTGATAACTTTTCACCAGGGAATAACGTATTTTACTTCATATATTGTACGTATTTTACTTCATATATTGATGGTATCTATCAGTAGTTGCCAAATAACTGAGACATACAATTTCCTTTCAAGTATGTCATATTGCTCTGAAACTGACGGTTTGCTTTCGGAGAATGTCACATATATTTGAAACTGTTTCACTAGCGGAATGCACATAGCTTTGAAACTGCGAGTTTCCGTTATAGAAGGCCGCACCACTTTAAGATTGGTAGCCTCCCTCGAAGAATATAATATAGCTATGCAGTTTCTGTCACAGAATGTTGCATAATTTTCTCTGAGATACACATTCTCTTTAAGATTTGTAAAATTGTAGCTCCAAGATTTGTAATTTATTTTGGACAATACCACATGTTTCCGAGAATAATAACTGTTGAATTTGTTTTAGGAAGTCAGACATGTTATCAAGATTCATGTATTAAAGTCTAGTCGAGTAGCCAAAGCTAAAAATCGTTTAACACCGAGTAAACTCAAGAGGCTTCTTTATTTTTCCTTCATTCTTACTTCCTTTTGCTTATCTTTTTTAATTTTTGATGTTGTTTATAATTCATGTGCTATAATCATGTATGTTTTCCTGACAGAAGAATTACAGCATACCTAGGCATTCAGATTCACTAATAGGTGAACAGGTGGCATTTTGGACATCTTATATGCTCCACACTTGCTATAACGTGAATAATTTTTGGATAGACGTTCTAGAGGAAGGATGAGGAATGGGTTAACGGTTGGAATGACGGATAGTCGGATTAAGACAGAATGCATATTATCCCGGGTGTACGTCATAAATTGATAAGGAAAATTGAATGCAATTAACCTATTCTGTATTTTTCTCGAACTCAGCGATTGTTATGCAACTACTGCTGTCCGATCAGTTCATAATAAAGTCCGCCCAACAGCTGTACACTCTATGGTGGTATGAGTAATTCATTTAGCTCTGGAGAAGTCAAAATAATTTAAGTACATCACATTTTTTCAAAAATTTAGCTTAAATTATAGGAATATCAATTTCATTACCAATATAATTCCATTCATCGAGGTTTGTTTCTTCCCTCTGCAAATTAGAGATCACACAGATAATTCTTGCCCCTTTCTTACTGCTATTTTCTTTGCTAATAAACACAACTTATTGGACTGATATGTATCACCATTCCAACAGTGTTTAGATGTTAGACACAACTAAGAAATTCCTATTCCAAGTGTGTGGTACTAAGTAATTTTAGAGCATGTGCTAAAATTATCGGGATGCTTTACTATGTATTGTGTGTAAATATTTTCTCTGTGAATACCTGGGTATTAATTACGAACTTCAACGCAATAGATTAGAAATTAGGTTTCCAATAAAGTTAAGAAAAACAAAGAAGTGAGTTATTCTCTTGACTGGGACGTTCCTCGGATGTTTTTTTCCAGAAAGCTGAATAAGCTATAAATAGCTCAATATATTGCTCGGAGAAAGCCTTACATACACCCCACAGGTGCTTTGTGTTTGTGTCGTTTGTATGTGGTCCAGCATGTTCACTATACACAACAAGTTTCGTTCTGCAAGTTCCATCCCTCTTATGTAAACCGAGAGTAAAATTATTAATCTTGAGCTTATCTCCTTCTACCCAATTATGTTTAATGGCCCGAAGTTCATTTTCGGTATTCACTCCCGAAGTTTGTAACACATATATTCCCAACGTGTATGACGTTGGTTCTGAGAACGCATTAATGCTCTTAACTAGCATCTCTAGCTTCAATCGCCATATCATTTCCAGATGAACTCTTATTGTTGTTCTAATTAGCATGAAATGGTCTTTATGTTATTTTGAATACTTAAGTAAATATAAAAAGTGCAATTTCTGCAATTTTGGTCATCTCAGGACAGATAGAAAATAATCTAAAGCTGTAACCCTGTCATATTTTGTTGTTGTAATTTACGTCCTTCAACGTTAGAGGTGCATAATCGTGAGATAAGTGCATTTTATTTTCCCCATAACATTTTATTCACATACATACAACTGAAATCACTTCTGTTCGGTGACAATCCATTGACAATCCTTAGGGGCAGAATAGTCCTCAATTTTATGATACAGTTGCAATTAATACTAACCGTGACACTCAGTAACCTACATTATTCCTTTGGTTCATGCGCTTGTTTATGGACGTATGTGAAGACTAAATAGATAAGGTCCAAATCTTTAAAAAATAATTAGAGGAAACTTGTATCAGTCGTGTAACATATTTAATAGTTTTAAAAATACAAATTATTTTAATCATCTAAACGTAGGACGTGGCACGGTGCAAGTCGCATCTTTGAAATGCTCAGTACGAGTGACCCGAGCACATTTAGTCCCTGAAACTATAGGATTTCACAGTCATCGATACACTGTAGCTTAGAACATGCTTGTGTCTCTCAAATCATTTGCATTTACCAAGTATTTCTTAGGGAACAGGAAATGGAAGGGAGAACTTTGTTAAAACAAATTTGCGAATAAAAGACAGAATAACTCGCATCGTAATTATTTTACTTATGTTTACAATGAAAAGAAATAAATTAATTATAAGTATTTAATTTTTGACCACTCGTACCTTCAAATAGAAAAAGAATATTCGATTAGTTGTTTATCTTACTGAGAGAATTACCCGAAGAAGGTTACTACAACTGTTTCATTCTATTTATTTTAGCAGTAAAATGTAGAAAGAAACATTTACGTGGTAAAGGACTACAGTACATTAAAAATACATTGTCAGAAATATACTTATAGGATCATAATTCTTATACGCAGGGATCAAGAACATCAAATATATAAACTATTTCAACTGTGGCTCTATAAAATCCTATTGAAAGTTCTCAACTGCCATCAAATCTGAATTAGACACCGTTTAGAAAACGCATACAATCTAAAAGATTGATTCCACTTCCATGTTAAGTTAAATATGTCTGGAATCAAACTCTAGAAACAATGTAAGCTCGAGTGAAAGGTTTGAAATTGCAAATTAGTTAAACTTAAGGATAACTGACATCTTATTTTTTCATGACGGAAAACTGTTCAATCTTCAGTTTACAGCTGAAATAACTGATTTTCTTATTAAGTGAGTATAGCAATGAACTCTATTGTATTAATTAACATGGGTTTATCATCATCAGCAAGGGAAAGAAATGGACATAGTAAATTAATAACATCTTTGTGAAATTGGATTATTACATGTTTCATTATTTTGTTACAAATCTTACTCATAACGACATTTTATTATAATGGAACTATCATAATTTCTTCGTGCTTAATAACAGTTCCCAAATAAGTATCAACAACGCCCAACGAAAAAGAGTAACTTTCCTTTGAATAAATTTTCTTTTTCTTTCCTTTGCGTACCTTTAATTTATAATCGACCCTATCATTCATTAGATGGAGTAGAGTTCGTTACTACCCGCTTCCATCCAATAGGGATCGATTCATATGCATCTTTAACCAATCAGAGACAACAGAATATCTTCTACACGTCCAGGAAATCACACAGTAGGAAATGGTTCCGCTTTAATGGTGTTAAAATCTTAGTTACGTTATTAGTCTAGTTATAGAATGGACTGCGCACGTTGTTTTAGCTTCGTTTATTTTATACCTGTAGCCCCACAGTTGACCGCAGCGCTCACCATCGAGCCTTATTCATAAGTCTAAAGATAGGTATTCACAAACACTAAAGATCACAATAATAACTTATGTAGACATCACGTGAACGTTTATAGTCATTGTCAGTATTTGTTAAACTTGATTTCAGAGATCGATATCCTCACACCGAAAACATTATGATTCAATGGGGATGATGTTGGTGGAATTGGTAGTAGGGGAACACATGCAGTTGTTTATTGAGGAACGCGTGATGAGTCTCTATGCAACCAAGCGGCTATGGGCTCTGGCAATTCATTTGGACAAATGTCAATAATGCCATTAGAAAGGACAAATTGAGCGGGCGTACAGGGAGGGAGAGGTAGGGTGGGTGGATTATCGCCAATGATAATCTCATCATGCATCACAATAATGCGGGACAGAACCAATGCACTGATTGGCTCAAGTGTTTGGCATAGTCATGGCATCAATTTTACTGCATCCAATGCGTGCACTTGCTTGCATTTCTAAACAGCCCACCCAAAATGATAAGTCTTCTTGTGCAGTAATTGTTCATAGGAACCATCATGATTAAATTCAATACCGGAAAAGTTAAATAGACGATTTTTAAGAACATTTAAACACTACTTTTAAATAGTAACTTTTTAATTTTCGAGCTGTGTGAGCCTTTGTACCTGAATGATACCGAGATAAAGTTCAACTCTATCGCTTACCAATGTAAAACAAATTGCGTTAATCAATCACAATGCGTTAGAGGTTATCAGCTAATTAATTTGTATCAATTAGCATGTGTGCTGTGCGGTGCGAGCAGACATGAGTTGGATTCCCGTTATCGCCATGGGGAGGCTTGGTACAGCCACACTCCCAAGGGACACCCTTGACCTCAAACGCTTGGAAATGCACAAAAACATACAGTAACAAGCGATCATTGAAACAAGAGTGATCAGTGTCATTTCTATGGAAAACGCCGTAATAGTCTGCCAGCGGCATCTGCATATGTAGGCATTAGAAGTGGCTAAAATTGTTGACTCGGATAACTTCAAAAATTCTATTTCTTTTACCGAACTTCTTTAAGCTTAATATGGCGTTTCATACAGGTATATTAGTACATTTGTTGAACATAAAAACAGAGGACGATAATAGTATACGTAAGAAGGTACAACAGTTTGTGGAGGAGGTAAACATCTTTATAACAGAAGAGAGTGTGGAGAAAGATAATGTTTGAAACAGAGAAAACAGCAGCTACTGCGTTGCAGTCTGTAAATAGCTCTACATAAGCAATGTGTCGAGTCCCGAGGAATGTGCGTTCGCAAGTGATACAAGTTAGCTGGACGCAGAATGCGAATGGCGTCAAATACGACGGCCAGCACACGTGCAAACAACTGCCACTAGAAGCAAACGTCGAAAACAACGTAACGCAGTCCTCTGAGAAATAGTCACTTCTCCGTCCCAATCGGTCATATCCACAAGCTTCTCCAAACCTTACGTCTACGGGTCACTTAGACTGTTGCTACTCTCCGTATTAGACCTAATATATTTGAATGAGTAGAGCCAGATTGAAAAATTCAATGTCATATACGGGATTTGAACCACGGACCTCCCGCTCTCCGTGCGGTTGCTCTAAACCACTTAGCTACTATGGCCAACATGTCGACATGACATTAAATTCTCCAACTGACTCGTATGTTTCCCGGTAGACCACTAGGTGTTCTCATATGCTATGAGACACGCACCTTTTGTGGCGACTTACTATGCTGTAAGTACTTAAGTCCCAAGCTTCATAGTTAAACCACTATGTTTTTAGGTAAATTGATGGAAATAATCATTTATTCCACACTAGCCGTGTGTAGGCTAAGGTTTGAACGAGTGGAATTGAATTCATTCAATAAAGTTTGAATGAAAAATTAGATATGTAAATATTATTACAGATATAAGACACAATGTGTGTAATAATATAACTCTTTATGAAGTGTTGAGTGGTTGAAAACGGGATATGCTACTTATCTTCGCGATGCTCTTATACTTCTTTACATTTGTTTATAATAATCTCCGTCAGTTCTCCTTTTCTTGCCGTTTGACATATATGAGTTCACTGTTTCATTCGTTAACAATCTTCTTAATCATTTGTTAAGCTGCACGTAACTAGCACAACATTTCACTTCTTTACTTCTTTCTGCAGAAAAGTATATAGGTACAATGTGTTCCTTATAGTGTAGGGCCGTATTTTTTAAATTGCTACGTTACTTACTCAGTAATATTAACTTGCACTTTAAGGGATAAGAAACTTATAAATTGTGTTAAAAGCTGTGTTCATCTGTATTGAGACATTCCTGGCATTCCTCGTCACCACAAGATTGTAATTCATACATTATGGTCACTCTATGCAGCTTTAATTTGAAAGGTTTAGCAACTGTTTGATTAAGTTTATTCTAAACAAATTCATGCAAATCTCCAACTAACATGATCTTGAGTTCTGACAGATGACATCACAAAACATTGTCATTTGTTGGCTAATGAAACGACCCTAAGGCCTGAACCTAAGCAAACGTTCTCTTAAATAAAAGCCTGGGATTATCTGCTTTGTTTTGAATTAAAATTATGACGTATATCATCTTTGGATATGGGCCGCTGTTCATCGAATTATATATCTGCTATCACAGCGGTTTATTCTAGTTTTGTTTTATAACTGCTCTAACATTTGTCGGAAAATAAGCATGGAAGAAAGCAGCGATTTTATCCGACCACCAAAAGCTCCTCTTTTGTGTCTTAGAAAGAGGAGTCTTAAAGTGCTTTGTATATCATAGTGCTGGTGCATCTTCTAAATCTAATGCATGGGACTCGATGTGGAATGTATGAATAATAAATAAAGTTATCGTTTAGTTCATTTTTTTAGAATATCAGCTAGGAAGGCAAGAGACCCTTCAGGCTGGCTGGCAAACTGATGGATGGGCCAGTGGAGGGGTTCCTGGAAAGTGAAATGAAATTTGCATCAGTAAGAGTGCAGAGCCGCCCAAAGATCAAAGCAAGAGGAATCCGTCCTAGTATCATTGGACAGTCGCACACCGAGAAACCTGCAGGACGGTCGTACTCTGCACAGAGCAGGCTACTCCCGTTGCCATGACAACAGATTCCAACCCACGTGGCCGTCAAGTACACTATAAACAACCAGATATCGGCTTGAGGTAATATGTCTGACAAACTGACACTTGTATGTAGACAATTACACTTTACACTTCTGTTACTTAAATAGAATTTTAGCTGGAACTTGAGCAGGTGTCAGACATGTGTGTGACAATAAGCCAGTTTCCACATTTCTCCAAAGCACTATATTTAAGGGGTCTAGATATAAATTAATATAATTTTGACATATTAAAAAAGAAAACAAAGGTACATAATCTCGTTACAAATATTAAAATGATTGTAGCATAGATGAAAATGTATAGGGTCCAAATGAGCCAGGATTCGACGGGCTCTTAAAGCCCCAAACAATCCTCATCCTTTTAAAGTTCACAAAAAGATTTAGTGCAGTCTGATGCATACAATAAACTGTACATTTATTGTCATATACAGATGTGTGAATTATAGGATATGATATGATGAAGTGATAATTATGATAATGAACAAAAAATCAAATGGAATGCTATCCCTGTGTTATAAAATTTGTACACAATATTTCTGAAACCCATGCCACAAAGAAGTGAATATTTCACCAATTAATATCCTCTATAAAATTAGGTTTTAATTAATCAGAAATGTTCTAGTTAATGGCGATTTTAACTTGTACTCTTCGATAACAACACATGCATTTAATAGCTTAAATGAGTTTGTTTTGTAATATTTTTCTCGTTCCCTGGGAGAGGCGTCGCAGTAATTGCAATAAAATTTAATTTTATAATACAATTCAGATTAAAAGCGCTGCATGACTGAGGTTTAGCTTAGCCTGAACTCGCAACAGGTTATCAGGTTTAACTTTGAATGAATGAATGAATGTGTGGTGTTTTAACGCCAAATTTTACTATATGTGGTACCGCAGGCGGTGACATTTATAATACATGCAATGAGGATGGAGCACTAATGAAATGAGGTGGCGGGAGAGATCGGATATTCCGGGAAAATCCCGCTCTCGCGCCGTTTTGTCCACCACAAATCTCACATGCGGTCGCTTGGGATGGAACCCGGGTTGCTTTAGTGAGAGTCAATTGGTTTATCCGCGCAGCCACGGCGAGGCCTCTAAACTTAACTATTATGTGTTTCAAATGGGAAGAGTTCTCGCCTGTAACGCATCAGATGCGTTAGAGCCTTTACCGTTGCCACCACGTAATCCCCACTCTGTTTATATTTCCTTCTCTCTCACACACTTGCGAGAGTTCGTGGCGCTAGACGTAAGGGAACGCAAACTGAATTTTGCAAAGTTTTATAATAATGCAGTTGTTGAAATCACAATTGCAACTTGGATATTCGTATATTACACCAATGTTCTAAATATTTAGTTTAAAGTTAATTATAGTTTATGAATTACTTATTTTTCTAACCCAACGAAAATACCAGCGGTGCATCTATATAGCTGTGAATGTTACGTTAAGAGATAATTCTTCGTTGTCATTGTCTTCAACGTCTGAGTACTGCAAATTTATAACGATAGGTTCCAAAATCTCGGTACGTGCTATTTCTTTCCAAAAGTCATCTTCTTGTAGTTTAACTGATGTCTCATGCAGTTTTCCCAGCCTTGTATTCCTTGTCAATTTATTCGTGAATAAGTCGTTCAACCTCAGTCAGTTTAAAAATAATATTTCTGTTTGCAATATAATTTAAGCCAACATTAAGTCTATTGGATTGTTCTAGCAGTAGTAAGAGGGGGATGGATTTCGTCTCATTGATCCAGCTGATGCACTCTTTCATGGAAGAGTAACTGAATAATGCTTCTTTAAACTCTTCTTCTTATTCACTCCAAGGGCTAGGCAATGCTGCCTGTTCCGGCTTAAAACATGTCTGACAATCGTTTTCGTGGTCTTCCCGGATGTCTCTTTCCTCTAAGTTTATAGTTTATAACTCTTCTTGGGATCCTATCTCTCGGCATTCTCTCAATATGCTCTCTCCATTTATTTCTATAATGTAGTATTTTTTCTTCTAAAGAACTTATTTCTAAATCTTCTCTTATTTTTTCATTTGGAATTTTATCTAAAAGAATACATCCCTTTACTGCTCTCAAAATCTCATTTTGACAGCATGTATCTTGTTTTTGTCTCCTTTTGTTAATGTCCATGTTTCAGAACCAAAAAGAAAAATAGGCCTAGCCATTACTTTATGAAAGTAATCCGTATTTTAACTCAATAGAGTAAACAGAGATTACGAACCATTCATAAACAAAGATATAATGTGACCAAACACGTTCTGCCAGACTAGCAAGAAGTGTATCGTTTCCTCTTATCGAATTTAACAAACACCTTGGCTTATTCAAAGTAGATACTTCTTTTACCACATGTCAAATGTTTACGTTTCAGTTCTGAGTAATTTCAAATATACGTTCACGCATATATGCCAACCAATAATGATGTTCATTACAGTGCTTACGTCGCAATGCATTGTTGTAATATAGCTCGTAGTATCTACTTTATTTATTTGTATTAGGAAAATATTTGAGCTAAAAATATGGGGGTTTTATGGTTATGTTAAATATATTACTCTCTCCTTCATCATGGATCAGTTTTTGCAAAATCTGAATTTTTGTCCTAGCGCGAATAGTATTTATTAGAGATTAATTATTTTGCCGCTCGTCACACACCACTTAGGAGAATGCAATACGACAACACCGTAGGACTCCGATTGGTTGCTTACCTAGTAGCGCTCAAGGACAAACACCTTTCCATTTGAAACACATAATAGTCCCGATTCACCAAATGGTAAGTTATTCCAACGAATAGAGCAACAGTTTTACTTTTCTGGTCATAACTATTACTATGTAATTATCCATTTCCTAACATTAATTGTAATCTGTGTTTAGAAATAACTTTATTTATTAAAAAACCGACCAGACAAATGTTTGTCAGGTTTGACTGTCCCTAGTTTTAAAATGTCCTTTCTCACGCGATTGGCAGGCTTATATGGTACATGGCCCACCAGAACAAGCTGAAACAGGAGTATTTTTCATAATTAAAGTATACGAAAGTGAAGGTAACACTGCATGGAACAGCAGTATATCCTTGCACTGCTGGTATCCATTTATTTTCTATAACTACTCCGGATGTTTCAAAAACACCGACAACGCTTAAAGCTGATGTCGGAAAGCTGACAATTTTTCAAGAAAGAACTCATGTCCGGAAAGACACTGTACTGCCAAAGTTTGAGATCTAGTGGATGATGCAATTTATTCAGATCCTTTTTTTCCAGCGCTGTGGTCACTAAATACATGTAAATATAACGTGTGATGCGTATTCCATGGCCACCAGCAGCATCCATAGCATTTTTGTAAAATATAGGCGTTGCAGGGAATAGACTATCTACTACGATTGCGGTTTCTGTAGCGGTTTTTAGAACAATGGATAACCCATATACAATTCCCGAGTTAGATGCTATTCATTTGCGAATGCACTTTCACTAGATATCGCGTTTTAATCTTGCATGTTCAGGCCCTACAAACTGCGTGTGCGCCAAGTTATTCGAAGTAATCAACACAGGTTCAGTATTAACGTATAGAATAGAACAATTGGTGATAAAAGCATTGGGTGGGCCGCGCCATGGCCAAGTGGTTAGACCACTCGACTCTCACCAAAGCGGCCCGATTTCCATCCCAGGCGAACACATGTGAGATCTGTTTGGACAAAACGGCGTCAGGGAGGGTTTCCTCCGGGTGATCCAGTTTCCCCGCCATTTCATTCCACCGGTTCTCCATCTTCATTTCGTATACCAGCGTCACCGCCTACGGTGCCAAATGTAACAAAAGCGGGCGTTAAACGCTACAAAAAGCCCATTGGTCCATATCTGCTACCATACAGTCTGACAGGACCACCCTATGTCATCTTTACAAGAGATATTTTGCCTATTTTATTGAATGGAGTTCAACTACGGGTTCGGTAATGTGAGTGCAACACGATGGAGCTCCAGGAATCTTTTAATTACAAGTGCTTACTCATCTGAACGTCACATATCCAACGCCATGGTTTGAGAGAAGGGAACCGATTCCAAGGCAACGACGGTCAGCCCTTGGCTATTTTCGTTTGAGTACAATGAAGAGTATGGCATACTATACTCCAGAAACGAGAGATAAGTATCTCACTATACGAATCCACGGAGCGATATAAACTCTTACGCTGCAAATAACAATTAACGAGTTTTAAACCCTTTGGTAATGTAGCACTCTTGCAAGGATTATCGAAGACACCCATCATGGTCCAAAACTGCGACTTTACAAATATGAGTTCCTCCTTAAGCCTGATCGGTTTCCGTCCCACTCTGGACACTCAGTATGTCGTTACAAAAAGTAAAATGTATCCTAGCGGAAAGTGACAATTCCTACTACCTGATATAATCCAAAATGAACAGAGAATTCTAGCTTTACAAAAAGAGATAACTCTATATACGAGGGCTGTTCAATAAAGAATGATCACAATTTTTTGACAACATACCTTTATTCATCCTCATAATTTTGATGGCCCTTCTCAAAATAGTCTCCCCTGAATGCGATGCACTTGTCCCAAAGTTTGTGCCAGTCTTCAAAGACATGCTGGAAACCATTTTTGAGAGATCCTTCAAAATCGCCTCCGCAGCCTTCACCACTGCTTCTGATGAGGGATAATGCCTCCCACGAAGGCATTTCTTCAAGTTAGGGAATAGAAAAAAGTCACATGGGGCTAAATTCGGACTATAGGGAGGTGAGGGATCCACTTCACGTTGAGTTTTGCAAGATAAGAAGCAACAACATTGGCAATATGCGGCCGCGCATTATTGTGGTGCAGCATCCAGTCTGCTTCACGGAAATGTGGTCTTTTGCGCCTGATATAGACTTGCAATGTTTTCAGGACATCGTTGTAGTATTGTTCAGTTACTGATGTGTGTGCAGACACAACATGCAGATAAACCATTCGATGAATATCAAAGAATTAGATGACCATAACTTTCCAAGCAGAAGCAACCACTTTTGCTTTTTTGAGGTTTGGTGATGAAGGAGATTTCCACACTGAGCTTCGCTGTTTGCTCTCAGGAACAAAATGATGTAACCAAGTTTCATCAGCAGTGATTACGTTTGAAAGAAACTCCGGATTTTCCTCTAAAATCAACTTTAACTGTATGCAGACCTGCATGCAGACCTGCATGCGAATGTCCTTTTGTTCGGGAATCAACAGTCTTGGAACCCATCGCGCACAAACACGTCTCATGTGTAATGTTTCTGTCACCAACGTGTGGGTGTCACCCAATGAAATGTTCAGTATTTCAAAAAAGTGATCTTAGGATAATTCTCACAATGGCAGCGGCAGTGTTGAAGTTTTCCCGCGTAAGAGCAGTAACTGGAGCACCGGGTCCACCTTCCTTTGAAATTGATTGTCTCCCCTCTTTAAACATTTTAAACCACCTTCGAGCTGTGCTGTAGGGAAGAACAGACTCTCCATAGGCTTCTTGTACCATTGTATAGACCTCACTTGAAGATTTGTTGAGACGAAAGCAGAATTTCAAAGCCGCATATTGTTCCTCGCGTGTTACCTCCATTGCAGCTATAGGCGATACTGAATATGTATGAACTTGCCTGGTTCTCACAGGCGGGAACCAGGAGTACCAACAATGAAACTACTACGGCATGTTTGTTTCACATTAAGCTAACAGAATATAATAAGATTGAATTTTAGTGCGAAAAATGATGACCGTAAAAATTATGATCATTCTTTATTGAACAACCCTCGTACATATGTTTATTAAACAGATAACACTTACAGGACACCGTAATCATTCGAGGAAAATTTCCTTTTTTGATTTCTTTATACAAATATCGCCCTCTAAAACCCTATTTTAATAAAACATTGTTTTTCTAATATCAAAAGTAGCCAACTCCATGAACTAAAGTTTCTCGGATTTACTTGTTTAAAACATGATTGTACTGAATACTAGAGCCATGAAATTACCAAAGTCTAAGATATTTTAAATAAATGCTAAATGCATTACAGTCATACTACAACTAAGTGGAAGAAATTATCTAGTGCATGTGTTGCATGAAAAAGGCAAATAGCATAATTTATTCATTGGAATAAATTACTGCCAAGCAGTGACTTAATAAGTATATGCATTTCATACTTCTGCGTGTACTGAATTATTCAAATATTAATGATTAAGGAGGTTTTCAATATGTTTAAAGAAAATGAACATAAAAATAACTAAATAAATTACCTTAAAACACACGAAACACGTCGCAAAACGTCAAACAGAATCCAGAGAAGTGTGTTGTCCCTCAGAAGGAAAAAATTGAAATAATAAAGGAATGGAGAAAACATTCATGTCTTATGCATGTATGCATACCTAAAATTATTGTCATTATAAAATGTCAGTATTTTTTGTGAGTGATAACTGGTTATTAATATCATTATCACCAACCCACTTACCCTAGTACAATATTTGACCTACTTCCTAATTCCAAATTGGAACAGTTTTACTTTCACATTGCAACTTTGTGGCATGGTTGATAAACTAATCTATTTTTGTTTCACTACTTGTTTAATATTATATTGAGCTGTGTTTTAGATTTCACGAAATTCAAAGTACTAAAAGTTGGAAATAAGTGAAAACAGTTCCTCCTCATGTCCGGGCTGTAAAGTGTAATATTTGTAAGCGGAATATTGGTACACCTGTACAGCGGGAGGGTAAGGAAGCTTAAGATGAAGTGTTGGAACGTATTTTGTAACCTAGAGTCATAAAATGAGGTTTCTGAATGAGCTGAACTACAGGAAAATATTTATTTAACTGAAATAATCATCATAAAAGTTATATTAGGTCAAAAACTTCTATTAATCTGCAGTACAGATATGAGTTCTGTTAACCTTCTTAAACTGAAAACATTTTTACATTAACAGCTTTCAGGGATTGTGTTACACTTAATACTCCCCTGTAACTTTCACTGTGCTTACTATGAACATTCTTGAGAATACTCGGATATTATTTTATTTTCCTTGGACATTGCCTTGGATATTAAATTGTTTTGAAGTTCCTTTTTGTGTTTTGCGTTGTTCGCGATAAAGTCGCAAGAACTCCTGTCATACATCACAGTTACTTTCTTACCAGCCTTAAGTATTTCCATTTCGTAATTATAAGTGTACATAGGAAGAGTGATCGTTTACTTTCTGTTCTAGGTAGGGATGTAGAAGTTAGAGGATGAATTCCATTCCATGGAAAAATCTATATTGGGGTTATACTGGAACTACATGTTTTGAGGCACCTGAGTAAACGATGATTTTTAATAAACAGCGTGCGTCTCTGTGCGTCTTCAAACTGAATATAAACCTCCGGTAAACCCAAACCTGGTGTTCCGTTCCCTATATCCCAGAATACACCTTACAAGAATTTATTAATTTTTATATTCTCAAAATAGGCTCTAAGAATATTGATTTAAACGCCAAATAATTTATATATTTACCTACACGAGAAATAAAATTAATTTTGACTTTTTGGGTTCGTAGAATTAAAATTCCAATTTGCAGAAATTGAAAATGATCTTTATTTCCGTAGAAATACACCCTGTTCAATCCTTACGTAACAGCATTACGTCACATACGCAATCTGCCAAGGTCGATGACAATAAGAAACAACGTTCTGATTACATCAGCTCTTGTTACAACAACACTCTACAGCTGTTTAATGCTTACCTCTGACTCTTGGCAAGTCGTTGCTCTCTTAAATACCTCATTGATAAATTCGAGAGGTTTCTGGAACAAATAAGAAAAAAACTTTCCTCTGTCAATCAAGATATCACTAGAACCTTCCAAACGTGAAATCCTGTCTGTGCCGGCAAGTCCTTTATCTCAGATATCTTTATTTGCCGGCTCTTTGTATACACTAGCCGCGCTATCGTAGATAACAGCTTCGCGACAGTATGTTTTGAATTTTCTGAGCATAGCCAATGGTTTCATTTCCTTTAGCAAGAATGTTTATATTTTTGTATAACAGGTAAGCAATAAAATAAAGACAAGTACTGACTTCCTAGAAAATATAGGTTTCTTCAAACCACACAATTAATCTCGAAATACTTTGTTTATAGCTCGTGATTTTCCGAGATATTCGCTGTTTTATTTTCATGTTTTAAATAGCTACTCATTTTTTTCAAGTCGTCCTTATTAGTTGTTCGTTCCAATGTCGTAGAAGCAGTAAACTATTTTAAAGAAAGCTTATAGGGATTATGTTTTACATATCCCGTCAGCTTGTGCATCCATTTGTACCAACAATAGAATACGTAATGCAGCTAATTCGGTGAACGATTGTATCGTTTGATGCGAAGAACGAGTAGATAGAAAAATACGATTTGTAGGAGTGGTTTGTGAAAACTATTTAAGTATACACAATAGTGGATAGGGAAGTCATTGAACGTAAAATATTATTTTAATAATTCTAGTTACGTTACTGAGTTTGCCTGTTTTGGATAACGACCCAAATGATCAAGTTTATGTTGTTCGTTCTCGTCACAATTTAAAAGATTGTTTAAATTTTTAAAATTTATATTACGTAACTTAATAAAAGTAAGTTCTTTATATTGCGCAACTACGTATACTAATTCAATATAAATTAAGTTTTAAGCTTTTAGTAAAACCTGATTGCTGCAAAAGTTTCATGGTATCCATTTTATCAGCACTTTCTGCATTTCGTATGCACGTCTCTTGAGAGTAGACCTTATATTATTTCAATAACTATCTATGCAATTTCAAGCTATGTGTACAATAAGTTTTTCGGGATTTAATAATAAGCTTTACATAGAAATCCAACTAAAATTCTTTCAAATAACTACAATGCATAACACAGTAAGCTATTAAAATTTTGTAATTCATGCAATAATCGATGATTTTCAAATATAGTGTCGCTTTAAAGGCATAAGTGATCAAAATAGATCAATAACTCTTTTATTGAAGTAAAGGAATGCCAAAAATGCCAATTTGACTACATACACAGATTTCGTATCTAGAGTATCTGGTGATAGTTAACAATTTAATACTGAGTAGGCATATAAATGTTCAAAATTCTGTATTATTCGGATAATTATGTAACATGACTAAATAGCTGTATGTATATAATAAATTGTATTGATCTACCTTTAACGGCCTCATGGATTTAAACCTACTGGTTAATCATTGATCAACTAAGAGAATATATGGATAAACTATGAACAGTGAATATAGGACCTTAATTTATGGCTATATAGCACCAAACAAAAGGTAATGAACTGAACACTGTAACCCACAAACATGAGAAGTAATTACAATTGTGACTAAATTAAAAAATGAGTAGGTATATGTGATAAATGCACAGATGTTGCGAAATATTCTTAGCTATATTAAAACCTCCTTCCGGCTTACTAGCACATTTTAGAAGTGACTTAGACTGCCATTCATTAGATAAGGGAAGCTGTTAATACTTATGTCTAAATTTTAACAGACATGGCAAATCGAGTTGGCTGGCTCAAGTGGTAGCTTCTGTGGCGTGCCTTCGAAAGTTCATGGGGACTATACCTGTGGTCGGTCATCCTGACCCATGAACTTTTCCGGGGTTTCCCGGGTCACTAAGCGAATTTTTCTTTCCTTCCATTTCATTTCACCCTTCATCCATTTGGCTCTTTCAGGTTTGACTAGCATTGACATGTGTCTCGGCGCTGTATTGCAGGGAAAAATCACGATTTCTGTAAACCTACGTCCATCGGTGGGCTTACGAGCATCCCAAGTGGATGTGCTTCACTCCAGTGTGCAGAGTCAGGTTGTACTAGATGCTACCGAGGAGTTTCAATCTGGAAGTATTAGAGACTCTGTCCTCTGCTCTTTCAGAGCTTGTGAATCGACCACTTTCTCCTCTCACCTCTCTCCTCCACCTACCTCTAGAGGCGCCCCTGGTGAGGCACACTAAAAACATTCCACATGGATGAGGTGCCGAAGTTCCCGTCTGTAGTACTTACCTTACTTTAAAACAGGAAGGTCTTTTCATTATTACTATTATTATTAAGCAGCATAATCAATATTAGCAGCAGCAGCAATACAAACACTTTCCTACCTCAGCTTTATAGGTAGATAAATTCCCTGCCTTTTGTTCGCAAACTTATCTTTACGTCATAATCAGTTCTATTCGAAATTTCATTTATGTGCAATAACGTTTTAGGAACAAGCATACAAAAGATGAAATCCTGGCCTCTCTCTTGGAATTCCGCATTACATTTTTCTTTACCATCAAAATTTAGAATGACTCTATTGTGTTAGATAATAAGCCAGAATATAAGCAGTTAATTATAATTTCTGATATTTGAAGAATAGCCGGATAGTTCGTGTCTCTAAAAATAAAGTGCCTAAGGATCAGAAAACAAGGCAATTGTAATTAAAATGAGACGTGACGTGCCTTCTGTACGTAAAATGCATATTTATTGTAATTATGTTTGTGAACGGTATGTTAGTCATGAAGGAAAGTTCAGTTAGCTTTTGCACTTTTTCTCTTTGCAACCTTCCCTGTTTTTATGGAGGTGTCAACATGTCACGAATGAGGGTGTACACTGATATCTATTTTGTAAACATATTATATAATTTCCCACAGTTGTGAATGAATATTAAGCAGCAGAAAGGACTAACTATGAGAATCTATAGCTAGATAAACAGAGGAATAAAAGTATGTGCAGCTTTTTGTGTGTTAAGTTTTTGGCCCTTTTAATCCATTCCTAATTTCTCCTTAAATCAGTGTGTAATGGAGTAATTACATACTTTTACCAGGAAGCGTTTGCAATTCCATGAGCAAAATGTAATTGAGTTGGCGTGCAGTTACATGTAATTTTATTGCAAATAACTGTATACAAACTCTTTTAAAACATTGAACACACTACATATATTTTGAAATTAAGATAAATACAGGTGTTATACATAGCAATAGCCTTTTTCAGCTGCTAAAATTATCAAAAAGCAAACGAAAGAAACCTCCCCGTCACCATTCCAAGTGTGATTCCAGTAGTTTAAATATTTATGCAACAATTCTAGAATGGACATCATCAGACAGAGGAATTATTAAGCAGCTTGTTTCAAGTTTTCTCCACTCAAACCGTCACCAATAAACAATAGCGAGCAGTGGTTATTGACCGAGATAAACAGGCTCTGGTGGCTGCTGTTCCCAAACATCATGTGGGTGGCTCTAACCTTCTACATCACTGTATTATATCCAGTCGCAGATCGAGCCATAGAATCCATCCTGGCTTTAATGCTCAGAAATTCCCATACCTGGACTTCATTGCAGCATTCATGCACGCGACAGACGCTTATGTTCTGAAAGAACGTTCAGAAATCGTCCACGGTGACGTAATGTCTACACTCCATATTTCCTTGGCCTGCTTTGATATGGACCTAAACAATCCATCCATTTATATGCTAGCTAGCAACACAAACGTTAAATCGTTAACCCATGGCGTAGCAGCCCCTACTGGGTCAAGGCCTGCCAACTCGACTGCCAACCTCACGCCCACATGTGCAAATTAGAGGTGGGATGTCATCCAACAAACCAATATCATCCGACCAATATGGACAGGAGATGTGGTCAGTATCTTGGCATCCCCAGCAGGAAAGTTGGCTTTCAAGAACAGATTTCGCTAACTACCGTAGCTCCTCGATTTCCTCACGACGCTGAGTATGCACCTATCCTATACTTGGGACTTAAAATCGGCCCCCTCCAGGGGTGGGATCAATCCCCGACGCCTTCCGTGGCAGGGTACCAAAGCAGGACGCCTTAGACCACAACGCAACGGCGCAGGACTGCAACACAAATAAGTGTAGGAAAAATCGAGTTTCTAAGAAAAGCGAAGCTTGCGAAATTTCCATGGAACATTCTCTCTCAGTCTAAAGTATCTTCAACTATCCTTTTCTCCTCTTTTGTTATATCCACTAACATGCAACATTTTCTAGTAATAAAATACCCCCAAGTATTCTCCCGTGCTCTTAGAGGACTAGAATGTGTACACAGCTCTCACAAATTGGACAAATTCTGGAATTACATATTTCCATTAAAGACAGTATACGCCACACGGCAAATGCAGGCTTTTGGTTGATCGCTGCATTATCCCCTACCCATATTTGAGATCCGGCTATATTCCGTGTACCACAATATTCCTTATTGCTTTTCAATATCTCTCGGTTCTTAAATTCCCTGCTTCTGATGCCTCTCAGATCAATTATCCAAACGTAACATTGAACTCTGATTTCTTAGCATATATAAAAACAGATATGCAGGAAGTAAACAGGAATAAATGATGATAAAGCTACATGAAATAAATATAATTACAATACAGTATCTAATTCGTCTAATGTATATTTATATGTACATATACATTTTGAATCAATAGTATAACAACATATTGCTATGAAACGGTATAATAATTTTTGTTGTAAATAACTGCATTTAAAATGAGGAAAGAAGATTGTAGTGATGACTGAGTTTCATAATACCAATAACAACTACTACTGTGTGCTGTTCAAAAGCACTAGCACCTTGTTTAGCTTTATTAAGAGGTTTCCAGTCATTGAAGATAAGTTATATATATATATATATATATATATATATATATATTACCAATTTATATTACTTTATGAAATAATGCACGCCATGAAGAACGTATCTGCTATTTTCTGAATGTGCGTTTTTCATTCAGATAGAAGTTGCTCCAATCTCTCGGCCATGAAGAAACGCGGAGCTTAGTCTTACAAGCGGAAACACCTCTCCTTACGCCTCTTCTTTTCTTTGTTTTCTTTTCATACATTCGAAAAGTTTAGCTGTGGCTGCTACTTAATGCTAAAATCATGTTGGACGCTCGGCTCCAGTCTTTGGTCTGTAGGCTTCGATCAACTTCGTTTACTGAGCCAGCAGCTTTCCCAATTCTCCGCTTACGCTTTTTCGAAAATAAAACAGTTTAATTCTTTATAAACATATAGGCGATTAGAAGTTTGAACAGTCTTTTATGGAATAGGAATTTGACTAGAAAGACCAAACAACAAATTTTAAAAACAGTAATAGGAAGTATACTTACATATGTGTCCGAAAGTTGAATATTGAGTGAAGGAATGCAGGAAAGAGTATTAGCGACAGAAATGGGTGGACTTCGAAGAAGCATGGGGATATCAAGGTTACATGTCAGAAACACATACATTAGATATGAAATGTCCACACTAGAAACTGTTATAGACAGAATGTCCGTAGAACCCTACAGTGGTATGGACATGTACAAAGGATGCCAGAAGAACGGTGGGTCACACAAGTCCTGAAGTGGGGAGTACCAGGCAGAAGAAAGCAGGGAAGAGCCAGAAGAACGTGGCACGAGGAAATATATGGTCATATGAAGAAAATAGGTCTCAAAGAAGGAAAAAGGTTTGACTGGAATCTCTGGAAAGCAGGAACCGAGGGTGAACTGCTGTAAAGTGGAAAACCTATAAATAAAAAACTAAAAAAAATATAGACTTTATTGTGTTAGCTGTGCACACTCCGGTTGTCCTGTAAGTTATTGGTAAACTCAAGTACTCTCTACTTAGATTGCACCTGAGAATGTCATGAGAATAACAGTGGTTCTGCAGCATAAGTATGAAGATTAATACCACGAATAACATAATGTTGACTCTCGTAGTAGGAAACAACCCAAAAATGTATTACGTAAGTGGTAGGAAAAATTGATGATCCACTTTTGAACCAAATGGTACGTAATAGTATGCTAATTAAGAAGTGGGTGCCATGCAGCACGTCACGATGCTATACACTGTGCTACAGTTACAAATATGATATGCGTGTTCTATAATGAGCCATAATGCCAATATACGAGGGTGGTTTGAAAAGTTTCCGAACTCAAAATAAAGATGGCAGCACTCGTAAATAAAAGCTAGTGAATTTCGTTGTACATCTGCTGACTCACCAAAGTTTCAGTCATTTGGGACGCTCAGTTTTTATGTAAAAGTTCGTTTGAGTGAGTTGATGTGAGTGTCTTTATGAAAATGGATAAAATCGAGTATCGAACTGTCATTAAATATTCGTTTTTGAAAGGCAATACGCCTACGCGAATCAAAGATGAGGTTTTTTTTTGTAATTTACGTCATCCAACGTTAAGTATATCGAATGATGAATGAAATGGGTGAAGTGATGCTCAAATGAGTCCTGGGTCCATGGAGCTTAGAGTAACCCCACATTCGTCTAACAGGATAAAGGAAAACCTCGAAAAAAACCTTATCCAGTTAACTCACCCTAACCGAGATTCTAACCCGGGACCTCTTGAACGTGAGGCAGACACGCTGCCGTCTGCGCTACCAAGGTGGGGGACAAAAGATGAGTTGGATTCTGTGTATGAGGACTCTGCATCATCATTTACCACAGTGAAATTTTGGGCAGCTGAATTCAAACGTGGCCGCAAGAGCTTGGGAGACGATGAACGTTCGGGACGTCCAAAAACTGCAACTACAGACGAAAACATCGCCAAGTTCACCAAATGGTGCTAGATGACTGCCGAATTAAAGTGAAAGAGCTACGAACATGTCAAAACGCACCGTCTCACACCTCAGCGGTTGTAATGGCGAAAATTTACGAATTACGGTTTGAACTGCTTGACCATCCGCCTTACTCAGCAGATCTAGCCCAAGCGACTTCTTTTTGTTCCCTCATCTGAAAATTGCCCTCGGAGGACAGAGATTTTCGTCATATGAGGAGGCAATCACTTTCGTGAACAATTATTTTGCAGAGAAAAACACCGAGTACTATTTAGACCGGTTACAGAGATGGGATCATTGCTGGGAGAAGTGTGTATAGTCACAAGGAGACTACGTTAAAAAAAAGTTAAAAATTGTCTTGTATCTTTATTAGGTTGGAAACTTTTCAGACTACCCTCGTGCATAAAGTTTTTGTAAAAGTTCTATTGCTAAGCATAGTACAAGAAGCAAAGGAATGATCAGCGAAATGTGAAATACAATACAAAACATTGTAACTCTGGAAGTGTGAAGATGCCGTAAGTTTCCTTCTAAAGGAAACTTGCTTCGCAATGAAACCATACACAATTCTACGGCCAATAAAGTTGACGTGTATGTATTCGAGAGTTAGCACACTTAGGCCCGGTTGCATAAAAGATAATCTAAGTTCAAGCATATGAAAATGATCTTCAGTCAAGCTAAACTTAGAATTTTGGTTGTATAAACATTGATCTAAGTTCACGGCGCTTGATCTAAGATCAAGCTACATGATTTATTTTCCCCAGTTGGCTTGGTTGAACTTAGATAAGCAGAACTGCAGAATTTACACAATAGTTCCTGAGAAGATAAAAGTAGTACAACTTTAAATAAATAGTAAATAAAGCATTTTTGTGGTTACTTGTATAAATAATTAGCCTCTTTATTCCACAAATGTGTGTTAAATATGCATTGTTTGTGTTCATAACCTATACATTTGTATTATTTTCAGAATTCAGATTACTCTGATATCTCTGATGATTAGAATTTTAAATTTGAAAGGTCTCCTCGTGTTTTCCAACATAGAGAAAATCCCATCTCAGAGCTAAATGACAGAAAATTCAAAATGAGATTTCGACTATCAAAGCATGTAGTTGGAGAACTGGAGCATAGGCTACATGCACAGTTAAGAACACAAACCCTGAGGAATTATGCACTCAATCCAATATTTATGATCCTACTCACATTATGGTTCTATGCAACTGAAAGCTTCCAAATGGTGATTTGGGACATTTTTTATATAAATAAAGGAACTGCGTTTAGAACAATACACAAAGTTGCAAGGGATATTGCAGCTTTAAGACCTCATTTCATCAGGATGACTATGGAAAAGGGTGAAATAAGAAGGTTTATGCGAGATTTAAAGTTAGTGGAACACATCTTCTCTTTTGCTTGAACTTCCATTTTTATATACAAAATATTATAATTTGTAACTTAAAACTTCACTTATCTTCCATTTTTTGTTTATATTTTCCAGCTCACAGTATTGTAAACAGACGAAAATGAAAAATATGTACATTGGGCATACAATGGAGATAAAGTGAGCTAAATGATTAACTTTTGATAAGTAATTTTCAATTTGGAGTAAATTCGTATACTGTTTATTTAAAATAACATTATTTCTGGGACAAATAACCATAAAGCGAAAGATTTATTTAGTTTTTGTTATGTCTAAACTGGCTACTCTGTGCACTTGAATTAAACAAGGTCGAGTAATTCCGATAATTCTCGAATTCTTTCGATACAACACGAAAGTTGCAACATGTTTAGCGATGTTTCCGCATTTGTTTTTGTGATCTCAGATCAGTACTGAACTGCGTTCATCTGATCTAAGATCAGCATTTTACAACCCACGCGGGTTCGTAAACTTAGTTCAATTTTGATCTTCGATTATAAATGAAACCGGGCCTTAGCGATGACAGTTCATGTCTGGTAAGCAGTTTATATACACCACGATCAACAGCAATGTATGTGCTGATACTTTACGGAACACTGGTATGCTACAAGGTCTGTGAGTTTATGTTTTGGGACGCAAGTTATCAGCCTATATGCAGCACGAAAAACTAACATGTGCTGATATCCTACAATGCGCTCCGATGTGTGCATGGTCAATCAGTTCTTTATGTACAGGGAAGCCAGAAACTGTCATACTTTATTCAATATGAAAAACATTTATCCAAATAGTTATACTGGAAGAAACGAAATTAGGATTTGTGTTTGCCTCGAAAAAACCCGGCAATATGCCATTGAATATTTTTATATTTATCAGCTGTTACCACATAGGCAATTATAAAGTAATTTACTTTTGTGTTTTCTTCTCATTTATAGAAAGTACGACATCTACTTCTGGAGTTTTTTTCTCTTCTTGTTCAGTTACTTCAGTTAAATAAGAGCCAGAGAATATCTGCCGGCAGAGAACTTAAAAGGGAGGGACAATAAGCGCTGTACCTTTCGCATTAAATGTTGCCAAAATTTTGACCCAAGTTGCATTTGTTTTGTGTTAGGTGGTTGGAACATCCTGTGCACAACGGGAGTTGCAATCGCAAATAAAATGTTGAATGTAATCCCTGGTGTTGAAACTAGGGTTAGCAATTTCATTTCACCCCTCGAAGTCGTGCAAGTTAGTAGAGAAAAAAATAAATAACTCGAACAAATGAAAAGTGGAATAGGATAAAGAAAGGGTGGAGAAAGAGCTGCGAATGGGAACAAAATACAGAACGAACAAAGTGAGAGGTCACCACCAGGCAAAGAAAAACACCGGCGAAAAATAAAGGTAGTTGGTTGGGGGAGACGTTTAACTTTATGCCAACTGCGGCAAAATGCTATTTCCATGTGACTGCAAGGGTACTTCTAACCTTTCTTTGCCGCCCCGTTCTCTTTGATATGGCAACGTGAGCAAAATGCGTCAAAAGGTGAGGGCATTATGTGAAGCTCAACGCCAAAATACAGGCAGCCTCTAGCACACGCCAACATATAACGACCCTTCCAACCAAATTATCCAATTGTCTATGAAATAATGTTAAACATCTTCTACAGAGGCTCTCTGGAACAGAGAAAAATGACTCAAAGATTATTCATTTTGACAAAAAAGTCGAGCGCGTATCTATAATAATGTCGAATTTGCAATTCTGAGAGGGTTCTAAGCTACTTCAGCTCATTGTTTCGATTTGGCACTTGGTTTATAACACGCCGCTTTTAAGAGCATAGTTGCATGCTCCTTTACACGTTGAGGACACAAACCATCGTCTGTTGAACATAGGTGGGAGCTAATTACGAAACATTATGCTTAAGTTCTCTTAATCTCCAGATGGAGTAAGTTAGTTTAATAATTAAGGAGAGAGTATTCCCCCCTCCCCCTTTGATTATCTGCAGCCATGATGACTCAGCAATCTAGAGTTTAATTTTATAGTTTTTGTTGTGGTTTAGCCAAGATCAGTAGCTTAAGCGTGATAGCAGTTTGGAAAACATATGCATTACTACACTAGGTTTTGAACAAATTACAAGTCTGCTTAAGGTATACAAAATGAGTCAGAACCACTGCATCTGTGCATCCGTTTATAAGGGCATCGAATACTTTATCAAAATGGGAATGAGAGGCATCACACAATTAAATATGCTCAACAGCTTACAACAAGCACCAATATATCACTAAGAGTAATATACGCTCACTTTCTCCTCGGGCAGCCAGCCAGGTGAAAAGATGATTAGATATCGACGTTTCGGGAGTGTGCATCTCTCCCAGCATCAGGATATTTATAAAATGTTATAACCACCAATGTACTGGATATAACACAACTATAAACAAAGACAAAACACTATCAAAATTCGCATTACTGAACAAAAGACTGTTTTCGGTAAATTAAATGCCAGGTCAGGAGATGGCGTGAGTATAGAAAATTGTGTCAAATAAACGTAACTACCTAACTTGATTATCAAGCCGTATTGATTTTTGCTTCTTAATTCGAAGGATTTCCATTTTAAGGCCACCTTCCAAGAGGAGCTGAACTGAAATCCAGCATCACGATTAAGCGTGCCCCTTTCAAACGAAATCGCCAAAGCCTCCTTAATTCTCCGCTCCCAGTAACTGTTGCATTTTGCCAAGATGGTCGTCTCCCGAAAGTTGGCTCTATGGTCGTTATCAAAACAATGCTCTGCCAGCCCAGACTTCTCAAGTTGCATTAAACGAATGCTCCGTTCATGTTCGATTATTCTAGTAGCGATGGTCCTTCCGGTTTATCCTATATACGGTGTCCCACATTCACAGGGAATGCGGTACACTCCCGGAACTTGAAAGTCCAGTTTGTCTTTCACTGGTCTCAACAGATATTTAATCTTCGAAGGTGGCTTGTGGATCATCCTGATGTTGTATTTGGCGAGAATTCTGCTGATTCTGCCGGATAGATTGCCGGTAAGCGGGATGCAGGCTATAGCGTTAGGCTTATCTGACGCTTGCTATATTATAGGTTTCCCTTTCCTAGCTTTGGTGATCGAGGCTTCAAGGTCATATTCGGAGTAGCCGTTTTGACGGAAAGTGAGTCTCAAGTGCTGTATGCTGGGATCAGAGATAGACAAAGCTCTGTGGGCTAGTGTTTTGAGAACTCCCAGTCGTTGAAACTTATGATGGAAACTATGAGCGTTCATTTAGAGATCGGTGTGTGTAGGCTTGCGATATACAGCATGCCCCAGTGTACCGTTGCTGTTTTTTGAAGCAAGAATGTCCAAGAATGGATCTTCTCTACTTCCATGATAAACTGTATTTGAGGTCGAAGGCTGTTGAGATGCGCCGGAAAGCTAGGCAAAGTGTCTGATCCATGTGGCCAAATTACAAAGGTGTCTTCCACGTATCTATAGAAATGAGATGGTTTTAGCGGAGCTGTGGCAACTATTTCATGTTCTTGATGTTCCATATAGAAATTAGCTATATCTGGTGACAAATGGGAGCCCATTGATACTCCGTCTGCTTCTTCAAAGAAAGTACCACCAAACAAGAAGAAAGTGGACGTCAGGGTACGTCGGATTAAGAAGCAAAAATCAATACGGCTTGATAATCAAGTTAGGTAGTTACGTTTATTTGACACAATTTTCTATACTCACGCCATCTCCTGACCTGGCATTTAATTTACTGAAAACAGTCTTTTGTTCAGTAATGCGAATTGTGATAGTGCTTTGTCTTTGTTTATAGTTGTATTATATCCAGTATTTCTTTTGTGGTTATAACATTTTATAAATGTCCTGATGATGGGAGAGGTGTACACTCCCGAAACGTTGATATCTAATCATCTTTTCACCTGGCTGGCTGCACGAGAAGAAAGTGAGCATATTCGTCGCCAGGAAAGCTTCAGGTCATATTTTAAGGGTAATTTAAATACACTTCTGTTCAGTTTATAGTAAAGAAGCATATCATAGTTAATATGGGGGTTCCCTTAATTGGAAGATGCGTGCTTGAAATAAAAACGCTGTAGAGAAACTATACAGATAGCAAAGTGCAAAATGATGAGATTTGTATGAGATTTATTTTTATCAGCAATTATTCTGCAATAGCAAGAAGTCAGGTGAAAATTTACAATGTAGTTTATCACCTCGATTCGGACCGTTAAATACATTTGGAAAACTTTTTCTATTTGTTTAAGATTTTATCAAGTAATGCCATGTTAGGAGGTATGTGCCTCAAGCAGTACTTAATATTATGTCCATATTTTGGGAGTTTTTTTTTTTATTTGTTCCATTTATACCCCACTTTTAACTCTGATGGTCATATCGGCGGCCGTTCTCCTTAGGAACATACCGAAGGTGTTAACTCGTATTCGTTGGGTTTTAATCATTAGATCACGCACACATTCGCACTCACTCTCATTCATACTTCCAAACTCTGGAGAAGATGAGCAATTATCTTGGCCGGAGAAAAATCTCCACCTCCACCACCGGGAATCGAACCCGGGTACCCTGGCACGACTGGCAGGTACTCCACCGACCGAGCTACGGGGCCAGACTCTCTGCCTTCATTATTGAAAAATGGTTTGTCATTTATGAGTATGTTTTGTAGTAATATCTGTGACACAACGCGTAGTCAACTGAAACATGAAAATAATTTTCTCTAAAACGTAAAGGAAACTAATTTAATTTTCAAATGAGTGATGAAATGTTAAATTTTAAATGTTAAATTTTTAAGTGAAATTTTAAACTTCTGTAGGATGCGAAAGCAAATAGTGAATATGCTCTTTTTTCAACTGAAGTCTTTGTTGCACTCTACCATATTTCCTACATATGTAATGCCAAATTTGAAACTTCGCATACCGAACACAACTTTTAGTCTCTAAGTTGCTAAATTTGAGAGCTCATCCTGTCTTCCAAATTTTCGAAACTGGCAAACGTATGTTTTTGAACCCAAATTTGATTCCCGAACATCCTGAATTCCAAAGAATTTGACGTTTGCCTAATAAGAGTTCTTGCTGAATTGATTTCCATTGAATTCCTAATGGCTGAAGCTAGACTGACTTCCCTAATTACTTATCCATAACGAGAAATATGGCTAGTTAATTATGTCTTTCTCTGTCAAACCTTTGGCTCATTCTTATATTATGCATAGAATGTAATATAACAAATTACTTCTAATATTTATTTTATTTCTGTAATTTTAATATTCTGAAACTTAGCAGTCAATTATTGATGTATCAAGAACCGGATATTAGCAGCATAGCTATTCAAAACCGAGCGGGCTGGCTCAGGCGGTTTATTCTGCTGCCCGCATTCGGGAGGTTCGGGTTCAAATCACGCGGCCGACCTACCTGATCCACGGATTTTTCCGAGTCTCAGGCGAATGCTGAGTAAGTTAATTACATCACCTGAATTTCCTGTCGCTCCAGGTCTTCTCCATTATCGTTTCACACCATCTCTCATCCGGGGGTAGAAGTATCGGAAGGTATCTCGGCGCTGCATGGCAGGTTGATATTCTCCTTGGTAAACACTTCTTCCTTCGGTAGGAAAGATTCTGGTCTCCGGGCCGATCAGCTGGGCCGTTTTCCAGACCACGGCGGGTAGGATGCCGGTTGCGCTGGCCTTCCGGGTAGTTTACAACTGGTAAATATTAGGGACCCTGCCCTCTGCATTGACCTGACTCATTGTGTCGGCCGCCCTCTATCTCCTCCTTGCCTCCATTTGGGGCGTAGGTACAATAGATCAAGACTGGTCGAAGTGCCAAATCTCTTTCGTACCGTAATCCAATCCAATCCAATCCAATAGCTTTTCAAAAATAGTTTCATGGCCTATAAATGAGGACCAATGTAGTAGAATAATTGGTTAATTTGTATAGGGACGCTTTCCCAAGATTCAGACCTTATATGCTACAATTGAGGAATGATTTGGAGAGATAATGCTAACAACTGAGGCATGACACCTGGCTCCTCTTTTGTGGGATACTGGTTTGCATACTTTTCTATGTAACTCAAACGAATTAAGCACTTTTCGTGTAATATGTTTGAAGGTCTGTATTATGCAAGTACATATCATAGAATTGACGTCTGTTATAGGTTCTTATGTAGTCAAAAATGCGCCTTATTTTTCACTTTGTGTTATTAAGTATTTAACAGTTACCTAAAATATGTTAATTCGTACTGGTGTGTTATAAAAATTAAAAGATTTATCTGCATTTTAAGTATATCACGTGTAATATCAATAGAACAAAACATAACAGTAGTTATATCAAAGAGATCCAATAGAGAAAACAGTTTTCTGAAAATGTTTTGCAAAAGATGATCATATAATCATTATCATTGGTACCTCTATTATATAATCTACCATGGCTTCATGTTTTCCTCCTCCCGAACAGTATTATGACTATGTGAAACAGGAAGTTCCACCAAACAATACTGTATCTTCTTTCTCGGCTGTTGCCATCAAGGAAGCTAAACGTAGTCTGTGGGATTCAATTCCCTATTTAGTAGGGAACACGAGAAATGTTGTGATGTTATTTGGATTCGTCCCAATGATGATATTGTACTTGATTTGCGGAATGATTGGCTCTACCAATTGCGAGAAGTAACGACCAATCAACTGCTGTAACAATTGCATCAAATTGTACCCCTGAGGTGATTGAATCCCTCCGGATATGTGAAAGCTCGAAATACAATTGCCTGAAAACACAAGGGGATGTGACAATCAAATACTTTCTGAGTCTTCCAACTATAAACAAAGTGCTGATGATGGGGAGGGGGATGTGATATATTGAATGCAGAGCAACTGCTCTGGAACGACCAAGAAGCATGTTGTGCTAAAAATACACAAGAGATACAAAATGCAATCCAGTACAATATTTGGGACCGTAAATTTAGATTTGGGATCAGTATGGCTTATAAAATGTTGCACTTTATGCTTCATTAATATGAAGTGCCCACGGAAGTTGAAAAAGACAAATTGCTATTCCATTGAATCTGGTGTACCAAACTTCTTTTTAAATTCCAGAAAATGACTAACAGTCATATTGCAGTATAAATAAAATACATGAAAAGGAAGATTGAAGTCATGTCAATAAAAGCTGATTTTAAACTACATCATCCGTATACGCATTTGGATATAAGTTTGAGCCTGCAGATTTCCATTTGAACTCTAAAGAAATTAGGCGTGTTCCGACATATTTATATATATTAAACCATAAAGTTATGTATATAGGATTTAACATAGTTAAGTTCACTGTGTTATACCCTCTAAAATAAATTTAAATTCCAGAAGCATGAATTTCAGAGGAGCGATGTTTTGATTGAAATAATCATTTTTTCCCACTAGCCGCGTGTAGGCTAAGGTTTGAGTCAGACTGAAAAATTCAATGCCATAGCCTGGATTTGAACCACGGATCCCCCGCTCTCCATGCTGTTCCTCTAACCAACTAAGCTACTATGGCCAGCATGCCCACATGACACTAAATTCCCCAACTGACTCAAATGTTTCCCAGTAGACCACTAGGGATTCTCATATGCTATGAGATACACACCTTTTGTTGCGACTTACGATACTATGTTCTAAGTACTTAAGTCCCAGGCTTCATAGTTAAAACCACTGTTTTATTTTAGGTAAATTAATGGAAATAATCATTTCTTCCACACTAGTCGTGTATAGGCTAAGGTTTGGATGAGTAGAGTCAGGCTGAAAAATTCAATGCCATAACCGGGATTTGAACCACGGATTGGTTGCTCTAACAAACTGAGTAAAATGGCCAACATGCCGACATGACACTAAATTCTCCAATTGACTCGTAGGTTTCCCGACGGACCACTAGGGGTTCTCATAAGTTCTCCCGGTGGTCTGACTCTACTCATCCGATGTTTTGATCTTTTGTAGACAGGATATGCCGTTTCTAGAACATTACCACGAAATCCCGAAGCTTCAAATCTAGAACTATGCTCAGTAACAGAATCTAAAGGTGTAGATCAGCTCCAATATTATAAAAAATATTTATTTTTCCCATTCAATTTATGCAGACAAAGTCATATATCATAGTGGAATTGAAGGTTGCAAGACAAATTCTGAATCTCAAAAATACCACAGAGGTATAATAATACTTTATTTTTCAAATTTCACAGAGAGCTAAACGTAAGTATACGTTATCTGGAAAATAAAATGTCAACTGAAGCACATTGTCTTGCAGGGATGCAAAGTTTGCGATCATTAAATTCAATATAACGTATGTTTTATAATTCGTCTTTCTCGGTCTAGACATCTGAGACTAGACGGGGTTAACAGAGGGACAGATTTGGGTAGAAAAAATGGAATTAGAAGAGATAAGAGGTGACAAACACTACAGCAGTGAAAAAAAAAACTGAAAATATAGGATGGGGAAAATTATAGTTATACGTGAAAGAGTAGAATATTAGCAGTTAACAAGAGTACAATGATTAAATATCTTAAATTAGGAAAATACAAGCTTTTAGGTAGTTAAAACCATTTGATCGAATAAGACAAATGCAAAGACATAAGTGGAATATGTAATGGAGGAAAGCAAAATCTAAGCAGCAGATTGTAGAGAAAGTGCCAGAGTTAAGTGAAAGTAAAGGAATGGAGAACGGAACAATAGAGAAGGTAAAATGGAAATTAGGAGAGAGCGGAATAAAGGGAGTTAAAAAGCAATTATCAACTATGCCATTTTGCTAGTTGTGTAACTATATACTGCAAAGGGCTATCCATAAGACATGCCCTTATGTCTTATACCCAACAATTTTCAACGTTCCTCAGTGATGTAAGTAGATGTATCAGATGTTTAATTCACATAATCTGAGACATGTGAGAACAAAAGAAATTTACATTAGCATTATATAAGGATAAGCAGAATTTCTGGCCACCCATTACAGTAATTTGCTTATATAAGGTGGTTAGTTTTATAACCTTTAGTAGTATGTTTATTTTTCAACTGACCTTTGTAGTTAATTAGTTTATTTGTACTTAAACATACAGTACTTTGAAGCGATTATATTTTGGCGAGCAAAGTTCCACGTTGGGGCTACGGTTTGAAGCAAATGGTGTTTAGCTCAGGGTAAAGCAATGAGGTTAATCTCAAGGTATGCGTGGATATGTGTGCGAAGGATGGTTTTAGTGACACTGGAATGCCCGTTTCAAACGGATTTATTGACTGCTTCTTTTTATCAAAACATCGAACTTGAAGTTGCCGACCAAGGTTTTCCAATATCACTGTTTAAAGTTACTGAAGGCGGAATGCTTATTACTCGATAACACTTAATTAATGACGTATAAACCATCAAATATCTTCTCTCAGCACTTCTGGTCTGTCCTCGACCAAGACAGAAGAAGTGGACTGCCCTAATCGGCTCCACGCCGTGGATTGTATGACCACACATCTGCACGTGGGTGTGTGTGTCACTTTCACTTTCTGGAAGCCCTCTTCATTCAACCAAAGATTTCCTTTATGACTATTTTGTCATGCCATTATTAAGCGTCAGATGAATGCCTATAAAACAGTCAAGTGCTATCCCTTTAAAAATCTGCTAAGGACACTGTTTCTTGCGTTTCTTTTGTTAAAACATCTTATTCACCCAAACTGCTATTCGACTGAAATACACCTGTACGTGTTGTAACAAAGAACAAACATTCCTTTGAAATCCATCATGATTCCTTACTTATTTCAATCCTTTAATTTCGGTATCAACTTTCTTACAATTCTTATCACTATTATGGAATTCTGTTCTAAGTACAAACTTATCAGTGGCTTATATTAACGGGTTAATAGTGGTATTGGCTGCCTGGCCGTTTACCTCTCTTCTAGGACTTATGCGACCTTGACCTAATATTCCGTTGTGTCCTCTATTTCTCTACCTCTTAACTTCCTTAACCATCTCATCCATTTCTCTTTGATTTTATCTGCATGCTTCCCCCCTCCCTTATTCTTTTCTCTTCTTTCAACATAAGCATTTTTATTGTTACTACGTAAGCCCCTTCATTATTCCATCTGACCTTTATATTGCAAGACTTGTTTTCTATCAAAATGATGGAGGCCAAATAGTAAAATAGAAATGCGACATGTTAATAAATTATTAAAGAACAATGAAGTCATTTAGCCAAAAATCTCAGTGCTGCGATATTTAATTCAGAATGTTTTGTTGATAGAAACATTGCATATAGAGCACTGTATTATCAATGGGGTGTAACATAGGATCATAATGATTTAATCTTGTTTATAGTAGTAGATAATATTTTTGAATATATTGAATAATGCTCAACGTAAATCAATATGGATATTTTATTCTTCAGAGCTAAGGAATTTACATACCTGTTCCATGGACGTAACATTGCTATCCTTGGAGAAATTTATATTGCAGAAATACTTGAAAATTTATTTAGTTTAAGGTTAACAGTAAGGTTAGGTGTTACAAAACTCATATTTGTTTCATTTTAAGATGTTTAATTTAGAAATGTAAACAATAAGACTTTTGACTTAGGAAGTTAATGTAACGATATCCAAAATGATTAAGTGGATATAAGGATACCTAAGAATTCTTATTATTCAGGGAAAATTATAAAATCTCAAAAAGTCATTGTAAGCTCAACTTATTTTATAAAATTGTGGCTGGTCGCATTTAATGTATTGATTATTATAAACTGTAATTGGAATGACATATACCTGTAAAACTGCGACTATTGCATTTGATCTCTTTTATAGTAAATTATTTTCAATCATTAACGAATACGCTCCACAGGTGAAAAAGTGTAATTTAAAAACTCCTAATGGGTTACATGATAACACAAACCAAGATATTAAAACAAAATAAAAGCTTAGAGGGAGTAAGGCATCGATCCAATTATTGCTTGCAAAAATTTAACTAATTCAGAAATAAAGTGAAATGGGTTATTAAAGAAATATTTATTCCTGCTTAGGGGAGTTCAGTGGAAGAAGATATATCCGATAATAGTAGAAATCTTTGAAAATGTACAAAGAAAAAAAGAAGGCCAAAATTGTTTACCGTACTGCAATTCCTTCTAAATTACAGGACACTGAATATTACTTTGCAGATTCCTTTAGGTCAATGTATTCAACAACACACTCAAAATACAAAGTTTAATCTAATAACTCCACACCTATTGCTATAAATTACCTATGATGGCATCAGTACTTTGAAAAATCGCTCACTCACTGAAGTCAAAACACCAGTCAGTGTGCTGTCTTATAGTTAGTAGCATTGTTATGGTGATGACAATATTTTTATGAATAGCTGCTACATTTTGAAATTACTGTTTCAACGCTCCGATGTTATGTTTTCAACAACACGACGAATTAGGATGAAAAACACCTATTTTAAAATCAATACTGTTTAATGTTAGAGGACAATAAGTCTTCTAAGAAACACTACAAATTATGCCTGTCACAGATTTGGATAGTTGGAATGTTTGTTGCTATTTCTGCGGTAGTAAATTTATATACCATCGTAACGCAAATCTGTGAATCTGCGAGATTTTGAGTATCGAGTGTACTGTCACGCGTCTGCAATATTTCCCATTTATCTGGAAATCTTTGACTTTATTTTTCCATCCACCCCCTTCCTTCTCATCTCCTCTGGCTTCTGGAAATCCATTTTCTGGTCCCATCACTTCCCACTCTGATCCTTACCAGGTTCTTGTGTTACTGAATCCGGGAGGGAATATAGACACAGGGTCAGTCAATATTTAGGTACCTTGCCTTAAATGTAGTAGCACGAGAATAAGAGGTACCATTGGCACTTTAGCGTTTAGTGATAAATGTCAGCGTTTGATGGCATAAACATTATCTACTAACATAAAACATAGCCAGTAATTTAACGCCTAGCATTAAGTGATGTTAAAACAATGTTTAGATACAAAACACAACCAAGCTTCGTAAATACTTCAATACCTATCATTAGATTTCAGGGTTTGCAGACATATTTATAGATCATTGTCAATATTTCAGGACATACTATCAATTACAGGTTTTGAGAAAATGTACGTTTTCACGGCTGGAGTCAATATAAATCTAAGTTATTTCTGCTGTTATGCCACGGTCTGCTAAAGATGGCGCTTCTCTCCGGACCAATAATCGGATAGCCCTTTCATCATAAATATAACGCAGTAACTGTCATCGATTAAAACGCTGCGTCACCTTCTCCTAGTAGGCTTCAACAGCGCCACTGAAGATGTCTATCGTAGTTGTGGACGAAACATCTGGGACCTCAATCTCCAGCAGATGACGGCATTAAAGTCCCGATATAACTTCCAATTATGACAGCGTTTACTGACACACTAATTAGGAAACCATTCCAGCCGGCGCTGTCAAATGCTGTTGAGAAATTCTTCAGCAAAGTAACACAAGCAGGTGCAGTGAATACTTCAAAACCTAGCGTTAAATGTCCGTATTTTGTAATAAACATTCTTCAGCAACACTCTGATTATAGCTAAGGCACAGTTTGGAGCGGGCAAGTAACACCTCGATCTATACATGATGTTTTGTGGCAGTGATCCCTGCGGAGTACCCTCCTGGAAAGAGGAGTGAGGTGGAATAATACTAAGGGTGTTCGGACCTCAAAAGTGACTGCAGTGGAGGGCAGAGCCCTAAAGATTGACACTGCGGTGGCGGCTCGTGCAACCAGCTCCCCTCCCCTTTGCAGTCTTACACATCTCCTGATGAACATGGGACACGGGCAGCCGTGATTCAGAGGTCGAACAATTTCCCCATCATGCACGTTAAATAGCTCCTTCCAACTGAAAGACCCTGAAATAGTCTACAAGATGAATTATGAAGTCAAATGTGAAATGAGGTAAATTGGAGGAAAAAGAAAATCGGTGGATGTAATAATCCTTCTCAGCATTCGCCTAGCCATCCGGGAAAATCCTCGAAGAAATCCATAGATCAGCAAAGTAGGCTACGGGAGTTGAACCTACGGCCTCTCAGATAGGGGCCACAGACACTACCGCTTGAGGCATCACGCACGGTAACGTGGTCAATACTGCCGACCTAGTGTCAATGCTAAGCAATGCAGGACACAAGCATAAGGAATACATCGATGCTTAACCTTAGGGATAAGGTTTGGCACTCCAGCATTACACAATACCCGTTCAATTTTTTAAAGTGTTTCTGATAATAGGAATGAGTTAAATCACCAATTCATTAGTTAAAGCTTCATTTTATGGTCTAATATGACGCATACAGTTTAATATTATTAGATATTCAACTGTTATTCTATGAACAAGTGTCTTTAAGCTCAAACCCATTTTCGGAATGTTACCGGTTTCCTGGAATTTGTATATTACTATGGTTTTACAAATGATATATTTATTATGTTAAGTTATAATAAGGGTTATTTACAAGATACAGTAGATATCATATTAGCATATAGTTCAAATATCACACCATCACGAAAGGGACAGATAGTGCAATGCGGAGATAAAAGGCTAGCAGAAACAGATAAAGATAGCGCGGAGATAAAAAGCTTGCCGAAGCAGATAAAATAGATAACTGAAGGTTCGTCTTTAGTCTGGTACCGCCTGGGTTGTGACAGAACGTTCCCCAAACGTCAATGGACCATCGATGGTCGTACAAAAGGAAGCCGCGGTTACTTGAGCGGTCAGTCAAAATGGAACTTGATAATCGAGAGCGTGCAGCTCTGTTTTGAAAGTGAACTCTTTTGTTTTTGGTCACCGACCTTGAGGGTTGTATTTGTGTATGTTACGTAATTATGCTACTGTAAGGGTTAGCCAAAGTGTGTTTCTACAGAAATAAAGAGCATTTTGAATTTCTACAAGTTGGACTTTTAATTTCACGAACTCACAGTACGTATATCGCAAGAATAATGCGCACTCGATTAAAGTGTAATCACTGTGCCATGGCTCATTTGAAGCTTTTCAGGCTTCCCCCACGTTCTACGCACACTACATAGACATTTCTGGGCTGCAGGAAATTTTGCCCGCGAGTGACGTCATAGATCAAGGTATGTTCTACAACAACGATTTTATACAGTGAGAAAGAAACACGTTGGGGTGGTGGTGGCATGTGTCACAGGTTTATAAACCCATCGCTTTTTACGGGGTTGCTCAATTAAAATCAGTAATGAAAATGAAAATGCACTGTTCGGTTGGTTACGTTCTGAAGAATACAACACACGGAGACCATGGTAAAATGCACAAATAGCTGCTGCAGTAAAGGATGAAGGCTTTGAAACTGATAAACACTCACGTAAGCAATAGGACGAAATAATCGAATTACGCCACACTCTGTTAAAATAGTTCTAAATCTCTACCAATGTTTTTACACAAGGGACGGAAAATATGATAATCCGGTATCGGACAGAAGTTTGAGTTTCCATTCGACGCACCATGGAGTTATTAACATACATATTTGAAACAGTTCAGCTCTAACTAAAAGCGATATGAAAATGCAACACAAGTAAACGTTTGTAAAACTGATGTGCTTGGAATGACAATATAGGTTTAAACGTTGGATATAGAGAACACTTTTTGGTAACCAATTTTTTTTCGGGATTAAGACAATTACTTATATTATTTTACACTTCTATTACTAGGAGTAATAATTTTTACCGGGAGTAATGCTTAACACTCATAAAATTTCCGATTTACTATACAATACCTACAGTGAAACACAAGTTTAAGGAATATCGAACATCGCTAGAGCAGCCAAATATCTGTGGTCATAATGATTAATGTTGTGACTTTGTGGGTTCGTGAATTTAAAAGTCTAATTGCACAATTCAAAATGTTCTTTATTTCCACCGAGTTACAGTTGGAACACTTGCCGATTACACAGAATTACGTAGCGCACTCAATTATAATTCACCAGTTCGTCTGTCACAGGTCCACTCTACACTCACAATTACGTACAACTCATCTGATACACGTATACAGTCTTCCCGAACTGACTCGCCAACTGCAGGCCTTATATAGGGAAGATCGCCGTTTCTGGTAGTCTCGCGGTTCAGTGAATCTTCCCGATTGTTCCAGACGTCAGGGAGGGGGAAAGAGATGGCTAGTGATGTTCTTCCAAACACCCCCCTCGTTAGCGCTACAAGATAAATGGGTAGGCGTGGCCTTAATGCCTCCTGTCGCCCTCCCAGCCGCTAGCTGGTCGGGCCTTCCGATAATTTGGTGACAATATTCTCGCTTTCTCAATCCGTCATAGCTTCATCGCCGAATTTTTTCTTATATATCCATATCCATAGGAGAGAATAATATTCCACCTTCTGAATCAATTGCTCAGGTTCTCCAGTACCTTAAAAACAACTTTTGTAAGAAAGTATGTTGTTGGTCAATTAGCTCCAGAATGTGGATCAAAGTTCTGTGCTTACCTTCTTATCATCACTATATGACAGCTGAAGAACAAGTGTGGTTTGAATTTAAAAAAAAGAAGAAGAGCAAAGGAAAAAGAAAGAAAGAAAGAAAGAACGAAAGAAAGGAAGGAAGGGAGAGAGGGAGAGAGGAAGGAAGGAAGAAAGAAAGAAAGAAAAGAAAGAAAGAAAGAAAGGAAGAAAGGAAGAAAGGAAGAGAGGAAGAGAGGAAGAGAGGAAGAGAGGAAGAGAGGAAGAAGGAAGAAGGAAGAAAGGAAGGAAGGAAGAAAGGAAGGAAGGAAGAAAGGAAGGAAGGAAGAAGAAAGAAGAAGGAAAGAAGGAAGGAAGAAAGGAAGAAAGAAAGAAGAAAGGAAGAGAAGAAAGGAAAGAAGAAAGGAAGAAAGAAGAAGAAAGAAAGAAAGAAGAAAGAAAGAAAGAAAGAAAAGAAAGAAAGAAGAAAGAAAGAAAGAAAGAAGGAAGAAGAAAGAAAGAAGAAGAAAGAAAGAAAGGAAAGAAGAAAAAGAAGAAGAAAGAAGAGAAGGAAGAAGAAAGAAGGAAGTGAAAGAAGGAAGAAAGAAAGAAGGAAGGAAAGAAAGATGAAGGAAAGAAAGAAGAAGAAGAGAAGGAAAGAAGAAAGAAGGAAAGAAGAAGGAAAGAAGGAAAGAAAGAAAGAAGGAAAGAAAGAAAGAAAGAAAAAGAAAGAAGGAAAGAAGGAAAGAAAGAAGGAAAGAAGGAAGAAGAAAGAAGGAAAGAAAAGAAGAATGAAAGAAAGAAAGAAGGAAGAAAGAAAGAATAAGGATAGAAAGAAGAAGAAGGAAAGAAGGAACGAAAAGAAAAGAAGAAAGAAAAGAAAGAAAGAAAGAAAGAAGGAAAGAAGAAGGAAGGAAGGAAGGAAGGAAGGAAAGAAGAAAGAAAGAAAGAAAGAAGAAAGAAGAAAGAAAGAAAGAAAGAAAGAAAGAAAGAAAAGAAGAAAGAAAGAAGAAAGAAAGAAGAAAGAAAGAAAGAAAGAAAGAGAAGAAAGAAGAAAGAAAGAAAGAAAGAAAGAGAAGAAAGAAAGAGAGGGAAAGAAAGATGAGAGAGAAAAGAAAGAAAGAAAGAAAGAAAGAAAAGAAAGAAAGAAAGAAAAGAAAGAAAGAAAGAAAGAAAGAAAGAAAGAAAGAAAGAAAGAAAGAAAGAAAGAAAGAAAGAAAGAAGGAAGGAAGGAAGGAAGGAAGAAGAAAGAAAGAAAGAAAGAAAGAAAGAAAGAAGGAAAGAAAGAAAGAAAGAAAGAAGGAAAGAAGGAAAGAAAGAAGGAAAGAAGGAAAGAAAGAAAGAAGGAAAGAAGGAAAGAAAGAAAGAAGGAAAGAAGGAAAGAAAGAAAGAAGGAAAGAAGGAAAGAAAGAAAGAAGGAAAGAAGGAAAGAAGGAAAGAAAGAAAGAAGGAAAGAAGGAAAGAAAGAAAGAAGGAAAGAAGGAAGGAAAGAAGGAAAGAAGGAAGGAAAGAAAGAAGGAAAGAAGGAAGGAAAGAAGGAAAGAAGGAAGGAAAGAAAGAAAGAAGGAAGGAAAGAAAGAAAGAAGGAAGGAAAGAGAGAAAGAAGGAAAGAAAGAAAGAAAGAAAGAAAGAAAGAAAGAAAGAAGGAAAGAAAGAAGGAAAGAAAGAAAGAAAGAAGGAAAGAAAGAAAGAAGGAAAGAAAGAAAGAAAGAAGGAAAGAAAGAAAGAAAGAAAGAAGGAAAGAAAGAAAGAAGGAAGGAAAGAAAGAAGGAAAGAAAGAAAGAAGGAAAGAAAGAAAGAAAGAAAGAAAGAAAGAAGGAAAGAAAGAAAGAAAGAAAGAAAGAAGGAAAGAAAGAAAGAAAGAAAGAAAGAAAGAAAGAAAGAAAGAAAGAAGGAAAGAAAGAAAGAAAGAAGGAAAGAAAGAAGGAAAGAAAGAAGGAAAGAAAGAAAGAAGGAAAGAAAGAAAGAAGGAAAGAAAGAAAGAAGGAAAGAAAGAAAGAAGGAAAGAAAGAAAGAAGGAAAGAAGGAAAGAAGGAAAGAAAGAAGGAAAGAAGGAAAGAAAGAAAGAAGTAAAGAAGGAAAGAAAGAAGTAAAGAAGGAAAGAAAGAAGGAAAGAAGGAAAGAAAGAAAGAAGGAAAGAAAGAAGTAAAGAAGGAAAGAAAGAAGGAAAGAAAGAAAGAAAGAAAGAAAGAAAGAAAGAAAGAAAGAGAAAGAAAGAAAGAAGGAAAGAAAGAAAGAAGGAAAGAAAGAAAGAAGGAAAGAAAGAAAGAAGGAAAGAAAGAAGGAAAGAAGGAAGGAAAGAAAGAAGGAAAGAAAGAAGGAAAGAAGGAAAGAAGGAAAGAAGGAAAGAAGGAAAGAAGGAAAGAAAGAAAGAAGGAAAGAAAGAAAGAAGGAAAGAAGGAAAGAAGGAAAGAAGGAAAGAAGGAAAGAAAGAAAGAAAGAAAGAAAGAAAGAAAGAAAGAAAGAAAGAAAGAAAGAAAGAAAGAGAAAGAAAGAAAGATGAAAGAAAGAAAGAGAAAGAAAGAAAGAAAGAAAGAAAGAAAGAAAGAAAGAAAGAAAGAAAGAAAGAAAGAAAGCTGAGTAAGCACTAGTGAATATTGGTACTGAATTTGGTTTGTTGATAGGTTGTGCAATTCTGGATATGAAATTAAAGGGCAATGGCATGTAGAAAATACTAAGGCCAATAAGAAAACGTGGAAGGCACAGATCACAGAGTGTTGACGCGTATTGACTTTCAGTGACGAACGATGCATTCACTTGTTATCATGTTTACTAGAGGAGCGAAATATTAGTATTATCCTGCTTCTCAAAGCGTTATCATGGCTTTATCTTTGTTAATAGAAAACTCTCAGATAACGCATCGATTATACACTTAGATAACTTAGTAAACGCACTTCAGCCAATGGATTGCGCTGGATCACAAATGACAGGTGTCAGGTGCACGTGGAATAATCAGTGCGTTATCTGAGAGGTTTCTGTTACCAAAGTAAAATCCATGGTAACCATTCGAGCAGCACAATACTTGGCGCACTGTAACTGACGAAACAGAAATAGAATACTTGGGAGCTGTATGTCTAATATGAAACGTTTTCCTTTTGCAGTTGCCCGTTTTGTCACTTGACACAAACGAAGTTTGTTTTCCTCTTCTTTCTCCTTGTCACAATATTCAATCACGACATATATCGCACCTGCCGATGCATGGCACGTACATAATTGCGTCTGAACAACGTGTACATACACTCGCTCGCCGTGTATATGCCATAGACTTGGGTAAAGAACTCCGTTGTTTCAAATATTTTCCGATACGCTTCCACGCTTTGCCATGTAGTATCATTTCTATTAGCAATGAAGAAACGGAAAACCCATAATAACACGTGGAAAAATTGTTTATGGTTATAAAAAGTTTGTTCATAAAACACTGTATACTCATCTCCCCACTCCCTTTCACACCATTGTAGCTGACCCTATACTCCTTATGCACACGTCCAATTGTCTAAGCTAACTGCCTGATTAGTAGCACGCGCCTGGCCAGCCATACACACTATCCATTTTATAGACTAAAATAGTAATTTAGATGATCACAGCAATAAAGATGAACTCTTTGTCATGATTCTGCCATGGATACCAATGGGTTACAGATCTAAATCGTGGCAACCATTAACGGAACAGACTTCTGTGCAGGGATCTAAGCTAAGTAGTGGCTGAGCTTTGGTTAGAGGTAAGGGACCAGATAATTCCATACACCGTAAGCAATGGCGTAAAGCCCGTTAGTGGGCTGCTGTCCTGCCTAAAAATCCCACTACCGGCCTCACGCCCACATACAGAAGGCAGAAGTGGGCTACCATTGAACCGATTCGGGAAGCATCACTACACCCGCAGCCGGAAAGTTGTATTGCGCTAACTAGCGAAGCTCCTCAATTTCCCCACGACGCTGAGTGGGCACTGGTCTTATATCCCGTACTTAAAATCCGCACCCCCAAGGGTGGGGTCAATAACGTGCTTTCCGTGGCAGGGAACCAAAACGCAACGCTCAGGCCACAACGCCACAGATAATTCCATACATTAAGAAAAAAATAAACGAAAATTAACAACATAGAAAATAGAGTTTCCTCACATTTGCTAAGAGATATGGCCTCAGTGAATTACACACCTGTAACCGGAGGGAGAGATGTACGGTTCCCTCGACGTCCAGCCACGCAATGAGACAAATATAGCCTTCCTCTGGTCTTCTCCTCCTTACCTACACCTGGCGTCAATGAACTACTAAAATACCAACATTCTCAAGAACACGGCAATATTTTGATGTCTCTAATAGGCTGAAGTTAAATATTAACCAATTTCTACTCGATTGTAGCGAATTATAAACAAATTGTACTTCACGAGGTCGCATGTTTCATTGGCTGGAATAGTATCGTTGCTATCCCGCTGCGATTCAATAGGAATCGATCCATATCTAACTTTACCCAATCAGAGACAAAAGAATACCTCCGTCACTTGGAGTAAATCCGTGATATAACCTGGTTTCCCTTTACTACTGTCAACAGCTTAGTTGTGTTGTCAGTCTTATTTTAATATGGGCTACACCTGCCTACATATGCGTCCATTGACAGGCCCGTCCACGATAGCGAGAGACCCGACTAGACTGCGCTACGGCGTGGATTCGGCACGGAGGATGGTCTGTTGCCCCTGTGCCCTCAAGTGAAGCTCCTTCAGGAGGAAGGATGGGGTGAAAGGAGACAGATGGTGGCTATCCCAAGAAGCCCCGACAGTGAAGATGGCAGAGTCCCTACACTTTACCCGTTGGAAACTCCCCGGCAGACCGGAACAACCGGCACCCCACCCTACTGTGCTGCGGAAAGGGGCCCACTAAACGGGTCTCAGAGACCGGAGACCATCCTACTGGAAGAAGACGTTTTACCAAGGCCAGTAAACGCCGAGACATCCACCGACACTTCTACCCTGAAAGAGACCACCAGTTGAGAGATGATGACATGATAGTAGAGATGAAATGGAGGAACAGGAAATTAGGGGATGTAATTAACCAAAGCAGCCTTTAACCTGTCGACTCGGGGAAACCCGCGAAAAAACCCACTTTCTGAATGCGAGCCACAGACGAAACCGCCTGAGCCATCCCGCTTGGTTAGCGAGGGACTGTAGGTGTATTGCAAACACAGCAATGGGCGTTTGTGGTATACAGCAAACACAGCACTGAGCGTTCATCGTATACAGTAAACACAGCAATGGACGTTTGTGGTATACAGTAAACACAGCAATGGACGTTTGTGGTATACAGAAAACACAGCAATGGACATTTATGGTATACAGTAAACACAGCAATGAACGTTTGTGGTATACAGCAAACATAGCAATGGAGGTTTGTAGTATACAGCAAACAAAGCAATGGGCGTTTATGGTATACAGTAAACACAGCAATGGACGTTTGTGGTATACAGTAAACACAGCAATGGACGTTTGTGGTATACAGAAAACACAGCAATGGACATTTATGGTATACAGTAAACACAGCAATGAACGTTTGTGGTATACAGCAAACATAGCAATGGAGGTTTGTAGTATACAGCAAACAAAGCAATGGGCGTTTGTGGTATACAGCAAACACAGTACTGAGCGTTCATCGTATACAGTAAACACAGCAATGGACGTTTGTGGTATACAGAAAACACAGCAATGGACATTTATGGTATACAGTAAACCCAGCAATGGACGTTTGTGGTATACAGCAAACATAGCAATGGAGGTTTGTAGTATACAGCAAACAAAGCAATGGGCGTTTGTGGTATACAGTAAACACAGCAATGGGCGTTTGTGGTATACAGAAAACACAGCAATGGATGTTTGTGGTATACAGCAAACATAGCAATGGACGTTTGTGGTATACAGCAAACACAGCACTGGGCGTTTGTGGTATACAGCAAACACAGAACTGGGCGTTTGTGGTATACAGCAAACACAGAGCTGGGCATTTGTGGTACACAGCAAACACAGCAATGGGCGTTTGTGGTATACAGCAAACACAGCACTGGGCGTTTGTGGTATACAGCAAACACAGCAATGGGCGTTTTTGGTATACAGCAAACACGGCAATGGGCGTTTGTGGTATACAGCAAACACGGCAATGGGCATTTGTGGTATACAGCAAACACAGCACTGGGCGTTTGTGGTATACAGCAAACACAGCACTGGGCGTTTGTGGTATACAGCAAACACAGCACTGGGCGTTTGTGGTATACAGTAAACACGCATTGGGCGTTTGTGGTATAAGTAAACACAGCATTGGGCGTTTGTGGTATAAGTAAACAGAGCACTGGGCGTTTGTGGTATACATAAACACAGCACTGGGCGTTTACAATACATGGTACCCTGTTATGAATGAACAGCACGGTGATAGCACTGCTTCTTGTCAAGCGGGAGGACTGCGTTTGATTCCCGATACCTGCGTGGGGGTTTCATCCAGCTGCGAGAGTAGGGAATAATAAACTCAACCTCATTGGCTTCCTGAGTGGCCAACTAAAGAGCTACTTTATTGAGAAATAGCGATCCCTGGTCGTTTGTACACAGACTGATCACATTCCTTTTTTCAGTACTAAAACACTCATGACGCCTGTGATGGGCAATGTTTGGAGATGTGGCGGATAGGTGGTGGGTCTTGACCTACAAAGGGCTGATGGGCCGCAGGGGTTGATTGGTCGGCCAGTCAGTCAGTTATTAACCCTTTTATGATAAAGCCGCCTTCATCGAATTCATGGTTGGTTAGAAAACTGCACACCTCTACTTTAGGCATCTGAGGGAAGCTATGAATTGAATATAACAGATGTTCTTTATTTAATAAGTTATTAATAATTAAAGGTATGTTCTGATGTTAACACATTTTTTCTCAATAGGTGATTAAGTAGTAAGCAATCAGGCTACCCCATTTGACAACTTCAGAATATCGACGATTCAATAGCCTGAGGAGTTGTTGCACTCTTCGATGGACTGATTATCCAACAAACATATGTAGTACCATTTTCGCTGCGATATGCATATCGATAATTGAACCGGAAACTGTATGTCTATCACGGCGGGGATTCCAGCACTTCAGCCTATGACTTTTACGTCAGACCCCAGAATAAAGGATGAGATGAAGGTGCCCTACAGGCGGCACTACGACACAGTAGGTCTGGAGCAGGTGCAGCAAGAGATCCAGGTCGCCATAGAGAACCCGCCACTAGTCAGCCACGTCCGCCTGATCAACCAGTCTCCCTGGAAACGCGTCTGGCCAACTACAGTGCCTCCCCACAGCCAAAAATGGTATTTCCAGAGCACAAGCCCCACCGTAGTAACAGGAAACTAATGTGATAGCATTTTAGCCAGGTTTAGCGAATAGACAACAGAACAGGAAGTTCCAATACGGTACCATTTTTGCAACCTTGTGCGAATTGATAGTTTAACAGACACCACGTGCACTATTGTGTTTTTAAAAAAGAAAAAAAGTTGCTTCCCTGGCTTAAATAAATACAACAGTTGTATTGAAATTTTTCCTCATTAAGGGAAGGAGGAGCTTTGTTATGTTTATAAATGAATAAAACTGAGTCATTGCATAAATATGTATGTTATCCTGCTACTCAATAGGGTACCCTGGCTTTATCTTTGTTAAAAGAAACCTCTCAGATAACGTATTGATTACTCCACGTGGACATAACATCTGTCATTTGTGATTCCTGCACTTTCCATTGGCTGAAGTCATGCTTTCATTGATGCTTAGCACATATCCGAGAGGCACCCAATACTTCTCTCAGTCTTCCGAGAGTAATCAGTGCATTATCTGAGAGGTTTCTGTTAACAAACATATAGCCAGTGTAACGTTTTGAGCAGCATGTTATCAAAGTCATTGGTGCAATATTCGAACACGGGACGTGAAAACAAGAAATCCTATACCCTACTCCAGATATAACAAGCAATGATAAGAATGTTAGTTTCTATAGCATGTTAAATTACCAACGTGCTTTAAGTCCTTGTGACGCACGGAAATAGAGTGATAGAGTGCGGGAAGCAAGTTTCACATCACCGAAGGGTTATCCGGTAACCGAGTACTTTGTAGTGCCTTAGAGGTACCACACATTATTGGATACTTATCTCCTTGGTGGTATATTATAAAGTAACCCACTTTCTCTGGGTGAGAATGAGTTCAGACATCATCAGCAGGTCGTGAGCTCGTTGGCAATACGATAAGTGTAAGTTGCTGTAATCACGTACATCATCGTGAGGTATCTCTTTGAAAGCAGGCCTCTGTACTGTCTACCCACCACAAGAAGGCAAGAGAGGAATGAGAGCGGTTTGAACTGTTTATCTGCTCTGATAGTGTATCTGTTTACCAGGAAACGAGTGTACGAGAGTGCACGAGTCATCCATGTTGCCAGATCTAATACTTGTTGCAGTAAATGCAGTGTTAGGTATTATGCATGGGTGAGTCATGCGACAGCACTTGCATATTTTAAACGAACCTAGCATCCTTCTCATACTCGGAAGGCGAGCATAAACAGTGTGCGTTTGTTTTTGTAATTTACGTCCTGCAACGTTAATTCGTATCGGACGATGAATGGAATAGGTGACATGATGCTCAAATGTTCACGGGGTCCATGGAGCTTACAGTTACCCGACATTCGTCTTTCAGAATAAGGGAAACTCCGGAAAAAGCATTATCCAGGCAACCCACCCTGACTGAAATTCGAACTCGGGACCTCTGGTGCGTAAGGCAGGCATGCTACCACCACGCTACCGAGGCAGGCAAAAAACAGTGTGCGGAATGCAAAAGTGATTATGTTACACATCCCTTTAGCTTGCCTTCTTGTACTGGGCATACAGTAGCTGAAAGCAGGCATCTGTAGCACAATGACCTACTCGCCCAATTTAGTCATTAGAGCTATTCCTCCGTCGCAGAAAATTTGCCACCGTTATGCGAGTTAATTAATAAAACGTTCGCAACAAAGTTAAGTGTACACAAAAAGAGATAAACTAGAACAATTGGTTTTATTTGTTTTTGAAATATATACTTTAACATTATATATTCAACTGTAGTCCGAATATATGTTGTATGAAACTACAGCATATACAAATGCGGAAGCTGTTCATGCTTTTTTGGTACCAAGAAACGTTCTTTTAGGAAAAGCTACCGCAGGTCAGGGAAAATGAGCCTTTCAAATCAGATTAGAGCTCTAAATTTTCGTATGCTCATTAAACCATACAACCAAAACGTAATCCTGCAACGTACTCTCTTATTTTTTCGTGAATATGTCCACCGTCTTTGCTTCCATATGTTATAATCATTATGAAACTCTGAAGCTTCAGTTAACGTGGCATTCTGACAACTTTCATTAATTTTTGTATAACTTCACAAATATTCATACAAAGGCCTCTACTTCATGTTAATATAGACACAGTTTTAGATACATTTCATTATATATTTCAATTTAAGGACACAGTTAGATGTTAAAAAACTGCGTCGCTAGGTTGCTGTTCCACAAATTCCATACTCTTTCCTTTATATTGCGAGAAATATCTGCATGGAGAAGAATCTTTAAAAAAAAACTGAAAAAAAAACCAATGGAAAACAATTAAGAATGATTATCTTAAAAATTTTTAGGTGATATTGGAAACATTATTTCAGATAAATAATGTGTTTTAGGAGGTTTATATTTTTATGTGGGAACCCTCTTTGAAGATTTATCGCAATACGAAATCATCAAAAAATTTCTTCACAATAGAGATTTCATTGCCTAGTCAAAAACTTCAAAATGTCAAGGTTACTTGTAAATAAGAAGTAGTGTGACTAATGTATACACATATCTTAAACACGCGGTATTTTAATTAAACTCACAGAACCATTTTACATAATAAAAGAAAGAAGAACAAAATTTGTTGTTACGGCGCAGTGAGGAGGGAGCATATTTTGTCGGAAATTTTCTTGGCACATCTCTAAAGGATACTGACGTAAAATAACAAGCTTCGCATTTATTCTAAATATCGTTTTCCGTTTCCGAGTTATTCTGTTCCCATACAGATATAGTGTGTGGAAGGACTGTCCACTGAGCTTTTTCTGAAACTGCTCCGTTTTGCTTTCAAGAGTCATTAAATAATTACAATGATATCTCTAGATAGAAACACTTTAATGGAATGCAATACCAAGTGTGTAAAAATGCTTGTTAGAGAGAGAAGAAAGAAAGAAAGAAAGAAAGAAAGAGAAAAAAAGAAAGAAAGAAGGAATGAATGAATGAAAGAAAGCTCCTAATAATTCCTATTTATCTTTCTCTCTACTTCATAGTAATTGAGATAAGCGTTGATGAACTATAGGTAGGTGCATCGAGGATACAGGAAAAATGCGTGTGAACACCTCTCGCTCACTGCGAATTGCCACTGATCTACCATGGCCTCTAGGGGTCAAGATATCAGGCGAAGTAGGACTATAGGCCACTAGACCGAGCGGGATGGCTCAGGCGGTTTCGTCTGTGGCCCGCATTCGGGAAGCCAGGCTTCGATTCCCGTAGCAGACCACCCTGACCCATGGGTTTTACGGGGGTTTTCCCGGGTCGCTAGGCAAATGTCGGGTAGGCTAATTACATCCCTCCAATTTCCTATTCCTCCATTTCATCTCCATATCGTCTCTCCTCTGGTGGTCTCTTTCAGGGTAGCAGTGTCGACGGGTGTCTCGGTGGTGCATGGCGGGATGATATGCTCTAAGGAAAACTACTTCCTCCTCCGGTAAGTCGGTTGCCTGTCTCCGCTCATCTTCTGGGACCATTTGGGGACCGCCAACCAGGGACCTTTGGGGCTCGGATCGCATGCCTTGGGACCATTAGGTGTCGGCTGCTGGGCTCGCCGTCCCGCCGTGGGGGAGCGAGTTCGTTGTCCTGGCCTTTCGGGGAAAGTCTCTATATAAGTAAACTGTAGGGACCCTGCCCTCTGTACTGTCGTGGCTCCTGGGGTCGGCCGCCCTCTTTTTCCTTCGCCTCATCCTTCCTTCCGGGGATGCCCCCATTTGGGGGTATAGGAACAATGAGCCCAGCGTTGGTGGCCTACGTACCGAATCCCCTCCGTAACGAAATCCCAATCCCAATGGGCTAACAGAGAGTGGGAGCAGAGCAGAGACAAGAGATGTGCAGATTTACAGTTAACTAGCTCCTCACCTTGTCGGCCCTATCGGTCTAGACGTCAGCATACAGCCGTTACAGGTAGGGCCGAAATGTATACACAGCGCAAGCATCCGCATCATCTGCCAGAACCACAATTCTGATAACCAAATCTAAAAGATGACTAATAGAATGAAATGAGAAGTGGTATTTAATTAGAGCATCAATCGCGACATAAATTTATCCATTATTACAGCAGCATTATAATGAAATATTCACTGAAATTTAGCATAGTGAGATTTAGAAAGGTGAAGTATAAACATGGTGAAAACATGTGTATCATCAACTCTGAAAAGATACGCCAGTTTTTAGTTTTGAAACTATTTCTCAATACTCGATACTGGTACTGATTTTAGAGCTTTGAAGCTTTATAATTTATAAAAACACTTAAAAGGTTATTATACTCTTATTATACTCTTATTAGTAGTTTTCTGTGTGTAAACACATGAAACCAACTTCGTATTTGCTAATCATTTGCATATGCTACGGCATCATGTTCCGATAGCTATGGGAAACTGGTACATTGATTTTCCAATAAAGGTTCTGCGAAGTTCACTGGGCGTACAAATGTAACATGTTTCTTTAAATTTTTTGTATTTTTCGACCAACCTACCGGCGAAATGCTTATCTGCATGTTTTATACGTTATCTGTTTATTAATACTGCTTACTTCAAACAGATCCACATTTTGGTTATGTTTTATTCCCATCACTATCGTATATCGGTGAACCAAATTATTTATGGAAATTAGACCTTAGTATACGTGTATGGTGATGTGTGGCGAAAGTTTTACCTGCGAAACACAAAGTAATAAATGCAAAGTACAAATATTTCCAGGTATTGTATTATCTGACGTTTTAAGTTGTGATTTATTTTTGCTGGATTTACAGATTTTGGTTACCGAAGTCGTTAAACGTAATGACCTAGTGTGAGTCGCCTAGTCAGATGTTGGCAGAAAAGTGATTTAACGCAACTCGGTTAACACTGCATGTTACACGAATATTCAACTCATTCTCCCATTGCTTTTAATGGTTTCATTTAGACACTAAAGTTCGTGGAATGTTGCATTCGTCCAGTCACAGGAAACAGTCGTACTTTATCGAGAGCTTTAAACAAATTGTACATAGCATTCTGTTGCTCGTGCTATTCACGCGTCTTAGTTAAGGGAAGTGTTAATCGTTATTGCCCTCAGTGATGATAACAGGGACAGCTGTGGATTTTACTCCAAGAGAATAATTTTGGGAGAAATGTGTCGCTCTGGAGATTTTTGGATAGGCCTTGTACAGTTGAGACCGATACTCAAAAATTCAGCTAAGGTAAAGGTAGGTATATTACGTTGAATAAGATCGAGAATGCGGGGCACCGATCTTCTGCCACAGCCTGTAATGCTCTCTTCGCTAGTTAAAGGTCGCGACAAAGCATCTGGAGAGATGAACTTTGACAAGCGGTTCGCTTCGGTGTCTTTGTTATTTTTTCCTCAAAATTGAAAAATGCGTTCCGACGTTTGCAGTTGCGCTGGTACTTGGGATGCTGACGTACACTGGAACTATTTGTTTATTTTCTGCACAGACATGTTATGGTCAAGAATCTGTTTACGTTTTTAATAACCAATTGATATTCTTATCTTAGGACTCAAACCAGAGATTTTCATAGTGTTTCTTAGAATAAAGCATTGATGTTATTTATTTCAAAACACATGGAATTTAAAGATAACATTGTTTTGAGTGATGCGTATGTTAGAATTCGAAAAAGGATAACGAAATATTAGTGTGTTTAAATGCGGTGGCATCATGTGAGCAGACTTAATGACGAAATGCAGAATTCCCCGCCTCTGTAATGTAGCTGGTAGCGTGTCTGCCTCGCGTGTTAAAAGGCCCGAGTTCGAATCTTGGTCAGGGTGAGTTATTTGGATAAGGTTGTTCTGGGGCGTTCCCTTATCTTGAAATATGAATTTTGTGTAGCTATAAACTCTAGGAACCCTGGGCTCCTTTGAGCACCACTTTAGCTTTTCATTCTACGTCTGATATGACTTAATGTTTGAGGACGTAAATGAAAAAATTAAATAAAAAATACGAAAATGAGCGACCCGGATGACACTTTTATTAGCCCAGAAATTCCTTAGCAATACAGTATTATATTTGTTGGTAATTTGGTATTCATATACATCTAAGTGTCACTTAAAGGTTGCTTTATTTACAGGGTGACGGGTTGTGTTTCCGGTGCATTAATGTTAATTACAGTTCTTCTTCATTAAATTAAATTACTAGTGTATTATCTCGTGCACTTACCCATATTTGTAAGTTGAAAGTTAGTAAGTCATGTATTAATTCTGAAATTGCGATAAAGTGTAGCAATTACAGAATAAATTCTGCAGAATCTTGAACTGAACCTTGCTTTTGACACGAAAATGCATTTGAACACAATGTGCAAGAGACAATGAAATCTCTAGTTGTCACTCAGCCAGAGTGCACTTGCGATGATTTGCGAGTGATTGAATGAAATTCTTACCTTGTAGTGCACCAGAATCCACTCGCAGATATTTCAAAAGTGATTGAACGGTATCCTCCATCTTGTGCTATGGATAGTAAGAGTGAGAGTACCGTGGCAGTGACAAAGCAGAATCCCCTCTTTGAATTGCAGGAAAAACTTGATAATCTTTTACGAGTAAAGAGTGGAGTCCTCACATTTGCTGCAGTAGAATACATACACTTCAGAGCGTCTCACAGATGAGTGAATATATTTCTCGCCGAGCTGTGGAAGAAAATGTGCGGTTGGGTGTGTGGAACCCCACCTCACATAGTACTGCACGGAAACGCAAGGTTGGTACCATTATGTTATCACCAGGGCTAGGAATTTCTCACCGCTCGCCGCTCCCTATGCAGGTTGCGACCGAAACTCTCACGGCATCCAAACATCACAGATAAGAAACGCCCAGCGGAGAGGCATTGAAACCGGTTGCCAAGAGAAAAAAATAGCTTATGAGACATTCGTAAATACAGATCTATTTAGATCATTATGTACAACATAAAAATTCTTATATAGTACATACGGGCTTGTCTCTGGCTGATTTCTTTATTTAAATAGGTACATTGTTACAACACCCCAGCATTTATAACGCATATTTTAACATTTGCTGATCGAAATTAAGATAATATCCAAATAATAAAATTAATTCCTTAAATATCTGAAGACTTACTAGAGAAAATGCCAAAGCAGGAATTTTACTACATATTTACTCATCTGCGGCCGTATTACTAAAAACAATAATGTACCTCTGAAGCCTTTCAAATGAAAATCTCATTCTATGTCCCGTAAAACAGGATTTAGTTGATCGATAATCTGTTGCAAATTCGTTAATGATTTTAGCTAATTTAGTTTCTCGAACTGGCTTCTCATTTTTCCATGTTTGCTGAAGTATCCCACTAAAATGTAAATGTAAATAATGAAGTAAAGAAGGACATGAATAAGTACATTTCTAGAAAATATACAATGGTTGTACAGCAAATTTATTTGCTCATCTTTGAAGCACAACGAAGATGTTATTCGAATGTCTTCCTTCCTACCAACGTGCTCTGTGTCATACAGTTACACCTGTTTTGTAGGAATGAGTTGCATCCTACGACGAACCTTGTCCTTGCTAGTAGCGCTGCGTTGCATAGCCATGCCCGGCCGCTCTTACGCTGCTCAAGGAAATCGGTACGAACTTCCCAGCTCTGGTTATCACCTAAGTGCCATTAACACTTACTTTCGGACTGCTATATTGCATCTGTGTTGCCACAGATATTCGTGCATAACAATAGTACGGTATTAGAGAGAGATTCTTTACAACAGTTATTCTCTTATCGAATATTTATACAGTTACTTGAAAATTGCACATAATCATTCAGAATATAACATCACATGATTCCGTTTTTAAGGGTTAATTCGGGATCGGCTCAGCTGTACCTTACAATCTGTTTGATGCCATAAACGCAGCTGTTGTTCCACCATTTCTGAAAACGCTCTCGGAATAGGCTCAGCTGTGCTCTACTTTCTATTTGTAAACAGAAACCCACTGGTTATTTAGTCATTTGTATACAAAAACTTGTATTAACCACTACAATGATAAAAACACAGTAGTTACGCAATCACTTGTAAACACAATGTCGGTATCAGCCAGTATCAGTTTAGCTGCACTTTGCAATCAATCTGATGTCAGAACCACAGCGGTTGTTTCAATTATTTGTAAACATAACCTCTACAGTAAATTTGATATCATAAACTCCTTTGTTGTTCAACCAGTTCTTAACGTAATCGGCCGAGTTACACTTTATAATTTGATAACAGAATCACAGTAGTTGCTCAGCTACGTGTAAAGAAATCTCTGGATGCACTAAATTGAGCATTATAATAAACATGATTTCATATAGACGGATAGCTGTTTTTAATACATGGCAATGCGAGAAGGCGTATCGGAAAAAATTCGCAACACAGAGATGTTTACCTCAGTTTATTGCACCTACACGTCGAGTTCAGTGCATTTACTACATGGCAAAGCGAGAAAGGGTATCGGAGAAAATTCGCAATAAAGAAATGTTTACCTCAGCTTATCGCACATACACGGCGAGTTCAGTGTATGTACTACATGGCGAAGCGAGAAAGCGTATCGGGAAATATTCACAATACAGAGATGTTTACCTCAGCTTATCGCACATACATGGCGAGTTCAGTGTATGTACTACATGGTGAAGCGAGAAAGCGTATCGAAAAAAATTCGCAATACAGAGATTTTTACCTCAGCTTATCGCACATACACGGCGAGTCCAATGTATGTATACTCTGTTCAGAAATAATCATGTTTTCTGGACAGCAATGTGTCATGCATCGGCAGGCGTGAGAAATCATATCATATATTTACACGCAGCTTCCAATCGCTCTATTTGTGTTTCGTAGCTTACTATACGACAACTGACTAATATTTCATTTTTCTAATCGACCATATAAGACCTGATAAGGAACGATAGCACCGCTGGTCACCTGAAGGTCAATACGCCTCAAATCATAGCATTACGTCTTCCATCCAAGTGAGTCATTGACGAGCTTATATGGTAAATAAATAGGTGTTTCTCAAATTTACTCAATATAATCTTGCAATTCATCCTTGGAGTTTACAATCTGTTTGAAGTACTTCCCATTCCATAAGATAGACCAAATAAGGTTAAAATTATGTACTTGTTGAAACTGTACTTACAAGAAGACTTATTCTAGACATTAAGAAGAACAGAAATTCTAAACTAAGTTTACTTCAAAATCGGATGAGGTTTGTTTACCGTTTGCAGTCCATATTCAACCATTGAGTCTTGCTACTGACCTATTTACCTCTTAACAGAGAGAAAAACTTGGAAAACTTCCACAGCTAAGATAACTGATAATTACAATGCACTGCGTGTTTCCCAAACTTGTTCAGCCTGAATAATAATTTGTAGATGTCCACCTGAAACTTCCAATGGCGATTGGATTAGTCACATTATAGACCTGGAAATCTGATTGCTGTTGTATTTCTAGATCTATAGGCATTATTTATTCGGTAAGAGGTGGTAATTATTTTCGGTGCAAGCACACGCCTTCTGAGTTGACATTTAAAGTGAGGAAAATTAAAGCTCACGTGCTCCCGGGAGTTATTAATATCCCAGGCGCTGAAGACGAAACTGACGTTCCAAGTGTGTCGGTTAATCCGTTATCAGCTATTGTGACAGACAGTTGCAAAGGTATACGCCGTGCTGGGATAATTGGCCGTGATTATTCCATTCCCCCTAAACAGTGACACGGTATCGCTTCGCTAATCGTCTGAACTCGTGATTTTGAAGCCATTTAGAAGTTATAATAACGGAGGGAACTGCATCTAATAAAACCATTAGGCCCTAATATCGAAAGCTGTAATTGAATAACTTCTAATTCAATAATGTGATTTATGATATAAAAAAGCGCCAGTCTCTCTTCCTCTCTTGTCTCTCGCCGTTTCGTAATGGATCTAATGGGCAGTCCCAGGAGTGACGGGCAGATCTGTCAAAAATCGTGACGTCATCGTAAACGCTGGGAAGAGAGCGTCGAGCAGGGAAAAAAAGCGTTGGTTTCAAATTACATGGTGAAACCGTGTGACAAGGTGGGAGAGGGAGATTTCAGCTCTCCTGGGACACGGTGCCTCTCGCGTAATTCCATTATCCACACTTTTCTTCTAGCGAGAAATGCCATAGTACCGCAGTATTTGCTCCTTATTCCACACATCACACATGTAAAATCACTGCATTTCATTGATTCTAATGCTGTTTATAGATATAACTATGATTGTAAATATATGCAACATTAACAATAAATTAATTCTATATGGAAATAATTGGTAAACATCGTTTTTTGTTTACTGCAGTGCTTATGACGCTATTTCGTTATTAGCACAGTAAGTTTGGGATCCTACTGCTTAGAGTGCTATTTAAAGGGACAGATACCCGATTACTATGAAGGTACTCTTACTGACACCTCCTAATGCTAAAACAATCTTGTCAACAATGTCACTACAATTGAAGCAGAGCGGCAATTTGGCCATTATCCTCACAATCGTTGTAAGGAGTAGATGTAAATTGTCAAAACAGAGGGATCGAGTTGGTGGCATAGGTACAGAATAGGTGGCACTGCCCTTCTTGTCGCTTTGTCTGCATTTTATATTTGATGTATATTATGGTTACGTAAGTATAGTCACGTATGAAACAGTATTAGTGATTAGGCTCACCTCTGATGAAGATACCCTCACAGTTGCAGGTGGACTGCTGGTGCTTCACAGAAACACCTTTATAAATTTGCTCCGCAATAGGCCATGACGAGAAATGGATTTTTCAATTCTGGACCACCAGAATCATCAATAACTCTGGTTAGTTGTGAGGCAGTTTATGACTGCTATTTTAGTGTCATATTTGATTTTCAGTCCCTAAACAACTATTTAACATACTAAAAACAAACCTTGACGCTGATAACAGCAATTTATTTTTGAATATAATCCGTTTGTGCTAAAAGGCGATGCTACAAACTTGTCTTAAAATTTCAAATTTGTAAGTGTTATGGGAGTATTCAGGTACACTTTTCTCTAAAACTGAATTACTTTTACTAAATTGTATATGCTTTAATACCTGCAGTAGCTGACAATTTCCACCTAAGTTCGCTTCCCAAATTTGAAAACATCTTCCACCAAATTATGTGTACGGTTTGAATACAGAATTATATCACATTTTACAAACAAAAGGTTGTTAATAAGTTATGATTAGCAATTTGAAGATTAATTTTAGGTAGAATCAATAGTTCATGGCTGAGTGGTTAGACCGCTTGGCTCTTATAAAGGTGGCTTGGGTTGGGTCCCAGGCGACCGCAAAGTGAGATTTGTAGTGGATAACATGGCACTGGAATGGATTTTCTTCGGGTCCTCCAGTTTCCCCCGTCAGCATTGCAGAAATTGCTTCATAATCATCATCCTCATCATCGTCTTTCCTATCATTCATTTCGTCCTCATATATATCATCCACTTCCTTCACCTTCACACCAGGCATTGGGCTGATCACCTATCCCGGTTCTCTATCGTATTCAAAGCTTCGGTTTCTCAGGCATAGAGGAACATAAATCTCCTAACACCACGATAGTGGTGAAACTAGGAAAGGTAAAGAAGATCACTACTTTTCTGTATGAGAAGCAAACAGTCAAAATTTCATCCATATAGTTTCATTTGCAGAGAAAATTTTGCTTAAACTATGAAAAATACAAGTTACGGTAAACTGCAGTTAAAGCTAAATGTGCACATAATAGCAGTGACTCACCAATTTAGAACATCCAAATTAAAATCCCTTTATCAACTGAAAGCCCCAACATACCATATAAGTTTTGAAAGCTCGGGATTATAGCTTTTTAAGCATGAAAACAAATAATTGATTTTTTTACTCATAACACTACAGTGTCTTTAATGATGTGTTTAAGGTGGACTTGTCAGTTTACAGAGATCATAGATAAAATAATTCATTTGATTCTCATCTTGCATCTCGAGTAAGATGACTGAGGCGGTAACTTCAGTGGCGAGCATTCGTAGGTTCGTAGATTCGAATCCTGTGGCCGGCCTTCCCTTCTCAGAATTTGTAGCAATTGAGCACATTAGCAATTGGGCGCAAGGTAAAAGCAGTAGCAATTAGGCACGCGGATCAACCAGCAACACCGGTTTCAGGTACTGGGTTTTAAAAGCGGCACAGCAGTGTTAATTGCTCATGGTAATTTTTATTATTGTGTTGAAAAACCTGTGAAGATGAGCCAAAGTAGAACACACCCTTGTATGAAGTTTAATTTCCTCATTTTGAATGTAGAGACGAGTCAGTCCTAATTCTTGCACCTTTCTCCAAATACACTGATTGAAATGATAGTTGAAACTAGAAATTTGAACATTTGGAAACAGATTTCAAATACTGAATTGCGCCAGGTTTAAAATCAATTACTTCCTTGGGATTCCAGTCTGGAATATTCTCTTTAATTGTGTTGAACAGCCTGCTGTAAGTCTCCTTTTTTATTTGGAAGAAGAGCGTACTTCGAAGATCGGCGTGGATGGTATATATTTGGCTAAATTGTTTGCTACAGCTTTTGAATGTACCGTCCCTTAAAAAGGTGTGCTTTTCTTTTAGTACAATTACTCCTTTAGTGCTTGCAAATACCAGAATCGTTCCCTGTGGAGCAGAGAAATTGTCTACTAAAAGAAATGTGCCACCATCGTTCATCTTTAACAGGACAGGTGGTAAAACGATGTTTTCAGGTCTTTCCGGCTCTTTCTACAAACCTTGTGATTTTCTTCTAGTTTGGCGTAGGTTAATTTAACACACATTTCGAGAAGGAATTTCAGTCAGAATTTCATATCCGTGGTTAAATAACCGACTCATATCTTCCGTATAAATCGCAGATATCGAAGTAATCTCTTCTCTTATTCTCTTTCTTGCATTACATATGCGCTTCTGAATTTCAGTGGCAGCAACGTGCGGCACGCAGCATGTGGTATCTGGCACCTCCTTCAAAACACCGTTATTACTGCTGAGCACATAAACTTGACGCTATTTACACATCTCCAATAAGTAAGGTTTTCCTTGTTAACTCGTCTTACTCTGTATCGATACCCATTGTAAGGTGCACAAGGTTTACCCTTCTGTTTCTGTGAGTTCCATGTCAGCAAACTGATCTTCCCGAGTTACAAACTGAAGGTATCCACCGCAATGAAGGCGGAAAAACGATCAATCACCCGCTCTGAAAGCGACCTTCACAGTTAAGCCGAAAAAAATTCACTCCCTCCTGAAACCTAGATAATTATCTGTATGCCCAATTGCTAAACACTCCCCGTCTCATGAGTTCCTTCCGGATTTCCTCGGGTCTTGTGAATACCCAGGACAATTATATCCCCCAATATTCCTGATCCTGCATTATATCTCACTTCTTACTTCACTTCATTTTTCATCGTAATTCGTTATTTCAAGGTTATATGTGTCGCCATGCAGCACAGGAATATTTTCTCTCCATAAATGCTCATCTTCCAGATTTGGGAAATTTCTGGGTAAACCAGCAGGGATAGGGGATTTTTTTTTTTTTTTTTTTTTTTTTTTTTTTTTTTGTAATTTACGTCCTCCAACGTTAAGACTTATCAGATGGTGAACGAATTGGTTGATATGATGCTCATATGAGTTCAGGGTCAATGTAGCTTACAGTTACCCGACATTGGTCTTGAAGGATAAGGGAAAACCCCGGAAAAAACCTTATCCAAGTAACTCACGCGAGATTTGAACTCGGGCTCTCTTGGCCGTGAGGCAGACACGCTACTATCTGCGCTACTGAGGCGGGTGATAGGGGAACTGTTTGTTCGAGTCGCCGCTGGGGAGTTTCCATCAGTAGTTGTTGGGGATCTTGCCCTCTGCTGTATTCTCTTCTCTCGGGAGGGTTTGAGCTGGTGACATATGTACAAAAGAGGTGGTATGGTCCTTCTTGAAACACTGGTAGCTTTGCCTGCATTTTGTATTGTTTTTTTTTTTTGTCATTTACGTCCTCCAACGTTAAGTCATATCAGACGGTGAATGAATTGGATGAAATGATGCTCTAATGAGTCCAGGGACCATGGAGCTTAGAGTTACCCGACATTACATTTTGTATTGGATGCGTATATGGGCACAATGGTATAGTCACGCTTGCTATACTCAAGGGAAACATTATTGGTGATTAGACACTACTTTGATAAAGATATGCTCACAGTTTAATGAATGCAGGACTTTCAGAGTACACTCGTTTGGCGTTCTCAACGACTGCATTTAATATAAGAAATATGGAATTTAGCCAGCTCATTCTGTTTGAATTTAGACTCTTATATTATTTCGCTTCATTTCTCTCATTAAAAACAACTTATCACGACAAAACAACAATTGTCCTAATAAGAATCAACGCTGTGTATCTTCTCGTCGATAGTTGCCCAGCTTCTCCCGTTTTAACCTTAGTTTCTGTTCTCAGAGGCCATCTACCACTTCTTGCCTCTGCTTAATTGGGCTACGTCGAGGGTCCTCCAAACGAGAATAGCTTACAGCAGAGTTTGTTTACACTCCTGTACTAGACGGAAGTAATCGTGTGAAGAAATCTTATTCTATTTTTCTTTGCTTTGTCAATATTTGTGTTACTTTCATAATTCCTTTTAACGTTTTGCATGTTAATTGAAGTTCTTTTAAAATCCATCCCATTTCCACACATTTCTAGCCAGTTCATACTTAGATACTATTAAATATTATAATTACTTAAAGTTTATGTATCAGTTTCAGTGAACACTCGCCATCTTATGCTAAAACGCTGGTAATGTCTTATAAAATAGAATCACAATAAAAAGTTAAGTGATATGGTCGGGATTTGACAACTGGTGTTCTATTTAGGTGCTATTGCTCTACTAACTGAATTAACATTGCAAAATATCAGCACGACGTTAGATTCCCAAACTGACCCGCAATTTTTCCCGTAAACCACAAGGCTTTCAAAAATCATTTGAGATAACACACCAAACGTATTAGTTAGTTATTATTAGGTCAAAAATGATATTTAATTGTTATTCCAAAAAAACGTTTAGGTTAGAGTAAAGAGAGATAAGGCAGACTGACATACCAAATGCCTAAGCCGAGATTTCAATCACGGTTTTTCAGATTTCGGTGCTCTTGATCTATCGATTGAGCTACTATGGTTTGGAGATAAACATTTTGGCAATAAAATTGAAAATTTAAACTCTGTTTCTGTATTTATAACTTTGGCCTCCAAAGAAAAGTTATCATCATTGTTAACTCTTTTGTTTTGTGTGAAGTACGTATCAGCTTATGAAGAATAAAAAATAAATTAGAAAAGGACATATTACCCTTTGGAGTGTCAGAAGCAAGATGTTTCTACCCATATTAGTACAGGTATTGCTGAGATAACTACTTCAGAGAGGTAAACGTGGGTCTAGTCTTACCTAGCAGGTTTCTTCATAGTAGTCAGGTACAGAACTGAGAATGTAACAGGTATACTGGGGTAACCAGGCAGCCAAACATGGACATTGATGGTAGAGGGAAGAATGATTTCAGCTTAAATGTGTTTTACGGGACCTATACTGTCCAGTTTCAGCTATACATAAAAATCATACATATGTCAAACTGTGTGCAATCAAGGATGTGTTGAAGGGAAACAGTCCACTTGAGACTAACACAAATTTGAGAGACATGAACTGCACGAATATGTAAGCAGTGCATATATCACATTATATGACCTTAATTGCAAATTCTCGCACTAAGAGGCAGTGTTTAACTAAAAACTGCATGAGGTTTACTGTTGAGATTTTTAGAAAATACAGTGCAGTCCACTGTTACGCTAATTCTGCAATCATAAACGCAGGTAACGAGGAAAAAGGCAAACAAAGGCTCAAGCCGTTGAAAAATATATTTTACAATGAATATCCCTTATTTATGTTATGAAAACTATAAATGTAAATGAGCTATAAATATGACATATAAAATTGAAGTACCTTGACTTGAAAATTTACATAAAAATGTAAAAAGTGTGTATTTAATACTCATTAGTTAAGTGTACGTGTAAATTATTTCTCTGAATGGACGAAACAAAGTAAGGCACAACAAAGTAAGCGTGCCATGACAATTATCGATTTTATTATTGAAACATTTCGAAGCGTGAACCGTAGGGTAGTACGTCGAATGTTGTATCGCATTTATATCGGTTTGTTGTGACCTATCAGTTGCTGCCTCTACACTTATCCGGAGAATCATTGGTGAACCCGCACCTAGCCTGTTTCATTGGTGTCCAACTGTCGCTCTCTGGTGATAACAAACTACTAAGCATCTCTGTTAAATCTGTTGGTTTCTGCAGACGAACTCGTATTTTTCCTACTCTGAGTGATTCATGGTCACTATAGTCTACGTATGTACACATGCAGGCGAGTCAAGAAAAACACTGACAACGATTGGTATGTTGTGCAGGACGGCAAAATTATCATTTTCCGAGCAGCAACCCAAGTCCAGAAACATACGCAGTAAAGCATCAGTGTCCGTTCCACATGTAGTCAATACAACAAACAAATGTTATGAAGCATAAAGCAGTTTAACACTGCAAACGGGGTTCAAATTGGGTATCTCCTACGTCAATGCAAAGTCTACATCGGCGGTGCTGAGCTTCACGTACATGCTCCAATAAGTGTGGTTGACCTGAAAGAATGGCAATCACCCCATGTATTCGTGCAATGACGTTACAGTTCTAGAGTACAGTACACTATGGTTTTCATACTACCTGATACCGTCCCTGTTAGGCATGACATTGGCATAATAACAGCGAAAGTCATATTAAATGCATAATTAAGGGCGGATAGATACCACACCATAAATTAGGCTAAATTATAGCAAGTATAGGGAATAACGATCTAATTTATAGGTGCAGAAACCAATCAGGCAATCCTAATACATATATTTTATTGCAAGCACGTGAACCCAATGTGTAAAGAGAGCCCGGAAAATGAACACTTACCCTCACAGGAATTTTCCTATTTTATGAGCCGGTACTTGCCCGTTAAGTACCTCGCTGAGCCCTCCCGGCACTCAACATCACATATGATAGGATAATGTGACGGGTGAGGGCTACGGATGGGAGGTTTAAAACAGGTTGGGGTTTTTTCTCAGGGTATGTCTGGATGGATTCTCTCTTTTGAGTTTCAGGGAGTGGGTGCGTCCTGACAGTGTATGGGTATTATCACATGGAAGACACCACGACCGTTGAATGGCAAGTTTATTTATACATGTCGCCATCCCCACTCGTCACTGTTGTGTTGATGTTATTCGCACATTAGGTGCGAGATTTAGGATTTGCCCGTTGCTGTGTGCGTGACATGACGGCTAGTCTGAATCACAGTCTTTTCTGGACGTCGACAGCAATACTTCGCGCAATAGAGTATTTCCGGAGGATTATACAACAACTGAGTTTCGTAAAATCTTGATGACGTCACTCGCTAACACAGAGTGTTTCATAACCACCTAATATGTGTTGCTCCGTTCATTCGCGAACACAGACTTTGACGAACTTTTAGTACGTGTTGCTCTTTTCACTCGCCAGAAGAGAGTGTTTTTCCTAGCAAACTTCAAACGTCACCATTGCACAAATTTTCCCTTCCTTTCATCGAATTTTGGACACCTTAGAGGTCTTGTGACCTGTTACTCGTTCCATATAGGTTGTGTTTCATCCCTACGCTTAAATTTAATTACAATTTCAAGTTTCTGAGGCATGTATTCCAGGCAACTTTCACCTCCCCGCGTTCTAGGTAATTAATGCAGAAGCACGTTTGAAAATGTGTAGCTTAAATCCCCGGTGTCTATTCTCTCATCACGTATCATGTGCAGGCCAATGCATCGGCTGGCGACTATGGTCTAGCCTTGGGCGATTCTCGAACAATGCCCCCTTTGTCGGCCCAACACAAGGAAAATTCCTGTGAGAGTTAGTGTTCATTTTACAGCTCTCTTTACACGTTGGGTTCACGTGCTTGCAATAAAATATATGTATTGGGATTGCCTGTTTAGTTTCTCCACCAGTAAATTAGATCATTGTCCCCTATGCTTGCTATAATAATTTATAGTGTGCTATCTAACCGCCCTTAATTATGCATTTAATATGACTTTCGCGGTTATATGCCAAGGTTATGCCTGACAGGGACGGTATCATACCCTACAGGAAATAGTCCAATGGTGTCAGATCTGGTGGTCATTCTGGCCATAGCACTGGTCATCGGTTGGGGTATGTAATATTGAGGTGATCCGCACATTTACCTCCCCCAAATTGTGCTGGAGCTTTGTCTTGTTGCAGCAATATTACCTGCCGAATGTGTAGTGAGACGTCCTCCAATAAGGTAGGCAAAATATCTCTAAGAATTGCTAGGTAGGGTGGTCCTGTTAGTCTGTTTGGGAGTAGATAAGGATCAGTGAAATGGTTAGAAACTTTTCCATCCCATGGGTTCATACTAAACGTGTATTGGTGACTTCGAACGAACTGCGCACGTCCGCTCAAATATTTGCTTAAGACACCAATTTCCTGATTTTGACGTTCTATAACAACCAAACCGTGCGTTTCCAGACAAGGGGTCCTTAATAAGAAAATGATCATTGTGCTGCCCTGTGCAACATACTAAGCATTGTTGGTGCTTTTCACTCGCCCTGTATACTGATGATGGTTTGGGTGTATCTAACTTGAAGCCCACTGTTTTAAGAACTCCTAAGCTCGATCACAGCTATGTGAATTTTACAAGAAAGTATGCCATATCTTCAGCTCCAATGCAGCCCTACAAAATGTTAACTTAAATTAACATCTGGTATTCTTCATCCCAAAATTTCCTTTCAAAAAGAAATAAAGACTCCACTTACTGCTGCTATTTGAAACACGTTCACAGTTCTTCATATTATAGACATACATTTACTGTACAATCTTGATACATTGACTTCCTCACAACAATTTGCCTTTGCAAAAGTCATGAGATTTTAAAGCTCTCTATTTTATATTACCTAAAGTTAGTTAACTTAATATTTGTGTTTCTAAAAAAGTACAACTGAACCTGCCTAGCTTTATAAAGCAGGTAAGAATAGGTAGGAAGACGAAAACAAGGTTCTCGAAAGCTAACCTAAATGAAGAGTAAAATCAAAGTTCCCAAATCTCCTTACAGCTTTTACTTGGTAAGAACTAAACGTTATTCAGTGCAACACTATTAATTACTTATATAAATAACATTAATTTTGAGTTAAATGTTATTAATATAATCTCCAATAACGAGACCATCAGTTTCAGACTCAGACAATGAAACCAGGATAAGATGTGTATGACTGACAGTAGTTCAAACACTGTAATTAACATTGAAATACCATCTCTGTATGGAGTTATTATGAAGACCGCAAGGACATGACAATGCCGTTAATTGTTAAGTTCTTCAGCGAAACATATAGGCGATAGGATGTTTGTAAATCAATATGTATTTCAATTTAATGAACTTTTATGACAGTTAGCTACTGACGGTTAAAATATATGCCGTGAAGAATATTAATAAAAACCTATATTTAGCTTTTAAGGCTAAAGTCATATTTCAAAATATATATCAAATAAAACATTCCTAATATTCGAAATGCATACAATTGACGCTTACATTAGACAAATACGTGCTAAACATAAAATGAGTAATAAGAAGGGATTACCTATAGCGAGTATGACTCGTATTCTGGAGTTCACGGGTTCAATCCCCATCGACCCCGCTCCAGGTGTGTGGTGGTGCTGGATAGATGACGCGGATGTTTGCACATTGTAAATACTTGCCTCGGCACTGGGTAGTATTGTGTGGTCGCTGTCCTCATTGAGTAAACTTGTCAATTCGGGAATTTATTTATTTTGTAATTTACGTTCTCCAACGTTAGGTCATATCGGACGATGAGCGGAATGGATAAAGTGATGCTCAAATGAGCCCAGGGTCCATAGAGCTTAGAATTACCCAAAATTCCTCTTTTAGGATAAGGGAAACCCCCGGTAAATACCTTATCCAGTTAACTCACCCTGACGGAGATTCGAACTCGGACCTCTTGCACGTGTGGCAGACACGCTACCATCCACACTAACGAGGCGGGCTATTCGGGAACTGTGGTTCTGGTGGCTGCGAAGCAATCCCTTCGCCGGTATGAACTCCCAATGCTTGTTAGGAACTCCCACACTGTGATCCCTGGCCTTCTTCGGCTTCCTCAATTCACCCCTTCCTCATGAGGGATTCTAGGCGCAATGTATCTGTATGGAAATGGAAGTTAGTGAGATGTCATCTCTGTTGTATGACGTTTAATCTTTTAAAATTGTACAATTCCGCTTTTATGTTACTTCACTAATTATCGGTCATTGAGTAAAATACGATTGAATTTATTTTAAAGACACATTTAATTTGATATACATTACGAAGTTACCCTTCCACTTTATCACTAATGCTTCATAACCTAAAGGAAAGTGGTTTGGTAATGGTAAGTGGTAATTAATAGGAGGAACATCTTGAAAAATATGCTATACATTAAAGTTGTTCTCTGAATTAAGTTGGAAGCTGCTCTGAAACAAATATTTAGAATAGTGTCACAACAGTATGTCAGGTGACGAAATTAGTGTTATTATTTTGTTATTAATATAGCAATAAAGATGAACGTACTTCTGAAGCAAATAGAGAAAATTGCTGTGCGATATTTTGCAGGCTACTGATGCAGTTACATAGACTGTTAGCTTAAAGTTAAAATAGTCACAAAAATTCCTCATCATAAAGAAGCATTTCATCTACCATTATTCTTTTGATATGCCAAACGTATACTTTATTGCATTTGCTGTTGTAATAACATTTTAAAAATCGATGGCCAGAATAATAGCTTATTAGTTCACCGAGGTTTACCTCAAAGGCATGGTCGTCTGTCGTCTCTCTTGTGTTTGATATCGAGGGCATCACTAATTACTGAACAGCGGTTAGTCAGTCCATATATTGATGTGCCCCACTTGCTATAATAACGCCTCTGTAATATACAGCTCCCTTGATGAAACCGTTCGCCCGAACACTCAAGCCAAGTGAGAAACCGTTTCACTCTTTGTGGAATGGCATGGCGGCGAACCCCGGACTGTTTTCTGTGGCACACACGACTAACGTGTGTCATTTCCTTACTCCCATTTCAAACCTCGAGTTATTCGAAGATACAAATATTTCATGCATACTCTCCAACTTGCTTCAGGTTGTTAAATCGACACTGATTCTTTATTTGAGAGTCTAAATTTACTTTAGTTTAAAAGGTACTCTAATCATCAACGGCCCATTTCCTAAAAACCGGTAAAATTCGTTAATTACGTTGTGGCAATTTTATATTTCCTACATGCATGATAGCGTTCGCGAAAAACGAATTATTTCTTATCTTCAGCATTTTTATTCCATTTTCCCCTTCATCCGCTTTATATTTTAATATTTGTCGTTGTTTATTTCGTTGAAATGCATCGTTTCTTTGTCCTTTTCCCTTCCCTACGGTTTTCTCTTCTTACCTACCTCCTTCCTTTTCCTCTTTTGCTTCATTTCATGCTGTCGTTTCTTTTTCCTAGGGAAAGAAAAAGTATCCACGTTACGTAAAAGGGCGAATCCAATTTTTATAAAGATTAAACTTAACATTTTTATTTCACATTTTACCTCCTTTTCCGCCCATTTTTTGCGTAAGGTAAGTCGTAGGAAGGAGCTTAATATTTTATGAAGTTTTCTGAGACGAAATGTGTGTCTCTTTCCCATAGTGCCTGGCAAAATAAGTTTGTAGCAAGAAGCGGCGCACATACATACACACACACACACACACACACACACACACACACACACACACACACACACCCACTCACACGCACACATATATACCTACACTTGTGCGCACGCACAGAGACCCCTGTGCTGTGCACGAAAAGAAGCCTCTGTTTGCAGTTCTGATTGAAAGATTTTATCATCCAGCGTCGCTTGGGGAATACTATGCTTGCCAAGTTGATCTCCTAGAGGTGATGTTTGCTTTATCTGGAAGTAAAACAATCCATGAATTTTCCCTTTGTGAAGTGAACCTTCTCCCATCAGGTCAATCATGTTTAATTTATTTTTGCTTGTAAATGCATTATAAGGCTGCAGGTGAAAAGTTATAATGAATCTCAAACTAGAGCGATCCTAACGTAAACATGTCGGAGTAGAGAAAGAGAGAAACCAAGATACCATAATGGAAAACCCTTACGCTGCTAATTGGTGGAGGGTAATTCATTGATATTTATAGAGGTGTTTTGTCGTAATACACACATGAAAAAGGAGGAAACAGCTAGCACACGTCAATGCGCCAATTCAGCGCTCAAAACTGACGTCCAAAATGCATTCACTATAGCGAATTTCACACTCATTGTGATAATCCAAATGTAAATATTTTCGTTTTTTTTTTCAAAGTAACCATTTATGTTAATTGCCAAACAATATCGTCCTTTCTGTATTCTATAGCACCCTATGTTCCGAGGGAAGGCTATTCACGGTTTCCAATATTGTCACGGACTGTATTAGTTTGCTCTGTTGACTTGGGTAGTGGGTGGCGTCACTCCCTCCCCTCCTTGATGACTGGATGAGTGTTTTTTTTTTTGAGCAAGAGACGGTCTCTCTAGTGTTGCCCACTGATGGGTTAGGATTTATCTGTAGGCAGCTCCGCTTTGGGGCAGGTAAACGGCCGTTATGGCCGTCTTTGTAAATCTGTTTGTTGTAGTAAATATTCTTATTAAGTGAATTCTACTTTTAATTAGCTTTACCCTACCTTTTTTACCAATGAACCATTATAGAAAAGATCCCATCCTCTCGCTAAAGCATGTAGTTCTGCTCTGAGTGTTTGCTCCTGAGTGTTCGACCTGACCACGTGTTTCTTAATTATTCATAAAGTAAGAACAGGTCGTCACAATATATTCTTTTGTGATGAAAGTTTTAAGGTGCCGCTTATTTATATTGTTGTGGACCAGGTTTGTGAGGGGGGGGGTGAAAGACTTACAACCCTAATCTGCAACTGGGGGTGTAGCTCCTGAAGGGGTAGATCGAAAGAAACATCTAAATCAAAACGAACTCAATAACTATATTTCAAAGATGCCTGTTATTTCTACAGGGCACTCCCTGGATCTGGATGAGATCAGGGGCGCTTTGGTAACATTTAAATACATAATAACATAATGCAACTTTACCTTTAGCGATGTGTTGTTTGTATGGCTTGAACCTTGTGTGACTGTCAAAAGGTGTATGATCTGGTACGCCCTGCTGGCGATCTTACTCCTGGTAGCACTTTGAAATAAACTCTTGTTGATTCTTACAGAGGCCTTCAGCAAGTCCCCTCTCAAATCTCTGTGAAGTCTCTCCCCCCGGGGGCTAACTCAACCAAGCTTAAATAGGGGTCCTACCAAATAGTCAACTCGGCAATTCCCACGCTAACTATTAATTTGCACCATATTGAGCAATCGTTGTTTACATCATTGAGAACATGTTTAAACCTGTTACTTACCAACTAAGCATTACTTCCCTTGATCAGCAGGATGTGTGATTCATTGTTTAAAACATGGAGAAGTTGAGGCCTGTTACAGGCCACCTGTGAACTATTTCCCTAAGCCAGCAGGACGTATGATTCACCAGTCCAAAGTACATGTTTTGCCAGTAAGCAGAATTTACGCTTAATCATACAGATTTCACATACAGCTGTGCCCAGACTCAAGGCATCGAAAATAAACGTTACAGAATAATGATTACAGAAGTTTCCAAATCTTGCTCAGCCTATACACGCAATAATATATAATACCTCGAGTAAGTTCACAACAGAAATAATAGGTACGATAAATTCGTTTTAATGTTCACTATTGTTTCCTATTTAAAAATAATGTTATGGGTCGTAAACTCAAAATGCCCATTTAAAAATGTTTTCTTCAGATACGACTTTAGCAATTTTCCTGAAAATAGCATATTTTTGTCTTCGTTAAAAATTTCATTGAAATAAAATTTAGATATGTAAACAGATACAAGTAAATATAGCTTTTAAAGTAAAATAATTACATAAATTAACGATACACAAATGTAACTCTTGCGGTACACTAGCAACAGTAAATCTTGGGATAAAAAGAACAGATTCCACTGGCAGTATTTCGTACTATATGTGGTTTCTCTTTATTTTTTTCGTTCTTTGTTTTTATTTGAATATGTTTAAAATATTACTGAAGGTTTAAACTGAGAAATAAATGCAAAAGTGTGATGCAGTCTTAAACAAATACTTTGAATGTTCATTATACCGTTGTGCAGTAAAACTATAGGTTTAAGATATTAGATTTAATTTCACGAATTACACATTGGATTCCATAAATGCAGTTGAGCATCTTCGAGATATATTTCACCGACTTCTAGAGTGAAGAAATGTTACATGAAATGGTTCGTCTTCTGTGTTCGAAACATATTACCATATCAGACAGTGAGCACGTGTGAGCACGAAGTGATGTTTGTCTGATGTGTTAGAAACATTACCATCCTTACATCGAGTACGTGTTAGCACGCAGTGCTGTTGACTATACAATTTTTCCAGTCGGTGTGAACGTAATCAAGTAGTGCAACATGTAATACAGATGCGCATTGGGTGAGACCGTCAACATGGCTAAATGAAGTATTATGTAATGACGTTGTACGTTTCATTTCCTAGTTGAAGTCAACATTTGTTTGACGTACAGGACACCTCTGGGGTAGGTAAATCCATTTGGATAAACATATGATGTTCTTGCCATGAAATGGTTAACGGGCCTCCGTAGATTGTGACGTATTATGCTATGAACTTCCAGACTAGCAGGAAACGCGAGCAGTTATGCCATGACCTGCTCTCAGTGACGTAGTGGCTATCGTGCTCCACATCCAGGAAGGTTCTGATGGTATCTACGTCATGGTATCTACGTGCACTCCGACTAAGCCAAGAAGTTTTAGAACATGCTGATTTGTTGTGTCTGAAACACTCTTTCTCGTGTCTACACGTGAACACGAAGTGGTTTTGTGTTTTGTATACAAAATACTTTATCGGCCTTCACAGAGAGCATGCGTAAGAATAGAATGTATCTAACGCGTTGTACCAGAGATTGCTTGACCGTCGCAGTAACAACCTATCAGAATGGAATTTCTGCGTCTTGTGTGTTACCGGCGTTCACAAAAGTACAGTCGAGTACAGAGAACGAGTATACGGAAGTGTACCGATGCTTGTGGTACCCTATAGCGGTTTTTATTTAATATTGATTTGCAATTACACTCTATATTCCAAAACGCCCTTTGTAAGAAAATAGCTTATTAATGGGAATCCATATCCTAAACCCATACACATACCTTACACATACACACACATATGTGTTGGAAGAATGTTTAGTTCTAGGTGAGTGTGTAAAAAGAGTAATGCAGAAATATTGCACACCAGTCCGTAGATAATCCAAAACGGTTTGATGTCAAAGTTCTGGCACTCCATCATTAGCCTGTGAACACAAGTCTGATTCAAATTAGTAGCAAATAGAATGGAGTGAAACAAACCTAAATGGAATGCTAGATCCCGATATTGGATGGGGGCAGGGCATGGTACAAAGAAGTCCCGTTTTTCCAATACCAACACAAATCACTGCTCATTACCTATATTTGCTTGTGCTTGACTAGAAAGCGATAGTTGCATCAGGTGTGTTCGAGGCGTTTTGCAAGCTTACTTTATACTTCTGCTGTCTTACAGCTGTAGCATGAGGCAGCTGTAATTTCATCACAAACGTGTCTATGTAGTTATTCATTGTCAACTGCCCAATTCATGGTTAACCAATATCCTCTTGAATCTAAACATTCAGCATGCAGTTTGCACACAAGGCTCTGTTATATTATAAAATTAAGCTAATGAGACTAAATAAAAAGGAAGAAGATAGTACTGCAAATTACTTGTGGATCTATTTAAATCTAAAGCTACATGCTATTTGTATTAATCACGAGAAACTCCAAAGTGAACTTTTGCCTAGAGCGCTACAAACGAAAGACAGATCTGTCACAGAATTGGACATGGTAGCCATATTGTATATCTGGACGTTCCTGTAACTCTGTCGATCATGTATCGGCATTTCTCATGCCAGAATGAAATAAGCCAGTGGCCACCATCTCATTGCACAGTGTGTACAGTAGATCGTGCAAGTTTACCCGTTGCACGTCGGAATAGTCTACCGTGCACTCCGTAGCCTTCAGAACAGTGGCGGAATGCCGATCTTGCAATCTAAATGCACATTTGACTGTGCAACAATAATAATAGAATTGTAATATGAAGGATATAATTGTTATATAAATTGTTTCAATTGTTTCTTTCATTATCATTCAACTATGTACCTTTATTTTAATAAAGAAACAAATGAACAATATTTTGATGATTTAAGCAAAATAAAAATAATCCACAATCTACTTACAATACAGCAGTATTAAATAACAGCTCGAAGAAAAGCAATAAGAATATTACTCAGAAGTGGAACGTAGTTCTATAGATTTTTGTTGTCTCTTTTGACACACTAGTTTTTCAAAATTAGGTATCAATGGTTTCGCAGCAGCTAGACTAATTTGTCATTTTAAGTTTTGCTGCGACAATTGCAGCGGTTTTTGTTTAATTTCATTAGCGAAAATATTGTTCGCATATATATGTGTGGATCCGAACATACTCAGAAAACCAGCAACATTCCTATGTAGTCGAAGAAATGTATTTCTTGGAAAATGTGAATAGAAATCACTCAAACTAATTCTATTTTGGAATTTATTTTTCATTTGACGATTGCATTGCAAATTGATAAGTTCGAGTTGCAATTCAGATGGAACATTATCAACATCTGTAGAGTAAGGCTCAGCAAATATTTGGAAAATTGGCTCTAATTGCACCACGTCTTAAAACCTTTTCTGAAATTCATGTTTCAGCTCTCTTAATATTTGAACATATTGTTGCAAGTCCATGACCTGAACAAACTGCTGAACTCTTGAGAATTTTGGGAAATGTACCAAGTTCTTTGAGGTTAACTGCCTTTCCTATAAGGATAGTTTCATTTTGAATCTCTGATACTATCACTTTCTATAAAAAAGAAACACTCTTCCCATGAAGGCGTAAATGTAGGAGTAGATGTCCTACGTGTCACATTACATTCTCCAATCGACATTATGTTTACGAAAACAAACCGCAAGAGACGAGACAGCACTGCTGTCCAATTCCACATGTTGTCTCAAACTGAATTCGCACGTGGCAGTGTACAGTGCTACGTTATTTGCTCTAACACAAAATCGATCCACTTGGTGACCGCTGAAATAAACAGTTACAACAATATCAGTGAATATAAGATAATCTTACAAAATTGATAAATGTTGTACAGAACCATTTAAAAATCAACCCAACGGAGACAAGTTGAAGTTAATGGAAATAGTTCTTCGGCTGCTTTGTCTGTTATAGGCCAATGACGATTTCTGTGGATCATAGTTATAAGTAAGTTAGTGCTCGTAGAGTATCCTCAACCAAGAAGTGCGATACAAGAGAAAAATAGCGAGGTGATTTTAAAGAATCTGTACGTTCCATCCTCAGCGTTGGGGACAATCAGGATGTGTTGCGAAAGAAATCCATAATAGAGTTGATTCTATGATATTATAACACGGTAGAATGGCTTGCAAGTCCCTGTGGCCAAGAGAAGGGAAGGGGAGGAGGGGATGTACGAGGCGCTTGCCTCACTGCAGGGTTTTTAAAATTCGGCCTCTTCGCATTTTGCATAAGGATGAATGTAGCTGTCGGTGTGGGCCCATGTCTCCCATACATCGCCCTGCGGTCCTCCGGGGACCCATACTTTCCAGGTCGCGGCGTTCCACCTAAAGAGGAGCCAGGCAAAACACGTCTGGCTGTAGAACATTATTATTGCAAAACTGAAGTCTTAAGGGAACCAATTTTTCAATTTTTCAAACCTCAGGATATTGTAATAAGTGTTGTGAATTGTTAGTTGTTACTTGTGCATAAATAAGTTGGTTACAAATTTCGGTGCATGTATGATGAACCGTTTCTTCACTATATGTTTTGAAACGTTTTTAAGGCGTTTTTCAAAAAAATATTGCCCAGGTTGGAAGTTACATAATTCTTATTCACTAGAAAATACCTTTAATAAGAAGTTTATTCAAATTAGTTGCTTTAAACATTTTAGCTGAAATTTATGCCTTTGCAGAAACATATATTCATAAAAATCACATGAACTTAGTCATGCAATATATTTTTTGATAACTACGCTGCACTTATCACATATTGAAGAAACTATTTCGAAGTTTTACTCTGATAACTTAAAATTCAGTCACATATATTTTAAATGCCAAAAATGTCTAAAGAGCTACAAGCGGGAAAAACGAACCTAAAATTGAATCACACCTGCTCTCCTTATATATTTTAGTTAAATATAATACGTCTCTATCTCATTTAAAAGTTAGAAACTTCCTAATATAGACAATACATTTGCAAAAGTACATATAAAAGTATGGAAAGGTAGAGTCAGACTGAAAAATTCAATGTCATAGCCAGGATTTGAACCACATATCTTCTGGTTGCCATCCAGCCGCTCTAACCCTTGAGCTACTATGGCCAACGTGTCGACATGACATTAAATTCTCCAACTGACTCGTGTTTTTTCCGGTAAACCACTAGGAATTCTCATAAACACATGAGACAATTACCTTAATGGCGACTTACAACATGTAAGTACTTTAAGGCCCGGGCTTTATAGTTAACCACTATTAGGTCAATTAATGGAAATTAATTGTTCTTTCACTCTGGCTGTGTGTAGACTAAAGTATTCTGCACGGCAACCAGAAGATCCGTGGTTCAAATCCCGGCTATGTCATTGAATTTTTCAGTCTGACTCTACCTTTCCATACTTTAGCTTACACACGTCCAGTGTGAAAGAACAGTCAATTTCCACCTATAAAAGGTTTGGAAAACATTTCAGTAATATGGAGATAAAAGCCGAAATCTCAAATCAGCAAAAAGACTTTTCACCGAGGTCTATGTAAGGCCACACTTAACTCATTCATTTTAGCTGTGATACAAAAAATATCTACAAAAACAGCACCTCGGAAAAATTGGATATATTTATCGGTAGAAATCTTAAAATTTTATTTTATTACTTTTTATTAATTTTCGCTTATCTGTCCTCATCTCTTATTAGGAGTCTTCAGGAGTAATTTAATTAAAGACAAATGCTAGATCAACGTGCAAAATGTAAATAAACCGTGGTTGCAGTAACATTGCGAAGAAATAATTTCCTTAAATTGCCCTCATAATTTCAATTCTTCAATATTGAGAACTTTGTTTCATTTTAATTAGGTATTTCTGATATTGTTGGCTGTATTTCTCAGTATCATTTAGACACATGTATTCATTTATAACACTGCTTCCAGATTAAATATATTCATAAGAGTAATGCTGTAAAAGGTTGCGCTACTTGCAATTGTATTTACTTATACCAAAATTTACAGAATGAATTTTAACCTAGCATTATATATTCCTTGATATAAACGTTTAAGATTCTTTATGAGTCAAATTTCTGCACTACTTATCCCGTCATACTTTAATTTATTTAATTATTAATGTAGTGCTTTCAACACAGTTCATCTATATGCGTCGTTTTTACATAAGAGTACATTGCCTATAAATAGTGTGTTAATACATTTCCTCTTTTTATTTCAGATGTGTCCAACTCATGGAACGAAAGTGTCCTCAAGGAAGTATGGTAGTGGAATTCCTTGCGAAGTTTTCTTCAACGGTGCAACGCTTCCAATCATTCTTAGTGTTATAGAAGTTTTCTTTGTTCTTTTATAATGCTATTTCCTTGATAAGTACCTCAAACCTCTTTGAGGGAGTTGACTTTATGAATCATTATTTTTATATGTTTATGGCAGGGATGTGGATAATTAGGATTTGTAGGTGACTTTTCCATCTTCTTAGAATTATCGTCCACTTTGGTGGACCTGCACCGTCAAGGGCTTATAAACCAACGTCTTAAATCAGTGAACTCTCCAGGAGCAAGCAAACTTCGGGTCATGGTGTATGAAGCATGGGTGGCCAGCTTAATGCCCGGTATGCTAGTTAAGAAAAGGCAATATCGTGCAAAATGGAGATAGGAATATTCGCGGATGAAGTTATCCAACTCAACATTCCCTAGCGACCGACAAAAACGACAAAAATATTCCATAATGTTGGTCGACCGTGGAGGTTTGAACCGTGGATTTTCCGAAAGTCATGGTGCCACTGTGTTTGGTATGTGTCATACAAGAGATAATCATTGATGCTCGATTTTTATCTGTGCTGTTGGCACTTACATTGATGTATTTGGAAAAGAAAGATTCCCAGAATAAGCCATGTGACTTTTGCAGAGAACTAAGTACCTACGACTGAATCATGACATGCTCTGCTAGTGCTGTACTCTTCAGAAAGGGAAATTTGGATGTTACATGGATATCACTAGCAACATATTAGAGTTTCTCCCAAACAATGTGGTTGGATGGTAGACAGCTGCCATAAGGAACCTTATATTGCGGTGATTCCACTAAATGCTGCAGTTCCTCCAGCCTCCTTGACAGCGATAATTGCCTGCTCTTGATGCCTGCAGAACAAACACTGTTGTGAACTTCTTTTATTAGCAACAGAACATAGCTCCTGATATGTACACTGTCAAGATGATGCATAACACGCAAAAAAGAGAGAAAGAGAGAGATAGAGCGTGTGTATAACTGCAACAGAGTCTGAACTGTTCAGAGAAACAGACACTCTCTGACTGTCCTTCATTTGTATTTGTATTTATTTCTCATCTTTCTTCTACATACAATTTCATTGATACATTGACAATTCTTTCACACAGTAAAAAATGACTTATTCACATTTAACATACCCTTTCTACCTGCTTGCCTCGAGTCTCGGTCTCAGTACACATAACCCCAGGTTTTCCGTGTATTGATGACCCTCCTCTCCCTTGTATTCCTCGTTCTAGTTTTCCAGCCCTTAATTGTTATTTATTATTCATCAATCTTAACCATTTCTCTCTAATTTTCCCCAGATATTCACCTATATTTCTTACATTCTTTTCTCCTTTTACCAATAACATTTTCTTTACTATTATTACCTCCCCCCATCCCTAAAACTGTCCCACTTTTGTTGCCAAATTTGTTCTCTCCATATTTTTGTTTGCAATAAAGTATACTATGCCAATCTGTATCCTCTTCTCCACACATTGGGCATTTACCTGTATCCTTTTCATATCTAATACCTTTCAAATTTCTAACTCGTGTACTTGCCCAGGCAAATCATTCTCCCCTAACTTATTACACAGATCTATGTACTTCTCGCTCCCCCACACTGCCTTTATTTCCCTATATATCCTCAATGATCTGTTCTCCCTTACACAGGTAAATATATCCTGACTATCTAAATCTACTAGCCTTAATTCTACCTCTTTCCAAAAGCCCCTATAGTAATACTCCTATACAGCTATTGAGATTGTTGTTCTTCATGTGTGATTAAAGGGAAAGCGGAAAATTAGCAGAGAAAGCAGTGAAGTTTTTGATACTCAAAATCTAGTACAAAGCATTTCTTTGCTATACCGTTTCCTGAAGAACAAGGGGAAGCAATGATATATGTTTGCACTGGTCATAAACATTGCTGCTTTTTATAGAATAAATGACGATTATGCAAAGATTTATAAAAATTAAAAATCCAAGCTTATCTAAGTGACATTGAAATACAAGTTTCCACTATACCTTAATGGATTTTGTTGAACGTTATCTAATGTAAACTAAACATTGTAGATTCCAAATTACAAAAGCTCAGTCTATATCTCTTAATTTAGAGAAATGTTTCTTACCAAAACCAGAAAATTCACAGAATTTTCTTCTACCATACATATGGTGCTACAGTAAACTGACCAGTCATACACTAGTTACAGTAAGAGGCTACCCGTAACATGCATCATGTAATTCAAAAAGGATTTCGATAATATACACCTAATAATTTATAGAAGCTTTTCACAGCATAATGTAATAATTTACTGGTTATTGTATACAACATGCCATTCACGGGAGCCTCGCATATCAGGAACGTAGTATGGCAGAGACTCTGTCCATATTACAACGGGTAATACCCAAAAACATCTCAGAGCATACGCCACATAATTGAGAGAAATTTCTGCCATCATGCTTTAAGTGATCATTCAGAGAACGTTTAACCTTTACATATGTGCATTTGGGAGTAGAGAGTAATCCATTCGTTTCACACACCAAGTAACCTTTCAGAGAAATATCTCATACGATACGCAACATAACTTAGAGAGGGTTCCAATATGGTGCAGCTGGTAACACACAGAAACTTCATATACAACATAGTTTAGAAAATGTCTGCATATCGAACACCTGGTAACACAAAGGAGAAACGTTTATATCATATACACTATAATTCAAAACATTTTCTCATACAATGAGCCTGGTGACACAGAAAATCATCCGTACCACATAGAACATAATTGGGAATGCTTCCAGATCCTTCACCTGGTAATTCAGAAAAACTTCTCATATCACATTCAACATAAGAGCGGATGTGGGGTTTAAGCTAGTTTAGAGATGGACGCTACACCATAGATGAAAGTGCCGTAGTCTAGTTTTGAACGAACAGGGAGCGGTACGACCTCAACATTCGTTGCTTCAGACAAAACCCTCAGCACTGGAAGCGGCCAATCGGGTGCATCAACAAGCACGAGAGCCCACCTCGGTAGCGTAGTTGGTAACGTATCTGTCGCATGCTCAAGTGCTACCGAGTTCGAATCTCGGTCAGGGTGAGCTATCTCGATAGTTTTTTTCCGGTATTTTCTCTTATCCTGAAAGAAGAATGTTGGGTAACTAAGCTCTATGGATACTGAGCTCATTTGAGCATCATTTACCCATTTCATTCATCGTCCGATATGGCTTAACGTTGGATGACGTAAAGTTACAAAAAAAAAAAAAAAAAAAAAAAAAAAAAAAAAAAAAAAGAACTCAGGGGAAGAAGTCCAAGTGAGAGTCCAAGAAGTGAATATTTTCCATATTGTATTTTCTCTAAAACTAGTTTCATATTTTCTTATGTCTCTTTCTAATCAGCGGCATGCGCTACCGGTATTGATGTTTATTGCTACCGGTTTATTGCCAATATGTAGCAGCACAGCCTTCAAACTTACTTTAGAGGAGTCTATGAACAATCGCCACTCATCTGGCCGGTGTTGAAGCCCAAGAGTTTCCATAACTGAACAAATATTATTATTACAAAACACAATACCATTTTCTTCAGAGAAGTATACTTTGAAAACACTAAGGCGGGTACGATATCTACTAATTCTTACATATTTTTGGAGTAGATTCCACCCTTTGAGTCTGGAAGCTTAAACTTCCGCTTGCTGTTTAGACAGATTTAAATCGTGAATCAGGTCACTAAGGTCTTGCTGATTGGGACAGTATGGTTCTGATAAACAGCTATTGGCTTCATATGTTAGATCATTTTTGTTTTCATCTGAATCATTTGGAGTTTCAGTCAGGTCAGAAACAGAGTTATCACTTAAGGTCGTATCTGCATATACTGGTACGGGGAACTCTTCACTGTGTAAGAAAGGTCTCTTGCAGATTGCAAATTCGGATACTTAACTGTATATTTTGTTTTAGATGTGATTCCTTTAATATTTGTCAAACAAAAATAACAGTCAGTTAAATGATCCTTCGGTTCCCTCCAAATCATGAGAATTGCAAATGGCATATGATGTATACCATTTTTCCACCAAGTCAGCAGTCTAACACAAGAAACACATACTGTATTTGGGGCCCAGCTCTGATCAAAATCACCAACTTGACAGAAAAAGTAAAGTTTATAACACTTCTTTACAAGTGGGGTCAAATTTCGCCTCTGAGACTGTGGTCAGCTCACCACAAATATAGCAGAAATTATCTGCATGATTTACACAATTTCTTGGCATGATGAAAAAATAAAGCACAGAAATACAACATGCATAACATACACAACACACTTCTAAACAGAAAGGAAAGAAATATTTCACTACTCAACAATATCACAGTCAGCTCAATACTGACACATCACAATGCCAAACAAGTTTGAACAAGTCTAAAAAACAACAATGAACAACAATGAACCTGCACAGTCATGTTTTATTGCGCTTCAGCATTACATTGCAAATAATTTCAATAATACAGCTTGAGTAAAATAGCTACATATGAGGTAACGGCTCCTATGACAGGTCAAAGAAAACGCTAAAATCATATTTTGAAAAGCAGCTTTTACAGAAAAACTATGCCTGGTGGGAAAATTCTGACTACATATCTGAATTCAGGATGGAAAATGCCACTAGATTCACTATTCAGATCTCTTGTGAAAAAAACCTCGTCGAACAGTGTTATTGTTCACCTTGTAATTCAGAGAAAGTTCCTAAATCATGCACCAAGAAAGCATTCAGAGAAAGCTGTCATTTTGTATAACATACAATTAAGTTAACATTTCATACCAAAGATAATCCATTCTAAAACTGCAACAACTGGAATGGAGTTTAAAATTATCACATATCTTGATTTCGATGACATGTATAATGTTAATTGTTACCTCAGACCTTTTGATTTTGTACACAAATCTTCTTATGGGCCCTAGATTGTGTAAATACATATGTATTATACCACTGCATGATTATTTTATTTACTCTTTCATTTTCAGGTCACTTTTCAATTTTAGGAACTTATTTTGTGATTTTATCGCCAATTGGGTTTTTATTTGGTTATTTATGTTTCCCTAAATTCCGTATATAAAAAGTCTTATATTAAAATTTTCATGAGGATAAGTGTTCAAAATGCGAAATTTCATGATTTAACCAAGTAATAAGAGAGACCTACATTCTTTACTTCCACTCTTGGATTCGGTGGTCAGTCTGGAAAATCTTGCTTATGAGTGACCCTTGTTTATTGCGAGGGCAGAAGGTATAATTAGTTACAACTCCATGTATCAAACTAGGGATTTTACAGGTCAGTTTCCCTTTTTGGTTGTATGCAGATCATCTCCTATGACAGCAGCAGCCGAAGTACCCTTCAGTCAAAATAATTTTGTACCATCTGAGACTTCATAAGGATAAATGCACCTACTTCTAAAACAGTTTTATTTATTTTATTTGCAAAATAAAAAATATATTTTAATATAATATATATTTTAATTAAATATATATATTTATATATAAATATATATTTTAATTACAATATATATATTTTAAAATATATTTTAATTAAATTTGTAGATATTCCCACTGATATTTACAGAGTTACCTCTCCATTGTATAACAGTATAACCACGAGTGTTCGGGTAAATTAATTTAAAGAATTTCGTATGCGAATTATTTCTTACCTCTTGATTATTCTTAATTATTTGAGGTTTAAAAGTTGCTGTCATTTTAAAGATTTTAAAAACACTTTTACCTCATTCAAATGCCGAGACTTTGTAAGTGCCTAAAGCTTGCACTGTCGAAGATACGCTTTACCGTATGTATTGCACCCGCCTCGGTAGCGTAGATGGCAGCATGTCTGTCTCACGTTCAAGTGGTCCCGGGTTCGAATCTCGGTCAGGGTGAGTTACCTGGATAAGTTTTTTCCGGGGTTTTCCCTTATGCTTCAAGATGAATGTTGGGTAACTCTAAGCTTCATGGACCCTGCAGTCATTGGGCATCATTTCACCCAATTCATTCACCGTCCGGTATGACTTAATGTTGGAGGACGTAAATTTAAAGAAAAAGTATGTATTGTTCATTAAATTTACTTTCTTCATAGTGTCGTTTATGTTAATTTTGAAAATATTTCAAGTTTTACAATTGCACGGACAAGGAAATTACCACTTAAGAGAAACTATGTTTTCTTTCCAATGGAATGATTAGCTCGTACTTTGCAGAAATTGCAATGGCTTTAGCGGTAAGCAAATTATTTCGTGTCGAACGAACACCAGCACAAGGAAACGCAGTAATATCAGAGGGAAATACAATGACATCAGAGAGACTGAAAGGTTCATGAGCTTTAGACCAATACTCTTAAAAATTTCGAGTAGCACAAGAGTTCATACAATTGGCTTTACATAGAATATCCGTTTACTATAGAAAGAGAACGTGCAAACATTTTGGGGAAAAACTTAAGAAAATTTAGGAAAAAATAGGAAACAAAGATGCGTACAATAAACTTAAGGTGAAATTTGATCTTTAGCTTTGTATCTTACAAACAAAATATTGTAAATAATCTGTTAAAGTAATTCAGCAAAATGATGCAATTTATTTTAAAGAACTAAATGGCTCGCTGTCACCCTACTTCCTTCAAATTCATACATTTTATGAAGATCTGCATTTCGTTCTGGATATTTTTTCATAAAACTCAACCCTCTAAAGTGTGTTTTAAAAACTGATAGATGCCTTCGCTGAAAACGATGTACTACAGAGAAAGTACGCCTGCAGTGACGTTTGATCGAAACAACACCCTAACAAATTAAGTATATTTTACTATTCATGCTTCTACTATTTTAATAGGCTAATACTTTTCACCAATTTTTATTACATTTTGAGTGTTGTTGCACACATGAAAAGCTACCTATCGGCTCGCCTTTTTTTCAGTAGAAAAATTTGGTACAACACTTATAACGAAAGTACGAGAATTCTGAATATGCCTTCATTTTTACTGCTCCTTGTATCTATTACATAAATACTTTAAAAGGTGTGAAAAAGTACACACAATTAATTTTTTTTAATTTACGTCCTCCAACGTTAAGTCATATTGGACGATGAATAGAATGGGTAAAATGATGCTCAAATGAGCCCAGGGTCCATAGAGCTTATAGTTACCCGACGTTCGGCTTTTAGGATAAGGGAAAATCCCGGAAAAATCCTTATCCAGGTAACTCACTCGGACCGAAATTCGAACTCGGGACATCTTGAACGTGAAGCAGACACGCTACCACCATGCTACAGAGGCGAGCACACAATTCATTAATATACTAAATTCATATATTATGGAAGAGTCCAGTATATTATTTGTTTATTTATGGTCTTGCATTACTGTGATTATTTGTCTCAATTCATTTACTTGATGTGCAGAATAATAACAAAATTCATGGGATTTTCAAGGAACTGTTTCAGGATATCTTGTTGCTTATCAATGAATAGGAAATAGAATTTGAATGCTTCAAATATATCTTTTCCATGATGCTTAAATGGAGAGTCATCTAGTTTTGCTGTGCCCAAATGTAGTTTTGAAAGTACTTCAGTGAACTTATAGAACTATTTGAGAGATTAACCTTAACTGTGAATATAAACGTTGGTAATAAAAATATCTGCACTATGCTAACTCAGAACAATGTAATGACCAACACTGTATCACTATTTACTTCATTTGAATACTAATAATTTTAGTTATTAGGAGTAATATGTTTTTAGGTCGGTTAGTAAGCTCCTAGTGAGCCTGGGATCTCACAGACTTGACATTTAAATTTAGACGAAAATAAATGAAAGTACAGAATAAGTATTCAGTATCATATTGCTCTCGTTTACGACTAGAAATGGTGTTATATACAGGTTTGAACATTATGGTCCAAGTCAATAAGGATAGATATTCTAGTTCTTTGAAAATGTTTCTGTAGTAAACAAATCTAGTGTTCCCTTATATCGGCTAGCTGTTCTTAAGCGAATATATATATATATATATATATATATATATATATATATATATATATACATAAAATGTATGTTTAGTCAAATATCAACAATTTACTGAAAGAGGTTGACAAATGATGCTATAGAAACTTGTATGCAAATTTGCCTGCAGTATGCTTAATCACCGGAAATCAGTTTGCTTCTCAATGACATACGTACCACACAATACATAATACGTATATACATATATGCATATAAAACTTTTAAAGTACAGCACGAATATTTGGTTACAGTTTTGTTCGAAACGAACAATTTAGCTGAAGGATTAAGATTATTTGTACAATTGTCGTCCTACACGTGATGCTGCAAAATAAAGTGGTACCTTTTTCTACAGATGAGATTGTATATTCAAGAATGCTCAGCACCCTTTTTTAAATTAATTTATTTATTGCTGAACCAGTTTTTAAATAAAAATTTTATAAACTATGTGTAAAGGAACATGTAGCATTCGTAACAAAGTTTTGAGCATTTTGAGGTTTATATATCTAATGGGCAAAAAAGAGATTCTATTGCTATTGCAAACAATAACTAGTAATTGTGAACACTGTTCGGTCCAAAACCAGTTTATAAGCATTTTGGTTTTTCAAAGAACTGTTCCTAAACATATTTACTATGGAAAAATCCGAGAGTATATTATTCCAGTGGAATATGCCATTGCCCATCAATTATTTTAAAATCAACTTTTAAAAATATACCTACATATAAGGACTTCGATTAAATCCACCATATAAAATGGGTGTTTGGGTGGCTCAGTGGGTTAGATGCTGGCCTAACGAGCGGGATGGCCCAGGCAGTTCCATCTGTGGTCCGCCTTCGGGAGGCCGGGGTTCGATTCCCGTGGTCGACTAACCTGACCCATGGGTTTTCTCGGAGGTTTTCCCTGGTCACTAGGCGAATGCTGGGCAGGTTAATTACATCCCCCGAAGCCCTCGAACCTACAGAGCAGCAACATGGGTCGTGCCAAGAAAGGAACGAAGAAACAAACAGTCATCGCCGCCGCACAGTCAGCCGAGGAGGAACGCCCTGCAACACAGCAGCCAGAACCCGGCCCTGCTACCGAGCCGGGAGCAGGCCGGTCGCCAGCGCTAGCCGGCCAGCCAACACCGCCTAAACCACTGCAGTGCAGCAGCAGTGGCCGTCAGCAATAAGGGCCACAGGCATCTCCTCAGCCCGAGGTCCGACACCACTCGTCCGGGTGCAGCTAGCCAGCCACGCGGAACTGGAAGCTGCTTTAGCTAACGGCCTACCCTTATTAGGGCGGGTGCTACGCACTGAAGTCGGCCGACAGGACCGTCAAGCACCATGCCACCGCTGCTGCGCCTACGGGCATGCAGCCGAGTTCTGTGCAGCCGAGCCGAAGTGCCACTACTGCGGTGCTTCCAGCCTCACCTCGGTCCGCACAGAACACGACCTCCGCCAACGCCGCCGCCACTGTGCCTCCTGTGGAGGGCACAGCCATTTCACCGGACAGACGCTATGCCCCTTGCATCCCTGCAGGAAGGCATCACCGGTCCCTCCAGTATCGCCAACCACTCAGCAGTAGCTGAGCGCTCAGCATCATCAACAACATCATCAACAGCCGGCAACACCAGACTACACCACCAGCCAGGAGCAGCTCACGGAGCAATTCCGGGGCCTAGGGGAGGCCGTTCGGGATCTTCATTCGGAGCTCCTGGTCATAGCGGCCAAGCTGACCGCCCTGGAGAACCTCTTAAGAGAGCTCGAGACCACGCAGACAACTCACATTACTACAGAGCACCAATCTATACACCGGAAGCTGGACGAGCTCACTACGAGCGTCAGGGGCCTCTTCAGAAACACTGTAAGCTCAAACCTCCTTCCGAGTGAACCACCTTCAGAGAGAAAGCACATCACAGAACAGCAGCGCAAGACCATCAAGTCTCACCACGTACGGTGGAAAGCAAGACACCAGTAATCCGGTACCTATCCTTACCCATTACCACCTTTTAACCCCTAGGCTGCATTTAGGTTCCATGTCTGTAGCCTAGTAATACCTTCCACGCGCTCGCACCCATTGGGTGCCAGCATCCCATCTCTCACGTACTAATGCGGGTGCTATGCGGGACCGCACTAAGTCACGATATACACAAATCATTATCCTTTCATTATCCGGTGGAGGTTTTTTAGTGGGTGTTGCCAAGGACAGGCGAGCCCCACAGTCCCCATTGTGCCCTCCAACACAGTGGGACTCCGTAAATGGATTGTTCCTCCACTCGAAAAAAGAATAATAATTACATCCCCGAATTTCCTGTCCCTCCATTTCATCTTCATTATCATTTCACATCATCTCTCATCTGGTGGTCTCTTTCAGGGTAGAAGTGTGGGTGGGTGTCTCGGCGGTGCATCGCAGGATGATATGCCTGAGGAAAACTACTTCCTCCTCCTGTAGGTCGGTTGCTGGTCTCCGCTCCTCTGCTGGGACCATTTCGAGACCGCCAGCAAGGAACCTTTGGAGCTCAGCTGCTGGGCTCGTTGCCGTCCCGCAGTAAGGGAGCGTGTCCGTTGTCCTGGCCTGTCGGGGAAATCTATCCAAGTAAATGTGGGGACTGTGTCCTCTGTAGTGTCATGGCTCCTTGGGTCGGCCGCCCCCTGTCTCCTTCGCCTCATCCTTCCTCCCGGGGGTGCCCCACTTGGGGACATAGGAACAATGGACCCAGCATGGTTGACTACGTACCGAATCCCCTCCGTAATGAAATCCTAATCCTAGATGCTGGCCTATTGATCGCAACGTCATAGTTTCAAATCCGGCCTTGACCGATGGTTTTTAAGTGTGCTTAAAAGTGACTCCCCCATGCCAGTAGATTTGTTGGAAGGTGAAGAGCCTACTGCGCGACCAAATTCCGACACAACGGCAGTTTCAATTGACAACGTCGTTAGCAAACAAATTAATTTCCATTAATTGAGGTAATAGTGGTCCGAAGTATGAAACCCAGACCTTAAAGTACTTACAACATAGTAAGTCACCATTTAAGTAGTTATCCCATGTAAGAATTCCTAGTGGTTTACGGGAAAAATACATGTCAGTTGGATAATTTAATGTCGTGCTGGCGCGTTGGCCATGGTAGCTCAATGGTTAATAGCAAATGGACGGTGACCGGGAGATCAATTATTCATATCCAAGCAATGGCATTGAATTTTTCAGTCTGATTCTACTTTTCAAAATAGTTTATCTTCCCTAACAAAACTTAATCAGTATATACCTACATTATAGTATGCTCTTTTAAGCAATTTTTTAACAATAACAAATAAATATGTTTTTAAATGGCAGTGGAGTTCCTCTTAAACAAAGTAAACACATGAACATAGCTTTAACCTGTTTGTAAACCGCTGCACTTAAGAAGACGTGCATATGCAGTTTCTAAAATTAGGTAGTATGTTTTGAAACAACTGCTTTTGAGTAGTCTAAACATTTTGTATTTCATAATGACAGGAATAAATTTTGAGGGATATTTATTAATCAAGCGAATGGTTGTGTGGATAAAAAACTAGTAACTGAATATTTTGTTAACATTTTTCAAAACATTTTAATTTGTGTGCATCATTTTAATCTTAAATGGTTTAATTGAGGCGGTACTGTGATATTGGCTGCTTTTTACGAAGTTCTACTGCTCAGAATTTTGCAGTTTGCTTATGAAATCCGCAAAACTTCGCAAGCTTGAGTTACAAAGGGTGCAAGGATTAGTGTGCAGAAAACTGTAGAGTACAGCTAGCGTAAAGCGTTGTGTCAGTAACCCACTCTTAATGCACGTACATGCAGTAGTAGCTAGGCAACTGGCATAATAAGAGAAGTGTTCTGCCTACATGAATGGAATAATTTATTTTTGTAATTTTATTTACGTCCTACAACGTTAAGTCATATCGCACGATAAATAAAATGGGTGAAATAATGCTCGAATGAGCCCAGGTTTCCTAGAGCTCACAGTTAACCGACATTCATCATTCAGAACAAGGGAAACCCCGGAAAACACCTGATCCAGGTAGCTCACCCTGACCGAGATTCGAACTCGGGACCTCTTGAACGTGAGGCAGGCGCTACCGAGGCGGGCATGGATGGAATAAGTACAACGGTTGCATATTTGACAGCTACCTAGTTCTGATAACACACTTCCCTGCTCTTCCATCACTCTCATCACTTCTTACTTTAATATTGGACTGCTGGGACATTTATACAAGCTGTAGAATGACAGAGCCCAACTAAGTGTTTTGAGCTCAGGAACTTAGGGCCACAAATTCAGTATAACAGGAGCACTGCATAAATATATCCGAGATCTCATTTCCACTAACACACAATAAGAAAATGAACATTACACCCAAAAACTGTAGTGTGCTCTTTCAGATAAACCATTCAGTACGTTTTACAACACAATTTTGGCATTGCTTATCAGACACATGTTTGATAGTAACAAGTTCTGCATAAGAAATGTTTTGTTTATGTGTCACCTCATAAACAGGTTTCACAATAACAGACTCTCTAACATCACAGATTTTTTGTTGCTAGCTATAGGGCACAAATAAATCTTTAGGGCCCCATGTTGTTATTCTTAAAATGCTCAGATTGGCACTGTGCTTTTACTCTACAATTTTCTGTGCATTGTGTTTCAGCACCCTGTATGTAACACGTGCAACATCTGTCACATTACGAACTTGGATCTTAATTTCGAAATGCTCAGTGATTATGGCACCGCGTTATCCACTGACTTGTCTCCTTACAGTTGAAGATTAACATCCAATTCTCACATAAAACGTTTCAATTAAGGTAGCAGTCTTGAGAGCAGCTCTCTCTCTCTCTCTCTCTCTCTCTCTCTCTCTCTCTCTCTCTCTCTCTCTCTCTCTCTCTCTCTCTCTCTCTCTTCCACACCCACTCTGTCTCTTTCATGAGACAAAATTAATTTTGACTTGTAGCGAACAAGCCAGGAAACAACTACATAAAGTACATAACTACATAAAGTAGTTAGAGTGAACTATCATTATCTTTATCTTCTTCTTTAACTTCACCAGTTGTACCACTATCGTAGTGTTAGGTGATTCTTGATCCTCTATTCCTTTTTTAAGGTCGGGCCTGAGGAACCGAAGCTTTGGATCCGATAGAGAACCGGGATAGGTGATCAGCCCAATGCCTGGTGTGAAGGTGAAGGAAGTGGATGATATATATCAGGGCGAGATGAATAATAGGAAAGATAATGATGGAGCAATTGGTGGAATGCTGACGGGAGAAAGCGGAGGACCCATGGAAAACCCATCCCATGTTGTCCACCACAAATCTCACCGAGTCTAACCATTCAGCCATGGCGCGTCCCATCATCATCACTATCATCATTACGTAGAACTGGTTTTGATGTCATTTATAGAATTGTACATATTAGGTTACGGTATCTCTCAAAATTTCACGTGTTATCAGCAGTGTGAAGTCAACTAAATCCAAAGCTTCAATGATTATCGACCTAATGGTCGTCTACACGAAACTCACCCTCTGACTTGTGGTAAAAGCAACAAAAATGGGATGTGGGTACGTACAGAATACTCATGCCGGTTTTTTTTGGGGGGGGGGGGATAATTATCTTTTGCAACCTAGGAAATTACTTTTATTGGGTTAAGTTTTTAGGAATCTCCCGTCGAGAAAAAAAAATAATAGTTTAAGGGTTTACTTGGGTAGGGAAGGAAGGGATATTATTGCTTACCGTTATTCTTCTTATTTCTATTAATATATTTACAATGGAAACTGTGCAGTGTTTGGTTCATGTATGTTCGATCAATATAACAACGTAGGAGACAATGATTTATCTCTTCGTGGATTGCACATTGTATCTTATAGATCCCTTAGATATACTTGCCCTTTTCAAGTTAATTTGGATGACATCGACTACGGGTTTTGCGCACTATTTGGTGTTTATATCAGGTTGTCGGATATGCCTTCACTTTATTATGGATGCTGACACCACCTACATGATTTTAGACGGACTGCCGCAATCAGAAGTGTTCTTATATTTATCTTCATAGCTAGATGGAATGTATTGTGTTGTCTTGATATTCATGACTATCGTCTTTTTATTGAGGGTTGATAATTTCTCGGCAATCAAATATTAGCCTTATCTTGCTAATGCGTCTATTGGTTTTAGGTGTGGTGTTTGACTTTTGGTACGTGTTGTGTTGTAATCATTACTGGAGATGATGCTTATTCGTGGAGATGGCTGGTATAATGACACAAACGGAGCAACAAACTGTCCGCCGTACAGGAGACGATTGCTGGTGGCACTTCAAGGTAATGCCACCATGGCAAAAATTGCCAACAATCTTACATGAAACCCTTTTGTTAAGATTGCCATGGTTTGGTTCAAATGGTCCTCTTTCCTGTAAGTTAAGACCATGAAAGATATGTGATAACTTTGATACATTCAGGGGGTCTCCAGGAAGATTCTCTCCTGAGCGTTTACTCCAGCCTGGTTTTTCTCAGGATTTCCGAGGCTTGGTAGGTGAATGTTGTGTGGTTCATTTTCTATCGCTAATTTCCCATCCATAAATTCCTGATATCTACTCCATACCTTCTGGTTTAGGGTTACAAGATCTGGGGATGTCGCAGGTGTATTGCAGCAGGAAGTGCAATTTGCGCAATGAAAGTATTTCTCTATGGCCCCTAGCGCACTGCCGGAGTCTCTCTCTTACTGTGAATATCTTTTCTGCATTCGGATACCTCAGCCTATAACGACTTAGGCAGGGAACACTGACGTCAGGATTATCTTACACTGGAACGATTAGGAACCCCATCCAGCTAGTGCTAATAATAGTCCATATCTGTCCACTTTTCGGGTCTCCCCTATACGTCTTCCTCCAATGGGTCATGTTAGATATATAGAGTCCGTTATGGACTACGTACTCCTGCTACTGGAGACCCTTCCATTCGGCCTAATTCTAACATCTGTATGTAAAATATCTGTTCTAAATGGTGCAAACCTGTGTCAAAGCGGCGATGAAGTCCCTCCAAAAAGTGGTCCACTTTAACTATACCCAAGGAGGCCGCTGTAAAGTGCTTAGCGACTTTTATTGTTTTGCATTTTTCCGCTATCTCCCTGGTTGCCCTTGCGGTGATTCGTTAGCTCCATCTGTGTCCGATATACCATCTCAGTAAAGCTCAGATCTCTTTGGACCGGCTTTCCTTAAGGCAATTGACGGAGTGCCTAGCCTCAAAGTGATAATATCAGCCGCTTCTCCTTCCTTGAAAGGCCACTATGGGCTTCTTTAGTCATGTGTCACAAAGGTGACGGTAATATTGGATTACATGTGTCCCCTTGCAGCTTTAGTCGGATAAAGGAATACGCGCTTCTAAAGTGTGGGCATCCTCAAATGGCAACCAGGCTGAACGGCAATTCTTCAGCATTTAAACATACACAATAAAAACCTAGAAGCACGTGCCTCATGTCCAAATGGGCAGCCCACCCCTTCGTGGGGGTTACTCTCATCTGAGTTCAGCACCCTGTTTGGCATGAAAAACCTTCACTGCACTAAGCGTATGCACCTAGCACGTACATCAGTTAATAATCTGAGATGGGAAAGAACCGTGGTCAGCGATACTGTGGCACCTTGGTAAGTTTTTCTAAGGCGTAACCAAGCACTACAGATCACAGTAGAGGAACAGAAATGGAAGCTGTGCGTCGGTGTAGTACATATTACGGAGAACAATGTTCTCTGCTCTCTGCGGTTATTTGATCTAGCGCCTCTCCGTGAAATGCCACAGACTTAAGCAATGCTGATTAGTTCTAGAAATAAGCAATTTATTACGCATCGGAATAAGGTTAAGTTTCGATATTGATGCCAGGTGCCTAAATGATTGCTTTTTGCTCTGTGATCACAAGCGTTACAAAATATGAGCTCTGGGCCAAATGTTCACCCAACATATTTAATTTTTTGTTTCCAGACTATTATCTGGCCTTGGAGGTAACGTGCCGTCATTAGGACGTTTATGACACTTGGTTATCCTATTTACTCTCCGCTTATTCTCAAGTGCCGATTCTTACTCCTTTGCTCCCCTATCATTAAACGGACATGGAGTGTAATGCAAACACCTACGTGGCACTTCTGTTGATCTTGCAATAGGCGAAATCTCCTCTCAAGAAAATAGTTTTCTTTCAGTTTAGGTGAATATACGTCAATGCTCGTAAGCGAGGATACATTTGCGCATAAAGCTCACATGACCGTAAATTTTTCATATTACGTCCTACAGCATAACTCATATCCGACGTTGAATGAAATTGGTGAAATGAGCCTAGGGCCGACATAGCTTAGAGGTAATCGACACTCATAAGGTGAACATGTTGCATTCCCATCTGCAAGACATATGTGAATGTCGGTCTGTTTACCTAGAGAATGTATCTTCTGCATTCTATGCTCCACAACAGAGACCCAAACAAAATTGAACAACAATGGAATATTATACATAATAATTCTTTAGTCATCAACAAACAACTAAATTATGAGCGGAGAAGTTTAATTCAACTAATGGTTATTACATTTATATGTAAACGAAGGGGATTTTTTTCAAAAACTACCTACAATTGATTATCATATCCACGTCGATAGACTATGTTTTAATTACTTTTTTAATGTTTGGGAGTTCCCTGAAATATTTGACACCAATAAAGAAAGAGTGCGCTAATATATTGGCTAATACTGCCGAACATGAAATCAGAGTTTTAGATAAAAGATAAGATAAAATCAAATTCTAAAATGCCAAGAAAACAGCAAATAACTATCTGACCTGGCACGTTTAATAGAAAGACGAATTAAATTGAAATGTACTATTCATGACATGATAATTTCCCTATTTACATAAACTGCCTGCCATGTTATGGGCTACTAAGCATGGGTTTAATCATATTAACGTTTTGGTTCTATTAATTTATTTCCTAATGTGTCATCCAGGAAAACGATGTAGTTATTACACATAGTCATTCCAATAATGCTGATGATTGCTTGCGACCGAGCCTATGGTTTCTGTAAATGTTATAGAGTACAACAAGTAAATTATTAATACAAATTTGAGTCGAAATTGCTTTAATTCTTTAGCTGAATCACACGAACATCATTTAAGTATTATTCAAATGAAGTGGAATATAACGCTAGCATAACAAATTGGAACAATGAGAATAATTATGATTTGTGCATCGCAGTAGCTGAGAAATCGCTATGACCTTACGACTGCAAATTGAATACTGTTTTTTTTTAAACGGAGTAAAATTTCTCTGACAAATTTATTCGCGTTTGACACTGTGCTGGTATTATAATGTGTTATCCATAAAACCAACAAACATGCCGAAACAACTGGGAACATGCATGGGTGCTAAAAGTATTCGTTGTGAAAATGTCATTTTCGAAGTAATGAATGGATTAATGAATTATATTTTATTAAATATATTCTGTTACATATACATCCCTAGATTTTGAGTACCTTAGTTTAACTTAAGGTCTCATAAAGCGTAACACCGTGGTTGCATTTTGTGTTTTGACAGTTTTACAACTCCAGTTCCCATTTGGGCACATTTATTTTCTACCTTATCTCTTTAATTTCCCTTATACTTTTTATCCCCTTTTAATTCGCTTTTCCTCTTTTTCTGCTTATCTCCTCCGCTTAACTGTTATTCAATTTTCATTACGTCTTCTCTAGTTCTCTCTACTTCTACTTCATTGTTTCAGTGTAACCTGCTTTTCATGTCTAATATCTTTATCTGTTTTCCATCAGGTTTTCTGTAATGAAATAAAATTTTTAGCTCTCCCTGGCTAAAATCTTTCACCTGTAATAATAACCCATGGCGCGACAGCCCTTAGAGGGCCAAGGCCTACCAACCCGAATGCCGGCCTCACGCCCACTTACGCACGGCAGAGGTGGACGATCATCCAACCGATACGGGGAGGAGATGTGGTCAGCATCTCGGCATCCCCCAGCCGGGATGTTGGTTTTCGTGACCTGGTCCGCCTACCTAGCGTAAGCTCCTCACTTTCCTCACGATGCTGAGTGGGCACCGGTCCTATACCCGGGACCTAAAATCCCCACCACATGGGTGGGATCGAAACCGGGCAGCTTTCCGTGGCCAGGGACTAAGGCATGCTGCCTTAGCCCGCTATGCCACGGTGCAGGACCTTTCACCTGTTACTATGCTGTTATTTATGACGTACTCTGTTATTCATTTATATTTAATTCTTATTTTAATCACTTTACTACTTTCTCTTCTTTTCCTTCTCTATCCATTTAGCTATATATCATTACTTACTACGCGACTATACTTTCGATCGTTTCATCAGCCCTTTCCCTTTCCACTTTCAATAAAGTTCATTTTTCCCCGTTTTTTGTATTGTCATACGACGTACTGCTTTAGATTTCTTCGAGCTCTTTGATTCTTTGTACACTAATATCACTTCTCTCCAGTGTGTTCGCCATTCTTCTTTTCCATTCCTCCATATCCTATACGTCTTATTTTGCTTCTTTCTTCTCCTGTCCATCCAAAGGGTTTTCCTTCCTCAAGTTTAGTACGAAATGATATTGCGGTTTAATGTTATGCTTTTTTGAAAGCAAGGACAAAGTGTGGTTGTCAAAGCGCTGGAAAATCCCGCCGATGTTACGGCAGATTTGGGCACGCAACATCTAGGGAAACGTGTATACAGCAACACTGATGATGTACCAAATGAAATCAGTAATTTGGGGAGGAAACATACTAGATCTTAGTTTGGGGTATCTCCCCTACATTTGCCATTTATGAAGTCTGAGGAAAACCTGGAGAAATATGTCAGGAGATGGAGAATTCCTGGCCCTATATGAACATTTAGAAATGTTCTTTTTAATTAAAGATGCTCTCAATTAATTATCAGAATCATATTGATGCCGAAGGCGTATCGGAATTTCATCCCGCAAGAGTTCTTTAACATGGTAGTAAATCTACTGCATCCACGGTATATTTAAAAACTACTAGTCTAGAACTTCCATTTGTAAATTAATGGTTTTCCTGTTTACCCTTAGCACCAGCAAAATTTCCGTTCCTGAGCCAGTGTCTTCAGAACTTCGGCTACCCGTGTAGGTTATCACGTAAAGTCGTACTACATGCGTGTGTTGATGGAGGATGTCTATTATTGGTTAGAGTTTGTTATTTGCATTTGTTCCTCAAAATAGGGCATAGATGCCCTAAGAAGCCACATTAGGATAAAACTGCTTTATGTGGTTTCACTAAGGTTAGCATTGTGTGTCATAAATAATGACCACTTTGAAGTTAAAAAAATACATGGTTCAAAAATACTTGAGTAGTGCATTGACCCAAGTGACATAACACGTCTCATGCAAGCTTGTTAAGTTATAACAAATTTAATTCCTGTGTTGAAAAGTGTGACGTGATATTGATTAGTTCTCATATGCTTCAATAATAGTGAAGCATGGTAATTTTATTTTTCATTCACAACGAATGATAAGATCAGTATCTGGCTTAAAAACTTTAATTTCATTAGAACATCTTTACCTATTAATGCGTGTTAACTGTACATTAAAATACTGAGCTTCAGCCTGTTTGCACTTTGAAACACAAATGTAATGTTGAAAGAGCTTCTGAGGTACCTCCAATCATGGTGTAAAGGTAATATCTAGGAAACAGATGAAAATGATAATATGCCATGCCATGCCATGTGGTGCTGACTGGCTGTATATAGCCAGAAGGTTTTTGCTGCGTGCACGATTAGGGTTTTACCGCAGGTAAGGTAGATTTCGGGATATTGTAGGGTGAAATGTGGGTTTTTAGAATGGTGTTATTTATGAGGTTACAGGATGTATCTGGGGTTGATGGACAGGATGCGACACCTTGCACCCTGGTGTTTTTTTTTTTTTTTTACTTTGGGAAATAATTTTGATGCCAAGTAGCTTGGAAGAAAATGATAATAACCATAAAGGTTAGCTGTTTAACTTAGAATTAGAAAACGTTTTGATGTTTATTCTATGGTTTCTTAATTTGGTACAGGGTAATATTTTAAGTTTTGCTATATTTTATTAATTACCTATAAACATCAGCTAGAAAGTTGAATAGAATTATGCAATAGGCTGAAAGTGGCAAAAGTATGGTGTCAGGAACATTATAAAAATATTAACAAAGTAACCTCACAAACACACGGCTGTTTTTGAAAATTTCAACACCAAGAAGGAATTATCCGAAACTTCAAACTTGGTGGAAGTGTAGAAGAGTGTGCAAGCATTAGGTCTGCAGAGAGTTGGGGTACACTTAGGCCGAGCAGTGCCCTCGTAAGTCACTCCGACAAGGTTAGTTTTGCGCCCAGTGTATTCAGTGCACAGCTGTCAAACGAGGTGGAAACAACATAGTGAGTGCCAGTATGCCTCGTCGATGTCAAAGGGAGCCATATCGGCATGTGACCGAGTTCGAACGGGACACAAAGATCGGTCTCCGGGAAGCGAGTTTGTCATACCGTGATATTTCGGCTCGTACAGGGCATGCTGCTGCGACAGCGATGCATGTGTGGAAGCAGTGGATAGATGAAGGTCGTACGCGGTGAACAACGGGGACTGGACCAAGAAAAATGACCACTTTATGGGATGACCGTCATCTTATCCGTATGGCCAATACGGACCGTACAGCTTTATCCAAAGTGCGGCTCGTCGCTGGAGCACTGCAACAGGTGTGAACTTGTCGGTATCACCGGTTCGTCGCCGTCTGCTGCAGATTGGACTAGTTGCACGCATGCCATTACGTCGGCTTCCATAGTCCATAAACCATAAGCTCCTCCGACTGCAATGGACACGTGAACACCGTCACTGGGGTGCTGAGTGACCAAATGTAGCCTTTTCGGATGAGTGCCGTTTCAACGTGTCCCACAGCGACGGTCGCATACGTGTCCGAGGGTACCGTAGTGAGCGCAACCTGGAGGACTGCATTGTTGAGCGGCATAGCGGGCAAACACCGGGTGCGTTCGTTTGGGTTGCCATTGGTTACAACAACCGATCTCGCCTCCTACGAATTGGAGGCACTTTGAACATTAACTGGTGCCTAACGGTGGTTGAAGAGCCTGAAGTATTCCCCCTGCTTCAGGCATCTTCTCAGGCCATATTTCAACAGGATAATGCCCGGCCACAGCCTTCTTCGAAGAGCTTGGGTACCTTTGCTTCCCTGGCGTGCACGTTCGCCTGATATGTCTAGGATATGGTTGGTTGGCACCTCTGGCGTCAAGGTCCTCCAATAACCAGTGTCACGGAGTCGTAGGCCCAAATACAAACTGAATGGAGGGAAATCATTGAGAAACGTATTCAGAACCTTTATGATGCAATGCCACAGCGTAGTGCAGCTCTAATTGCAGCGATTGAGGCCACAGGAAATACTGAATATTAGGGCTCAAAGGTCATGTGCAGATTTGAAATGTTAATCATTTGCTGCTTGTCATGTACCCAACCTGTGGTATTAAATTCATTAAATTCATGCGTTTCCTTCTTGGTGTTGCAATTTTTTACCAACTGTAGGGTATGTTGCAATACATTTAGCTTAAATCATAAAACACGAAATTTAATTAAATAAGGAGCTAAATGCGAAATTTCCTAGTGATTCCGCACTGCCATTTTTCATGGCTTAAGATTTGAATATAGTTCAAACACCTAAGGACGCAATTATTGATGTCTCTGACAGGGGTAAAGGAGAAATTTGGCAGTAGCATTCTTGAGTTTAATATGGCCTGCGTTATATTGCTTTGTATAAGACAGCATATCAGTTACGTTCATAATAAATCAACTGCTTAAACCCTGATTTTGTGATAAACGATTTGATTATTTTTCGAGAACACTTTCATAATTTAATCCAAGCGTTATCCAAAAGAGAGTAACCAGTTAAGTGGATAGATATGATAGAGGGGAAGGGCTTGAAAAGGAAATATCATCTAGAGGCTCTCATACGTTTGGATTGCTGAACAAGCTATTTGAGGCCAAATAAAATCAAATTTATCCCCTTACTTTCTATTTCACTTAAATGTGAAAATACATCAAGTATATTTTGAAAATTTGCAGGCGCTTCAATGCTAAAACCAACAACAATAAAGCACGAAAGTACAAAGTATATCAGCTGTCCATTCTTCTGTTGATTTCAGCCTTGTAGTGTATCGTTTTACACAACCGTTAGGCATTAATGAGAATTTTGGAAGACTAATCAAATAATATATAATCTTCACGGTAATTCTCGTTCTAGAATAAGAGATAATCCCAAAGAAAAATATGTAATTCAGCTTTTCTTGGTTCCAACAGTAATTTATACAATTAAAAAAGATGCATGTTTCCTGTTGAATATAATTATTGATCATAAAGACAAAACAATATACTCGATACAACAAAAACTAAAGCCAGTAATTTTCCAAGGAAATTATTTCATTCTGCGTATTTCCTGATTAGCTTTATTTTCTTTACTTTTAAATTTGACTTTAAAATTTATTTTATGTATAAGCCAAGATAACAAAATACATTTTGTGAGTGAAATACAACCATTCTTTTCTGCTTTTAGATAAAATTTGAACATATTTTGTAAGTTAAAATTAACTAATGAATATGATTTAATTGTAAATGAGTAAATGCGATACACTGTGTTTTTTATTAAAATGGAATAACAATTTTAAAGTCCAGAGTTGCTTCTATTTGTAGAATATAAGGTTGCTTAAAATTCGACTGACCTTAAAAGTAAACATTTCCGAAATTATCTTAATACTTTCCCGAAATCGAAACAATTAATTCCACTATGGTTTTTTTGGCTCAGACGCAGAATGTTCTACTCACGTTTGTTTCTCACAAATGCCTTGTTTTCAGAAAAAGCAACCAAAATAACAAAATGCCATGTGCATAATGAAGTTTCTAGAAGTGTGCACGTAAGCCATGAAATATTTCCTTTGAAATTCGTCATTATATATTTTTCAGCTCTTGAGACAACTTACCGAATTACCGTTGCAAAGTTTAGAAAAATTATACAACTTAGTTATTAAATTTTACTAATACGTATAAGAATAGCTGGAGTATTTACCCTGAAAATTACATCAGGACCTTCAACAGTATCTTCTCTACTTTTGGTCCTTTCTTATCTTATACATGACTGAGTTTTTTTTTTTTTATATTTACGTCCTCCAACGTTTAGTCATATTGGACGATCGATGAAATGGGTGAAATGATGCTCAAATGATTCTGGGGTACATGGAGCTTAGATTTACCCGACATTCGTCTTTAAGGATAAGGGAAAACCCCGGTAAAACCTTATCCAGGTAACTCACCCTAACCGAGATTCGAACTCGGGACCTCTTGAACGTGAGGCAGACATTCTATCACCACGCTACCAAGGCGGGCTATACATGACTGAGAGCCCTAAGCTTCACCGAAATATCCAAGGTTTCTTATTTTATGTTTTTTCCACTTATATTAAATCTCCCATCGAATCTTTACTACGCAAGCCGGCAAATAGCACCGCGTCTGACTATGAAAGCAAACGCCTTCACAAAGAAAAATGCTCCAGGTGCATAAGCCAAACAAAAGATGTATGTATGTATGTATTTATTAACTGCAATTGGGTACTACCCGGTGGTAGAGTTAAGAATACAGATCAAATTACATATACTAGATTTACAACAATAATACAGTAAACAATACAAACATGATATTATTTTACTTTAGTCACTTAAAACTTATCTAATTACTTCTCTATTTACATATTATATACCATTATAATTCAAAAGTTAAACTATAAACCATTTAGATTTTTTCTAAATTTCTTCAACGACAGGGGACAGCCCTGAAAGACTGCTACAGGCAATTCATTCCATTCTTCAATGGTTCTATTAACAAAAGAAAATTTTCCTACGTCGGTTCTGTATCTTCTACCCTTAATTTTATACCTATGATCGTTTCGTCCATAATAATCCGGATTATCTAACCTTGCATTAACGTCCACCCATGCCTTTACACCAGCATTAGCTTTGAATAACGCTACCAACCTATGTTTTTTACGCCTAATTCTTAATTCCTCCCATTTAGTCTCATCTCCTTTTATAGGCCCAAAATACTTGCCTCTTTTTATGAATTTTATTGCCCTCTTCTGTATTTTTTCTAATGGATCGATTTGGTTAGCTCTATACGGGTCCCAGCATGCTACTCCATATTCCATAACCGGCCGCACTAAGGCCTTGTAGGCAATTTCCCTGGATCTAGCGCTCCCCTTTTTCAATATTCTCATTACGAAATGTAATTCCTTCCACGCATTCCTAGTTGTGGAATTTACTTGTTCGTCCCATCCAGCATTACTTGCCAGGTACACTCCCAAGTATTTGCAGCTGTCCACCTGTGGAATTTGCACCCCTCCCATGTGATAGTTAACAATAATTTTGCCCTTAGTTCTACTAAAAACAATCGACTTACTTTTCTTGGCATTAATTGACATTTTGTTAGCCGCAGCCCAATTACAGATTTCATTTAAATCATCCTGAAGAGCGGTTTCATGCACTGTATTCCGAATTTTATTATAAATGATACAATCGTCTGCAAACAACCTTATCTGGCAGTTAATATTAACAGCAATGTCATTAACAAAAATGAGAAACAGGATAGGCCCTAGTACTGAGCCTTGTGGCACACCCGAACTAACAGTTCCACTATCAGACAGCTCTTTACCTACTTTAACTCTTTGCGTTCTCCCTTTCAAAAAATGTTTAACCCATAATACTACGCGTTTGTCAATTCCTGTATTAGCTAGCTTACAAATAAGTAAACTATGTGGCACTACATCAAAAGCTTTAGAAAAGTCAATTACCACTGCATCAGTTCTTCCCCCTGCATCTACCTCATCTGCCAAATCTTGAAATAATGAAGTAATTTGACTTTCGCACGAATACCCAGGTCTAAATCCATGTTGCGCTTCATTAAACCACTTTTTATTTTCTAACTCCTCTCGTATATATTCTGCAATTAAATGCTCCATTAATTTACATACTACTGAAGTTAGACTAACTGGCCGATAAATATTTATTTCTGTTTTATTACCCCCTTTATAAATCGGAACTATAATAGCTGTTTTCCAGTCTTCCGGTAAGGCACAGTTGTTAATTGACATGTTGAACAAGAGCATTAGATAGGGAATCATGGCTTCACCCCCAAGCTTTAATATTTCAGTAGATATATTATCTGGTCCCCTTGATTTTCGGTATTGCAGCATCTTAATCCTTTTGCGTAATTTGGGCGCCATTATTTGAAAAATCGTTTCTCCACTCTCCCCAATTTCCTGTTCGGAACTATCGTCGGATTTAAGAAAAACCGATACAAAATGCGAATTTAATATATTAGCTTTGTCCCTATCACTTAATACATCTATCCCATTAACGTTAAAATCTGGTATGCTCTCTTTATTTCCCCTGCGTCTTTTTACATAATTGTAAAATGATCTCCAACAATTATTTGTCCCGCTAAAAACGTTATCTAAGAATCGTTCCTGCGCTTGCAACTTTTCGTCTTGTAATTGTTTAGCTAATTCTTTAAATTTGTTAAGATGCCATTCTTATATCTTCCTTTTATTATAAGCGTGCCTAGTCTTTCTTTTAAGTTTCCTAATACATTTTGTATAAAATTCTGGATCCGCTTTATGTTTAATAACTTTAAAAGGTACGTGTTCTCTAATTGTTTCCAGGATAAGTGTTTTGAAATTAACCCATGCTTCATTTACACTAGTGGCAGATTTTACAAATATCCCATATTTTTCCCGGAGAAATGTTTGGATAGCCTCCCCGTTCGCCCTATGGAAATCCCAACTAATTACTTGTTCCGTTTCAAACCGGTTGGTCTGCCCTTTCCAATTTATGTCTAATTGCACACACTGATGGTCACTTATACCTGGCAAGACATCGCATGCAGAAAACAATGACTCAGGTTTGCATAAAAATACGTCCAGTAATGCTGTTTGTCGAGTAACAGTTTTCACTACTTGAAATAACCCCAGCTCCCAAACCAGAAAGTTAACGAGCTTTGGAGCTTCACCTCCTATTAACTGTCCGTCCCAGTTTACATTTGGCAGATTTAGATCCCCTGCTAATATAACATTTTTTCCCCTTCGGAAGAGATTTTCTCCACTAGTTTATGAAGTGTAGCATAATCAGTTTCTCCAGGTGGTCTATAGCAAGCTATTATTGTTAAATTATTTCCTTTGTTTGCTTGATCAATAATTTCGATTGCCATAATCTCAACCTCTTCTTCTACCCATAGTGCTTTGCTGTTTAGCTCTGATTTAGCGCAAATAAAGATTCCCCCTCCCCTTTCATCCCTGTCCCTCCTAAACACCCTGTAATCTGTTCTGAATACTTCTGAATCATTAATGTCAATATTCAGCCATGATTCCGTACCTATAATGACACTTGGATTGCATATTTCTACTAAATTCCAAAACTCAACAATTTTATTCATAATACTACGGCAATTTACCTGTAGCAGCCTTAAGGAATCAGCCCCTACCTGAAAGTCTACGTTTTCCTGAAGTTGGTGTTATTGCTGCCCTTGATGCTCGTTGCCGTCAGCCCACTTCGTCACCCTCGCGAACAAAGATACTACTATTGTAATTCTCTGACAATTTTTAATAACTTTCCGATAAATATTTAAATGTGCACATTATATACGTTACTTTATGTCAGGGCACACAGTGCAAAATATAGGATGACGCATGAAATTCCATTCCATTTGACTAGGATATTAAAACGGTAATATTGAAGGACTGATGTTAAGTTCACAAATGATCGCTTAGGTTTGTAGAATATTCCATAGATGGAAGCACAAGTTAGATGTTAGAACACCACACATACACACAGGTTTGTGAAATGGTGGACAAACAGTTCACTCTTCAGCAAGAGGTGAAAGTTGAGTTGCTTTTCTTGAAAAGAAAGTCTTGTGCGAGAGGAGTAGTTTTCATGATAGCTTTCTTTCTAGGTGGGATCCCTGAAAACAGACAGCTTACATAGACACAAAATAAATTCATCCTGATTCATTTTTAGTGAAGAAATGGCTATCCTTCTCTGGGAGTACCCTTTTGAAAACATACAAGCAATTCGCGTGTTCTTGACTTGAAATCCCGGCAAATTAAAAACCAGGGCGTCTGGTGTTGAGATTATATTGTCGATCAATTCAAAGAATACTGCACTCAGGTGTTCGATTGTTCCCCGTAAAATAACTGAATGTATGGATTAATGGTGTTAGCAGCGATTTCAATTCACGGGATCATCGGTCCAATTTTTCCCCCATAAAATCGTGAACTAAGATTAATAGAAATGAATTTGGAAAACAGTTTTACAATTAACTCTTGGATATAGGTGTTTCTATGTAAGCGACGTGGTTCATGCAAGATGGAGCCCATCCACACGCTGCAAATACCATTATCGATTTCCTCCATAAGACGGTTGATTTTGGTGTCATGTTACATCAGTTTCCTGAAAGGAATGAGACCGACAAAATATGGCCAAGCCATATCCCGGACATTAATTCTTGCGTTTCCTTTTTGTGGAGATTTTAAAAGAGTAAATATTTTAAAGAAGACTAGTAGACCTAATGCAGATCAATACCTAGTAATATGGATATGCCCCGAACTATCTGAATTGTATAGACCAACTCAAGTGTCGGTTTGTACACTTGTGAGGCAAGATGACGATCATGTTTAATCCGTTATTCATTAGGAAGCTTCTCCAGATCACCATAGACTTTTTGCAACATCTCCCTAATGCTTTACTACAAACATATTGTGCTATGGGTAAAATTAATTCAATGATATTACATTAGCAGCCCTTGTGTAATAAAGGTATAAATACAGGTTTCATTCGATTTTGAACGGAAAGATGAAAAATTGTTAAATACCTTTAGCATTATTACTGGATCAATTATTGGAAAACTTCAAGCACCTAGAGCTCCACTTCGTTGGAACAATGAGCAAACATATATCATCCCATAAGTCGAATACGTCATATTATAATGGTAAGGTAAAGATAATAGGTACCAGTATCCAAGTGGTGAGTGAAGAAAGTTCTAGAGTTTGCTTCAAGGGAAAAATTGGAAAAAGAAAAGTTATGCCGAAGCTGGGGCTCTTTAATGTAGAATCTATACTATACTGCTGTCTGGAATGCTTGTGGAATGAAATACGGAGCGAATTTCCAAATTTAACCCCGGGCGGGAAGCCTAGGCGCTTTTTATAATCGGATAGCGGCAGCCAAATGGCTAATTCATTTTTTTCGATTTACTACACGTATAAAAGTCTACTGTGTCTTTTATTTTTATTATTATTTTATTTCTGTGAGTTAGATGCAAGAAAGAACGCGGGCGAAGCTTCGCACCCAAATTCGAAGGGGTTCCCCCTACTGCTTGTACATTAGGGACCGGTAATTTCCCCCAAGATATGTTCTGGAAAAGAGAGGGTGCTCGACTAGGTTTCATGCAATAATCATAACCACAACTTTTTTGTCGGTACGTGAAACGCACCCTCTATTCCTTGGGGTTGGGGTGCCGCTTTTGAAATACAATTAAACCATAGCAAGAATAATCCTGCGGGCAAGTACATAGCCGTCAGTTTAATTCCATTATTTACTTCCTTCCCTTCATTTTGTCTTATCAGGCCCATTTCAGATTATACAGGCATATTTGTGAAAGGAACCTTGATGATAGAAATTGGAGGCTAATTTGAGCTTTCTAACGCACAGGTAAAATCGATACATTAAAATGATCTCTGCTTGCTATTGATCTTGTGAAGATCTGAAATAGCTTTTGATCACCAATCATGTTTCCCTCATCTGCATCAGTTTTTGTATAGAAGAAACAGGCAGCAGAAAACGTTTGATAAACTTTTAGCATCATAAAGCCATTTGAATGTATCCCTTCAAAATACTTAGGGCTCAAATGTTTGTAATTATTCATTAAGTCAAAGTAATTTGTGTTCACCGATTTCGGGCAAATAAGATATCACCTATTACAATAAAATATAATAATTTGTTAGAAAGTTCACTTATCTTTTTAAAAATAATAGATTCTTCACAGTTCACAGGACTAGTTTCGCAATTGATTCAATTGCATCTTCAGTTCCTGTTTTCGCTGTTTATTTTCACGTGGTTACTGGCACTAGGTTCGCTATCTTACTACCATCTACTGCAAGCAAAACAAATATATGTATAGAATCAATCAGCGGTATTTAAAAATTCATGATGCGACTTCTATTTTTAGGATAATTCTTTTTACCGAACCATTAAATGTAACAGTCAATTTAATTGCGTCAATAATTTAACTTCCGGATTTATTTCATAATTAAATGACCAAAAAAGACCCGTCACAGCCGATTTATCAATCTGCTTATACCTAATATTTCTAAACTGTTCCTTCATCCTGGTTTCCAAATTACGTTTGGTCCTTTCAATATAAGCCCGGTCAAAATCTACACACTTAAATGCCTTACTTTTCAAATCTGAAATTTTGTATTTTTTTTTTAGAAAAATTGGTTATTATTATTTTGAGGAACCAAGATATTAAAATTATTTAAATATTTTTAAATATTTTAGTAGCCCAAGGATGATAAGTAATTTGTTTTAAAATTATAGTCATTTTCATTTCTATGTTATTTAAATTTTTCGATCCGATTATGTAAAAATTATTTAAACCATTAATTACAGAAGTATTAATAATGTGTTTATAGTTTCTATTAAATTTGTCTTTAATTAGGTTATTTTCAACCTATAAAATAAACTGTCAAAAATATCACATCTATTATGTAAAAATGGGTTAAAAGTTATATTTATTTTTACTTTAATAATTCTCAGTATGAGTTGACTTCCTATAAATGCCGAAGTTTAGTTTATTGCTATTTTTATTATATTTAGATCTAGGGTAAAGGTAGGTATTTTCGTGACATAGGCCATTTCGTGATACTTTTTCGAAGGGTGTCACAGATAAATTCAGTTGATGTTAACGCGCCTGCGGATAGCTCCTGAGCTTTAGGAACAAATGTGTCAACTACCAACAGTGAAAGACGAATTAGTACCAACTGGTTTCTCTGTGACATCCCTTCGAAAAAGTATCACGAAATTGCCTATGTCACGAAAATACCTCCATTTACCCTAGATATGACATGTTTATATTATGATCTTATAAGAGTAGGTTTATTCCTTTAAATTTTAATTAATTAAGAAACACTGTTGTCAACATGGAGGAGGAAGCTGCTACTGCTGAGTGTGACCATTTGGCAGGTGAATTGACCAAATTAAACACGCACGTTTCATTTACTAACTTTGAAATTAAGTCGTGTTGTTAAAATTATTCCGCATAATGTAATGCACGAGATACTGGAAGTGATGCAGCCTGCTTTTTGTTTTGGCAAACAGAGTAAGAGTTGTTCTTCAGTTAAAATGGAGATTAGTCTACTAAAATGAATCCAGCCTATTTTATTTTTACGGGTAACCTCTACTGTTTTAGGACCATTAGAAAGAGACACTAGTACCTGATAGAGAATCTGTATAGTAGGTTTTGACACTTCAAGTAAAATTCAGTTAAAAATTTTGGAATGAAAATATAAAAGAACTCAGTGCAGAAACTCTAGCGATGAATGTATTATCATTAATCATAATCTATTAATGTGTGGATAAGAGGAAGAGTAAAACTGCTGATCTATAAAATAATTTCTGTATATGTACCGTGATATTCCCAATTAATTCCAATTAAATCTGTAGCGTTCCACTTTGGTCTCATTGTCATGGATTGTTTGACAGCAATTCCACTGTGGCATCAAATGCGGATACCGTTTCCCGTAAAGATTAAAGTAATTATAAAAGTTATTTAAGAATATTTTGAAGTTACCCAGTGTATTTTGCCGATGAATAGGTGTAAACCTTTCTCTGTTGACGCGTCAAACCTAGGCAGTGCTATATGGAAACATTTATAAAAAAAACTTAAATTCAATGGAATCGTTTCAGAAACCTACAGCAAAACATTGCCAGAAAATGATAGTATCATTATCTAATATATAACCAAACAGTTCATTTGTAACTGTGGCGGATAATTATAACAGCCTGACTTTTGCAAAGCAACCTAGTTGGTGCAAACAAATGGAGTAGGACTTTAATGGTCTATCGACGGCACGAAATGTTATAGAAGATATGAAAACATAAGTTGTGGGCTTAACACCTTATGCAATGGAGTATGTGCTGTAATACAGGATTTAATAGCTGAGGAAAACCAACCATTAAGAATGCTTAGGAACACCTAGAAGTTTAATGAACCACTAAACCATGCTAATGAATTTTGTTAACTGGCAAATTGCCATATTAGAGCAAGTATTACATTTAAATGTTCGTGATTTAAATTAGGCTTCCATAAACATTTTAATTTATCAATAAGTTACGACGATTTCAAGCCTTATTGGGAGTGTATACGTGGCGTCTTTCAATCTTAAATAAAGTTAGGTGGTTTTATAACTAAAATATTTAATTCGTAACTGTATTCTGGAAATATACTCCGGCAATGTTCATATCTAGTGGATTATTTAACTAGGGTTAAGAAAACCTCCGTCTACAAAAACATGAAACAACAATAAGAAGTTGCAGCAGTAAAATGCTGAAGGCATTCAGAAGTTATATCCAGTCAGCTCGCCCCTCCCCCCGCCAATCTCTTCCGTGTCCATGTCAATATTTGAGTTAGGTTGAATCTATCGCTAGGGCTGACTCCAATCGGATGCCTCATTTCAAAGGGAAAATAAGAAATATCACATTGTACAGGCTGCAGGGGATGATAAAGGCCACGCTGTAACTCCTGAATCTTTTGCTATATAACGCGATGGTTGAGAATGCGCTTGAAACATTCACAAACCGTAAACATGGTATCCACTCACGCATAATGTGTACCAAGAGAGGTGCCTTAGCTGATAGTATCTGTGGTCCACAGTCGGGAGGACGTCCGTTCGATTCCCGTGGCGAAACTTTGCCATTCGTTTTCTCCGGAGTCTCTAGGCGAATGTTAGGAAGTGCAATTATTCCCCGAATTTCTTGTCGAATATCTTCTAGGTGTCGAACTGCCAATCCTCACCTCTAACCTTTTCATAGAGTTATACATGCACTGCATTCTGATCTCTTAAATAATTTAAATACTGCAGAATTGTTAAGAGGCTGTATCACAAATCCATTTTTACTCCAAACCTTAAATATCACAAAAACTTAAGAATGCTAAATACCCACATTGAATTGAAAAAAAAAAAACTTTGAATCATTACTTCATTCCTTTCAAAAGCTAAATACGACCTGAACAGCACTTTAAGTTTATATGTCAAGTAAAAAATATGTTTCTATGCAAGAGAAGTGATTTTAGATAAGCAAGCAGAGAAGGAAACCATCAACCGTTTTGTTTCTAATTACGAAATACTTTTATGTTACTAATGCACTTTTCTTTGAAATCATTACTGTGATTATATTACTCACAGTCTTAAGCAAGATCAACATGAATTATTTCTTTGGAAGCATTAAAATCATGTACTATTATGACTTTTAGTAAATTTAGGCAACAATTTGGCTATTTCTTCCAATATTTATATCATTTTCTAAGTTCACTTCCCCAGACTGCATCTTCTCTTTACGTACATAAGTGCAGATTTGCGAACAAATGAACCAATTTATATGCTCTACCCATGTTAAAAGCTGAGCATGAATAGAAATGAAGGCGACAGACAGTAAGTGGCCTACAGTGTGGAAGGGGAATTATGAGATCACCATTTGCATGGCTGCATCTATAGCTGCACCTCCTAAATAAAAGTCGATATTATTTAATTAACGGAATATCCATTAAGTGTAATTTAAATTGCTAAAATATAAAAGAGGCAGAAATAATCTCAAAACATTCACCATAGGAATGCCCTACACGAACTTCTGCAACAATGCTTACAACAGGCGTAACCACCCACCCCATATCTAATGGACATGAAAGGAGAAACAATTTGGAGGGGTGAAGTAAGGATATTCAGATTGGTGTTTGTCACTCATGTCAGGAAGCAGAGGGGACAGTTTTTCTGGTTTTGTTTGTGTAGGTAACCATCAATCCACAAGCATCTTGCCACTTATTGCGGCTATGTTATTATGTGTAAGTTTCAACACTCCCCACATGACCACCTTGGCCTTCGGGGTAGCCTCGCCCCACCACGTGATGACCGGACCCATTTCTCCGGTGGAGGCATCCAGAGGGCGGTGTTTATTACCTCCAATGTTAAGAGTGATAGTGTTAGATGGCGGTGAGGCGAGAGGAACTAAAGCTTACACCGTGGACTCTAAACCACGATGGGCATAGGGGACACTTCACATGTGCTACACAGAGGTGAAGCCGTGGATACGGCCGATTTATAATCGCCAATCCCAGAGCCGGGAATCGAACTCGGGATCCTTTGCATGGAAGCCGCGAACGAAACAACTGCGCTACCCCGGCACCCTCATTTGGCACTTTTGTGCACATTTGTTAGTGCCAGTGCTGTTATCGCGTACACTGTACCAAGCAAACCATCTTTGAGAAGTGTACCTATTGTCTACTAGAGGAGAACGGAGGGAGGACAATGGTCTTCGTCACTATTTTGATGTTATTGTGACTTGCTTTAACTAAAGATATGCATGAATTGTTAATAATTGCTCTAGGTCACTACATACATATTGCATTTAGTGTTGCAATCACGATAACGTGCTTACTTTTTCTGTTTGAAACTAGGACGGTTCTCTTGCAAACATATGGGAGGCGAGAAACAGAGAGACTGAAACACTTTCAGAAAACAGCTTCTAAATGTCAAGGAATATCCCTTTATTGGAAATTAAATCATTCTTCCACACTAGCCGTGTGTAGGCTAAGGGATGAATTAGAGTCAGACTGAAAAATTCAATGCCATGGCCGGGATTTGAACCACGGATCTCCCGGTCTCCGTCCGGTCGCTCTTAATCATTGAGCTACTATGACCAACGTGCCGTCATGACATTAAATTCTCCAACTGACTCGTATGTTTCCCGGTAAACCTCTAGGGGCTCTCATACAATGAGATACGCACCTTTTGTGGCGACTTACAACTCTGGTTTACCGGGAAACATACGAATCTGTTGGAGAATTAAATGTCATGACGGCACTTTGGCCATGGTAGCTCAATGGTTGAGTGACCGGACGGAAACCGGGAGATCCATGGTTCCAATCCCGGACATGGGATTAATTATTCAGTCTGACTCTTTTCAAACATTCCTCTACAAATCAGAAACCCAAGAGATTTTCGTTAAAGGACATCTATCTCTCTCTTTTTCACCTCGCATAAATGTACAACAGCATTCTTCTAGTGGGAGACGGACAATAATAAACGGTTATGCTCTATTGGAAACCATGACGTAGTGCAGATATAGTTGGAGATACTCCGAGAATTTTGGCAAGTGTCACTTAGCGGCACATTCGTTAATGTTTACGAAGGTTGTACCTTGGCACTTTGGGACTGGCACATGTTTTACATATCGCTGTCGTGGTGGTTTCACATCGTGGTGCTTTGAACAAAACACCACCTATTGGTTTACATTCTCTTTGTAATATTCCACATTAGAAACTCCACCATTTGTTAAAAATACTTCTGTCAAAGTTGATGCAAAAATGTAGGTTGTGGCGATCACAGGTTACCACTGCTCTACGTTGTGCACCAGTTTGAAGCAAATATTATAGTGAGCAATGAGGTTTCTCTCAGGGTATGCGTGGATGTGTGTGAGAAGGAAATTTTACAACACTGGAACGCCCGTTTCCAAATTATTTATTCACTGCTTCTTATTTCAAACCTCGAAATGGAAGCTGCCGACCGAGGGTTACCAATCACGGTTTATAGTGACTGAATGCTAATTATATTTCTCGATAAATTTTGATGACCTGACAAATATTCAAGACCGAACAAGTTGACCGCTGTAATAGGCTTCACGTCTGACTCTACCCTAATATCGGCTACACGCCGAAGTCTTTATGATGGCTTCGTAGCCGCGACCCACCTCCATCGGCTAAGCGCCGAAGAGTGTTCCCTCACCACAACTGCGTGTGTGTATTTATATATAACTTTCACTCTCCAAATTCCTTTTTAAACAAAGTCCTTTTGTGGCTGTTTTGGTCGCTATTGTAAACGATCCGAAGAATACCCTATTCATGTACGTCAAGTGACAATTCCTTTAGAAACCTTCTAAGGACACTGTTCCTTTCATTCATGGCATTGTTATAAACAGTTTCCCCAACTAAACTGGCCTTGGTCGTCACAAAGACCAACATTCCTTCGACGTCTATCATTATTCATTGCTTCTGGCAACCCATAATTTCGGTATCAAATGCCCCCATAGATATTATTTTATTATCCCATAATGAAATAATGTATATGTCTTGCCCGAATATAACGCAAATTATTAGACCTTTGCCAGCAACTTCCAATTCGTTTTACAATTTCTTTTCACAACATTAATCTTTTTACATGACATTTCCTAAAAATTATTCACATGGTTACATAACAACAGTTCATTTAAAATTTACTAACACTCTGTTCTGCAATTTTCAACTTTTAAATATTACTCGGAAAATATTTCAATCTACCTCATCTCTCTTTTTCTCCATCTGATCTACTTAAAATTAATTCATATTGTTGTTACACTTGAAACAATTCCTAAATATACACTCCCATGTTTAAATCAATGGTACATTAATAAGATTATATTTGTATACAACATTTCTGAGTTCTTCTTCTTGATTCTATATAAATATTCTTTTCAAAAGTCTTTCATTGTTCTGATATTTTTTTTAACTGGTTAATTTTTTTTATACATTTCCGAATACTTCTTTATGATTCTATATAAATATTATTTTCAAAGTCTTTAAGTGTTCTAATTGTCATTACTATATTTTTTTTACTTGTTTAGTTTTAAGTTTCACTGCACTGTCACAACACTGTTTACACTTAACCTATACATTTTACACTACACTGTTCATACTTAGCCTATACATTTTACAAGTTTGTTTCTTCTCCTTTTACAATTTGTTATGGCAATTTTAAATACTTTAGCCTAAGTTTCTACCATTTACAAGAAAATTCATCATTCCACAACGCACTTCGAAATACAAGAGAATTTTGCGGACTTTTCCATGTACAAAGGACTTATTTATTCTACATCCCCATGATTTTTCCACATTTAGCTTAGATATTGGACATCGATCTTTTTTCCTATCTTTCTTAGGCATATTCTGATGGAACTGTGCCCCTTGCCCGAAATATTTTAACATTTCTGTTTCGTTTATCCCTGGATTTTGCATGTTTTTCAATGTTTCATTTGTCACCGTGATCTCTATTGCTACCTCACTAATTTCACTTGTGGTTTTCTCCAAATTCCTGGTCAGTTTTCTATTTTCCCACTCTGATGCTTCTAGTCTACTCCTAGTTTCTTCTAACTCTTTTCTAGCCATTTCTCGTTCTTTATCTAGTTTCTGTACGATTTCCTCCCTCAGTTTTCTGTTTTTACTATCCGACCTTTCATTAACTAGATTCAAAATTTCAGTTTCCTTTGTCACTGTGATTTCCATTGCTAACTCGTTCATTGCATTTGTGATTTTCTCCAAATTCCTCGTCTGTATTCTATTTTCCCTCTGTGATACTTCTAGTCTACTCCTAGTTTCTCCTAACTCTTCTCTAGCCATTCCTATTTCTTCGTCTAATTTCTGTACTATTTCCTCCCCAAGTTTTCTGTTTTCACTATCTGACCTTTCATTAACTACATTCAAAACTTCATTTTCAGCGTTCTGCGTCTCCTCACTGACATCTCTCCCTAAACTGTCTGTTACCTGATCAGTTTCTTCTCTTACATTCTCTATTTCTTGACTATCTTTCCTGACATTCTCAAACGCTTGTTCATTCTCTGTCTTCTTTCCTAGTTCTACTTCTCCTACCTCTAACTTCTCAACACTATCATCTATCTTTTCTCCTATCTGCTGAAACGTTTGATTGCTACTGTCTATTTCCCCACTCAAACTTTGATGATTATTACCTATCTTTTCACTTAAAATTTGATTCCCATCATCTATCACTTTACTTAAACCTTGATGCATATCATCTAACTCGTTATTTAAACTTTCGCGGTCCTTCCTCAACTCTTGCATAAAACTTTCATGGTCTTTTCTTAAATTTTCATTGTCTTTTCGTAAACTTTCGAACATTTTCATGACTTCCCGTAACATACTTATTCTCACTTCTACATTATTTGTTACAGTTCTACCACACTCTGCTACTTCCACTACTCCCTGCCTACTGTTATTACCATAAACCTCTCGAACTTCCATGTTTTCTACAAATTTTACTTAAAATCTTGTTTTTCACTTCTCAAATAAATTCACCATAGTCTAGTATATAATTTTACACTCTGTACCTTTGATTGTTTTTACTGGCTCCTGATGATGTCACTGATGACGATGCCGGCCTCGTTTCTTCTTTACAGTCGAACTGTTGACGAATTTCTTGATGGGTCGACCGTCCTCCTGTCGAACCACCTTCACCTGTTGAACCTCGTTGTCGGGGTGAAACTCCTTCTAGGTTGAACCTCCTTCTAGGTTGAATCTCGTCGTCGGGTTGAAACTCCTCGTATCGAGCTCCACTTGTTGTCGAACGTCGTTCTCCTATCGTGCCGAACCTCCTCGTATCGAGCTCCACGTTGGCGCGCCCATTTGATGCAAAAATGTAGGTGGTGGCGATCACAGGTTACCACTGCTCTACGTTGTGCACCAGTTTGAAGCAAATATTATAGTGAGCAATGAGGTTTCTCTCAGGGTATGCGTGGATGTGTGTGAGAAGGAAATTTTACAACACTGGAATGCCCGTTTCCAAATTATTTATTCACTGCTTCTTATTTCAAACCTCGAAATGGAAGCTGCCGACCGAGGGTTACCAATCACGGTTTATAGTGACTGAATGCTAATTATATTTCTCGATAAATTTTGATGACCTGACAAATATTCAAGACCGAACAAGTTGACCGCTGTAATAGGCTTCACGTCTGACTCTACCCTAATATCGGCTACACGCCGAAGTCTTTATGATGGCTTCGTAGCCGCGACCCACCTCCATCGGCTAAGCGCCGAAGAGTGTTCCCTCACCACAACTGCGTGTGTGTATTTATATATAACTTTCACTCTCCAAATTCCTTTTTAAACAAAGTCCTTTTGTGGCTGTTTTGGTCGCTATTGTAAACGATCCGAAGAATACCCTATTCATGTACGTCAAGTGACAATTCCTTTAGAAACCTTCTAAGGACACTGTTCCTTTCATTCATGGCATTGTTATAAACAGTTTCCCCAACTAAACTGGCCTTGGTCGTCACAAAGACCAACATTCCTTCGACGTCTATCATTATTCATTGCTTCTGGCAACCCATAATTTCGGTATCAAAGTTAATACTGTCCCAGCAACAGGCCTAAAAGTTTCGGCACAAATAGAAAACAGACGGTAAGCATTTAACGATAGTGCGGCTAGTGTAAGCAAATAGCCGGCAACAAAGACAGCTGTGATAAAGGACTTGCCGGCATAGATTAAGTTACGCTTGTGGAATGTGATAGAATATTCGGTTTCTTTATTCTTCTGGAGGAGTCTCGAATTATGAATGAGATATATAAGCGATTGTGACACGACATCCGGACAGTTTTGTTAAACAGTGAGTTGAGTTGTGTAACAAGAGTTGTTGTAACGAGAGCTAATGTAATCAGTGTCACTGTTTGTTATTGTCATGGACAATGGAAGATTGTGTTGTTATGTGATGTAATGTTGTTACGTGAGAATTGAACAGTGTATTTATACGGAAATAAAGAACGTTTATAATTTCTGCAAATTTGATTTTTAATTCTACGAACCCACATAGTCACAACACATTTTGAGCAATCGCTTTTCTTACTCTGTTCATACCTAAAATAGCTTTTACTGTTAATTACACATTTTACAGTATCGGATAATTCCTGTAGCCAAAAAACTTTTGAATATAAGGTAAACTATAACAAACTGCTGAATATGTATCTCCTATCATTTCTAGCGAGCAGATTTGCACTACTTGTCTCTTTATTCCTGTGTTTGGAAACTTAAAACTATAATAATCTTAAAACCATTCCTGCTATCTGCAGCCCGAAATCTGTTTTAATCTGCATATAATTTTATGTCTATAAAATTTATTCGTTTGCGCCTATAAGAAAATACGTATATCTGCCTTTCTGCCATACAGTTTTAGTATTTTTTCCATACAACTTTCACACAAAATTTGGGTGTTAATTTCCAAAACTGTTATATCATAGCAATGCGAACTTCCATGCTATGTTCCATTCCTGTTGGACGGAAGCGAGGTAGTGGTCGCATCCTTCATTGCCTAAAGCAGAATCGGTTGCTACCCCGCTCTGTAACCCTCGGGACACTATAAAGGTAATACCATGCAAAAGCAATCTAATATAAATGTTACAGTTTGCAATAATTTATTGCTAATTCAGCTGTATGAGGTCCACTTTGTCGGTTTCAAGATTATTCACTACTATTTTTGGAGATAATCCCACCAGAAAGAAATATTGCTCTAAGTAGTGCCAATATTAACTTCTTTATACTCAGTTACCAACATACACAAAACTAAAGAAAGTCACAATAAAAGAAGTCCAAAGTTGACTGAGTTAAGTCTCCATGATCGATATCTGAGAGATCAACGAATATTATGTGCAATTGTTGTTTCTTTATTAATTCCTGAGACCGTAAAAATTTAAGTAACTATTTTTACGTTGGCAACATTCTAGGTGCTGTGGTTATTGTGGCAAATATGTAAATATTGCCAACGTTTGTAGGCATTGCATCGAATTCAATAATTAATTGCGTGAAATGGAGTAAAGTTTCGATTTCTGAGCTAAAAGGCAATCTTCGCCTTGTGCCAAAGGTTATCTGTACCGAGTTTGTTGGATACCGGATCCCCCCCTCCACAAACACAGACAGACAGACAGACAGACAGACAGAGACTTTTTTTTGTAATTTACGTCCTCCAACCTTAAGTCATATCGGACGATGAATGAAAATGATGCTCAAATGAGTTAGGGGTCCATGGAGCTGACAATCGTCTTTCAGGATAAGGGAAATCCCGGAGAAACCTTATCCAGGTAACTCACCCTGACCGAGATTCAAACTCGGGACCTCTTGAACGTGAGGCAGACACGCTACCATCCACGCTACCGAGGTGGGCGGACAGAGACTAATATGTACTTCTGGGAGGGAAACATCGCGAGGGTGAGCTGATTGCGTTAGCCCTCAAGGACGTATTATACCCATATACTTGGCGAGAAATGTACTGAGTGTCATCTGAGTGGGCTCAAATAGTGATTGTATAGAAGACTAAGGTATTTCTTGAACAACAAATGCAATCACGGTAATGCAAAATTAATTTAAATTCAAAACCTTACATCACACGGCCAATCCTGTGACGCAACAGCACTTTCCCGGCCAAGGCCGATCGCTCGGACACTGCATTCCCCACCTCTGCACACCACGGGCGTTAGGAGTGGAATGCAGTACTGGAGGGTGGGAAATGGTCAGCGCCCCGGTGAATCTCCGCTGGTATGTGTGGTCTATACAAACCAAGAGTCACTGAATTTCAATCAAGTAGTACCTCAGGGACCTAACGAGATTTAGTGCTACTCGTACTAGGTCTTTCAGCCTGAGAAAATCCCCACGTCGGTAACGGGGCAGTAACAATGTTCTCCTTCTTAGCAGCTACGGTTGGATATTATTATATTTTGTTTAAATGTATCTAGGTGGTAAACTAGGCGTCCCCTTTTCTACAGAAAGCTGTCATCAAACAGTAGAATTCAATAACTGCACTTAAAATCTACAAATATTATTCTGGTGGCATATGATATGTCTCCAAGTCTTAAAGTATTTACAAAGGTGTAACATAATTCGTTTTAATAAAAATTCGTATCAGCAGACTAAAATTTGAAGCGGAGAATATGGGTTTAAAAGTGTAATATTAACTTATTTTTAACACTTCTGAACCTGTACGTTGAAGTTTTGTTCCTCTTTAAGGAGGTACTTTTTAACTTTGCTGATTTTTAAGGCAAGCAGGAAGTGTGGACCTTGGTTAAGTACACCCTGAACACAGTAATCCTCTGTGTTTCAATTATTACTAAGGGAATTCCTTTGAGAAAAATCAGACGGGTATATCTGGCTGTAGGTAATATCTATGGCAAATTTCATTATCCTAACTTTTATACGTTCTGTTTACACAATATTTTTATTAAAAACAAAAAAAAAAAAAAAGAATTTTTTAAAAAAATAGGATATATTGACGCCCAAAAATTGGAATAATTATGAGTAGCATAGCATTAAAATGTTTACACTTGAGCCTTCTATGTCGGTAATGATATTGACTTAGAATTATATAAGTGTCTCTAATGGTTTTGATAGAACAATTTTTTTTCAATATTAATACAAATGAAAATCTAATATTTATACATCTTTTTCCAAAACGATACGGTTGCCACATTGAAATGGCGAGTTATTTCATCATAATTATAGGCAAATTTATGCAATTTTATATCAAAAAGTGTCCAAAATTTAAAATTCTAACCCTCATAGTTGCTAAGAAAAATGGCAATGTATATGAAAAAGCATTGTTTCCAACAAAAATCTCTTGAAACTTTCCATGTCACCATTTAAATGGAAAGCAACTCATAACTTTAAAGCGTATTTAAATCATTAAGCATTATACATAAAACCATAAAACTGTATATTCTTGTTCAGAAAATATCAGACAATTTAATTGAAATAAAAATGAAATTTTTGGCCATTTCACACTTCCCTCTCCCCTTAATTGTACAATTTTTGGAACCTTAGATTCTGCCTTTTTTTCATAGGAACACATTGGCCTTGGTGATATAATAGTCTCTTTTTAGTCTCAGGGGATGCAAGAATTAAATTATTGCTCTAAATTAATCCCTGCTTATGTTATATACTGATCAACTTTTAAAAGTAATGGGAGCAAAGAAACTGATTAGTGTCTATGAATGCTCTAGTAACCTTAATATGTAAATCATCGAATCATTGGACACGTTTGTGTAACGTATGTTGGCAGAACTCATGTAATGGTGTACCTCTAAACACAACTGAACATACCGCTATTGACTTTCTTTTTGTAATTTACGTCCTCGGAAGTCGTCATATCGGACGATGAATGAAATGGGTAAAATGATGCTCAAATGAGCCCAGGATCCATAGAGCTAAGAGCTACCCGACATTCGTCTTTCAGGATAAGGGGAAGCTCCGGAAAAGACCTTATCCAGGTATTCCCTGACCGAGATTAGAACTCGGGATCCCTTGAACGTGAGACATACTACCATCTACTCTACTGACGCGGGCTATATTAATCATAAACTCACATTTATACAATTTATAAAGGTTCTCAACAAATACCTAATATTTACTTATTTATTTTAGATACTCTTCACATTATAATTACTTCCTTTATTTCAGCTTTGGTTTAAATAAAAGGAATAATTCTTTGTTGTAAACCTTTCGCATGGTTGAGCATTAAGTGTACAACTCACAGGGTTTGTAGACCATCTCGGAGGAAAGGTGCCGCTATTTTGAGCATCGCTTTATATTGGAGCAAGACAGTTAATAAAATTGTACCGCATTCAAGTGTGGTAATCGTACCATGGTAGAAAGGGAGTATAATGTGTTATTTGAAACGAGACTGTACAGTAATCTAGTCACTAAGCCACCGCACCTCCCCGCTTAGCCTTGTTTAGAACAGGAGTCAATTCCCCTCTCTTTTCTCTCCCTCATCATCAAATTCAGGTCATCCTCCCCTCACTTCTCTACATTCATACCAGCTACCCCTCTTTCTACCATCAATATATAATACAATCATGGACCTGCATTTTAAATCAAAAGGATTTGAAGCATAATTAAATAAGCATCTTCTCTGGTATACTTTGCCAATTATCGTATATAAGTAACTTTTTTTATCGCTAATCTAGTATGCAGTGGGTTAGATTTCGATGTGGGTGGAACATAAAAGGAGCCCAGTCTCTCTGTCCAGCGGCAAATCCTACTTTGAGGTTCAAGATAGAGCACGTGTTCATATTCCCTAGTTCAACACTGAGGACCATTAACACTAAATAACTAGTTTTTGGCATTACTGTTATATTTCATTTACTTAAAGTAACACTAAAATTCTTTAGTGCACTTAACTGAATTTTAAGAGCTGCAGCTACGCTGCTGGATCTAGAAACACACGACAGTACTGCAGTTTCATATTATATTTATATAACATTTATTTTAAACATAAAAGACACATTCTTCACATATTTATGCAACGAAAAGAAACTCTTAAGTTCATGATGTGACAATCCGAAACAAGCAGCGATCATCCATCACAGCCGCTGCATTCTCTACCTCCATATAATGACAGATTCAGAGGCATTTGTTAAGTGTACTGAGACATCGAATTGCCAATAATTATGCTCGTTCATTAGCAGCAACTTAGGTGTTCGGTAGCACTTCAACTCGTGGGATGACATAAAACCTATGACGGAACCAGTCTCCCACGCCACAAGCAATAACATACATACATGGGGTCATGTGGCATAACATTTTTTTTCCATCCACACGTTCTACATAAACAATTTCTGTATAATTTATTGATAGCCAGTTATTACATTTATGATGATTTAACAAATTGTTTGTTCGACTTTTTAAACTAAGATTTTATATTGGTTTAATTGACAGAGTAAGTCAGCCACTTTTGTTTCAATGCTCATTAACACATGTTCACAAACATTTCTTACTGAACATAGTAACTAATGGTTACAAACAGCCAACCGATCTCCTGTGTTTTATAATGTCTGAAGCTAAAGCAATCCTGTTGCAGACATATGGAAGGGGAGAAACAGTAACGAAACACTCTTTAGGCCCCTCATTGGTGCCGAGAAATACATGGGCATTTACAGAGGTGACTGCCTGCTCGCTCCTTCTGGTTTGAAACAGATAAAGGTATTGTAAATATTGTGGCGATTGGTGGCAACGGGCTCAAAGATACAGTGTGGCATGGAGAGATAAGGGACATATACGGCAGCACGGAGATAAAGAGCATGCCAGAGCAGATAAAGATAGCGCGGAGATAAAGGGGACTGCCGAAGCAAATAAAGTTAGATAAATGGAAAATTCTAGTGACATCTTGATTGATAGAGAACATTCCACAACCGTCTGGAATCATGAATGATCGTATAAAAGAAGTCGTGGCTAGTTTATCGGACAGGAGTAGAGTCGAAATGAGAGTGCAATCTGAACTGAATATCGTGTGACTGCAATTGTGTTTCGAAAGTGAACGCTTTTGTTTGTGGTCAGAGACCTTGGAAGATTGTATTTGCGTATGTTACGGAATTCTGCTACTGTAAGGTTTGACCAAAGTGTTTTTCTACGGAAATAAAGAGCATTTTGAATTTCTGCAACTTGGAATTTTAATTCTACGAACCCACAGAGTGACAATATCAAAGCGAGCAGGAACATAATCACTTTTTGGTTGTTTTGACGCACAAGAATTGTACCGCCTAAGCTATGCTTGGTAGAAACGCAAAAAATACAAGCTTAAAGCATATTCCTTTTATAAAATATATCTAATAGAAATGGTAATCGTTTCTAAACATGATAATGTTATAAGATATGCAGTGCTACCTCACATGAAGGAAAGCTAAAGTCAGTGAAATAGTGAGACTTTGTTCATTTTTCACTGCCACCTGACTAATTTGATAATTTTAACATTCGCTTCACTTTCTTCGTGACTCAGCGATGTAATGAAATGCTTTCGGTGCAAGCTCTTAGTTCGGACAGTTCCTCCGCTGGGGAGCCAAATAAAAGACCTCTCTGTTTTCTTGCAGTAGCACCAATGGCTGTACTTCAACTCGCTCGGAAAGAGCAGCTTTAATCGCACCAGACACGCACTCCCTACTTCACTAACTACTACTAATTGACTCGCGGGAGTGCTCACTTTTATGCCCGCTAGGAATCTTGCAGAGAGTTCCTGAACGCCCTATAAGGAAAACTTCCAGAAGATTTTGGATATCTGTCGGTAGCGCTTCTAAACGATAACGCTACCAAATTTATTTCTCTCTGTGCAACTTCCCGGAGTTCACTTCCGGATAAACATGAGCCATGGCTCCAATGTCACAGTAGCAGTGAAGTTGTCAGATCTGAGCGATACATGCACAAACATACAGCAGCAGTTTTCGCTTGTAATGATCACTTTGTCCTACAATTTCCCTATAAATATGGTGTAGGCCGTACCATGGCTAAGTGGTTAGACCGTTTGGCTCTTACCAAGGAGGCCCAAGTTCGATCCCAGCGACCACAAAATATTTGTGGTGGAAAATATGGCGCTGGGGCGGATTTTCTTCGGGTCATCTGGTTTTCCCCGCCAGCATTACACCGATGGCTCCATCATCTTTCCTATGACCTCATCTCTCTCGTACTTGCAGGGTTGGGTGATCACTCATCCCTGAATCTCTCTGATCAGAAAACCTCTAACTCTCAACCCGTTGTCTACGGGTCTCGAGGTTGGGGCGGTTCAGAAGGCCTTATATTCCAATTAAGGAGCTGCAGGAATTCATTTATTCAGTGCGTGTGTAATAACTTTACACAAAATATTGTCTATTTCTAACAAACGTACTCCAATAAATTAATTCTTGTACTCGTAATTAAGATATATGTAATAAAGTCTACACCATTATAGGGTACACTAATTAGTAGTGTTTTATAAAGAATACCTAACTAGCACTTTGCAATATTGTGTTCTATAAACAAACTGTTCTCTGCTTTCGTAATGTAATGACCGTAAATGCTGTATAGCGTTTGCTCCCCTTTCTTTAACTTCTTTCCCAGTAACTACGTAAGATTTAACTTCAAATTCAATCCGGTGTGTATTGAAATTAGATACCTTATCTCCGTCACAGTACGTTTCATAAACTTCTATCATAATCAATATTCCTGAATAGAGAGTAAATTCCTTAAAATTACATTAGCAAATCCGCCACAACAGGGGCGTGATATTTGACCCCCTGCATCAATTACTTTCTGTTTACATAAAGAGTTCTATAATTATTATGATTTGATACTATAAAAATGACTATAACACATAATTTTCGCATTTTTTTACGAATACAAGCGTGTTTACAAGTGTCTGACAACCAAACTTTTCCCCTTTCTTTGTTTTACGTCCCCTCTGGTTTCCACGCTTCCTTACCCTTTACTTTCTGCTCCCTATGTCTTCATACAACTGTCTCATCTTGCTTCTGATGTTTTCAAACGAGATTTCGTAGTTTTTCAGATCTCTCGGTAAATAACAAACTTTGCTCTTCCAGTCAACGGACGTGCTCCAGATATTTCTTGAATTTTCCTAAGTTACAATTTACCAATTAGTATTTACTATTGCAATGCAAATGGAATCAAAGGGAGCGGTCATTATTGACACTAACAGTAACGTCAGCGTTTTCGGAACAAAGAAAGAGAGGAAGAAAGAAAAAAAGAATGAGCTTGATTTTTTGCAAGGTTACTAAAAAGCTTAAATTGGTTAATGACGTACATATGAACTAAAACGCAGTTCTCTCTCAATACCCCATCCATTTATTGCTTTAATGGACATTTAGTTTAATCCTTTAGTCATACGAATATATGTCCCCCAGGACTGTGATTTTTGTTTCGTTTCTTTTCCTTTATCCTATTATAATGGCTTTGTGAGAGTCCACTATTTGCAATTAAACTAAAATTTATGAGAAGTACCTATAAGGAAGAAAAGATATTTCCTGGAAAACGTGTAGCTACTTCAGGAAAACCTAATTATTTCTAATGAGCATAAGTTCAGGATTCCAGCCGAAACCTCAAATGTACGAAACTCATTCTCATATATCGATTTTCATGTTAATGAGGAATATAACCTGCATAGGAGGAAAAATATATTTTACTCTTGAACAAAATGCAGGAATGTATTTTTCCATTAGTGTATGAAAGATACAATGTCCTCTTCAGTCAAATTTAAACTTATACATGGGCATAAGCTGTTCGCTAAATTTTATTACATAAAAATGGTTAATTTGCAGAACTTCAAATGACAAATTCTGCAATTCGGCTGATACCGAAATTAAGGGGTGTAAGGTATAAAGAATCGTAATGGATTTCAAAGGAGTCTTGTATGTTTGTTACGGCACGAACAGGTGCAGTTGGTTGAGTTGTTATAACAAAATAAATGTAAGAAACAGTGTCCTTAGCAGATTTCTAAAGGGTAGCACTCGACTTGTTGAATGGGCTATTCTTCGGACCCTTAATAATGGCATGACAAAATAGTCACAAAGGGAATCTTTGGTTTAATAAAGAGGGCTTCCAGAAAGTGAAAGTGACACATACACTCACGGGCAGCTGTGACCAGTATGGACTTGCAGTTCGTGGCTGGCAAGCCATTAATACAGTCCGAGGCGTGCAGCCGATTAGGGCAGCCTTCTTCTGTCTTGGTCGAGGACAGACCAGAAGTGATGAGAGAAGATATTTGTCAGTTTATACGTAACTAATTAAGTATTATCGAGTAATAAGCATTCCGCCTTCAGTAACTTTAAACAGTTATATTGGTAACCCTTGGTCGGCAACTTAGAGTTTAATGTAATAATAAAACAAGCAGTCATTAAACCAGTTTGAAACGGGCATTCCAGTGTCATTAAAACCATCCTTCTCACACATATTCACGCATACCCTGGGAGAAACCTCATTGCTTTACCCTGAACTAAACACCCATTATTTCCATTTGCTCCAAACCGTCGCCAAAGTGGAAATCGTTGCTAGCCAATTTATTTGCTTCACGGCATATCAGTGATATTTCTGCTTCCTGCTCGGTCGCTCTTAGCCCATCTAACGGTGCTGTAGGCAACTAATCTCGAAGTTCCTGACATGTAGGATCTGCAAAACTATAGAGAAATACAGTCTATAAACGGAATACAAAAATAACACCTGAAAGACACTTTTGTACTTCTAAAACCATACTGCCATAATGTTCCGAAAAGATTTCTTATATCAGATACAGGTAAACATGTCATATGCATCTCGGTTAATAACGGGAACCCAACAGAGTGTGCGAATGAATTCCTGTATTTCCTTAAGTGGAACATGTCTTGCCGAACCGCCCAACCTCGAACTGTAGGCAACGGGTTTAGAATCAGAGGTTTCCTGATCACAGATATTCCGGGATGAGTGATAAGCACAACGCCCAAGGACGAAAGAGATGAGGTGATAAGAAAGTTCATGTAGCAATCGGTGGAATGCTAGTGGGGCAAATCGGAGGACCCAGAGGAAACCTGCCCCAGCACTATGTTCTCCACCACAAATCTCACTGTGTGGTCACGTGAGATCGAACCTGGGCCGAATAGAGGCCGATATTAATACCTACTAAAACAACAGGTACCAAAGTCTCTTTTAGATCCCTTGTTTATGGGTGAGTGATTGAAAAGGTTACGTAATTTACGGAGCAAGGTGTAGACATTCTTTTTTCTGAATAAAGATAAATGAGCGTGTTTTGAAGTATGAGTTAATCACATTGTTTTATGCGTAAAGCATTCAGATTTGGCCTAGAAATAGAGAAATACATCCAGTTTGTTCAGTATTCCTTTAAATACTTTATATCGTCAGTCGCCTTCAATAAATGATTATTTCCTAGAGCAGTTCACCGAAAACTTAAGAACGTGGAAGTAAATAAAGAAGAAAACAAGGGCAAAGAAGAGGAAAAACTGCTATAGAGCTTTCACAAAATGTGGTTCTTCATACCTTGGAAGAATCTTGCGTTTTTAATTTGGTTGCTTTCTTGTGCTGGTAATTTGGTTACACCGCAACGAAACGCAATGGCTGTTTCTCCTAAGGTTTCATGCCTACGAAAATTTATTTCTTAGCATAATAATACTAAGACA